>JAOWBW010000026.1:82483-167130 GCA_026119855.1 Campanula takesimana
CGCTCAATATAGCACTTTTGAAACCAAAACTTCTGATGAAATGGGCGGGTGCTTGGTGACTATGGGGCGGGCGCCCTGGTACAATTTTCAGCAAACACTAAATTTTTTCCAGGCCTAAAATTCTCCGTCCCAAGCGTAGGAGTATAACTTTTACTACCATTCTAAACACCCAGAAGTGCAAACAAAACTCAAATCACCATTTCAAGATACTCTTACTTCCTTACACAGAGGATTATATTCCCTTTGTTCCAAAATTACAAGTATCACAAAAATTGTCTCAAACACAAAATTGACAAACACAAGTATTAGAAGAACATATATGCATGTTATTACAAGCAAGGGGAGCTAATAACTTACCTAGTCAAAATCAAAGTTACCCAAATAAAATTTATGTTCGGCCTGGAACGCTCTATTCAATGCCACGAATATTATCCGGAATCGGAATCAAGAACTGAGGGATAATGAAGCTCGAGGAGTCGAGAATAGGGTAAAAACCTAACCCTAACTTTGAAACAGAGAAAACAACGAGAAGGAAATTGGGGAAGAATGAATCAGAGAAGAAAACCAAGCAAGTTTATCTTTCAACTTTCTAAGAATGACACCTATGCCCCTCAAGTTTTCACTTTTAACAAAAACGCCCTAAAGTCAAATTTTACAAATGACCCCAAAAGTCAAAACTAAACATTTAACCACCTTAATATTTTAAAGTAGTTAAGAAAATTAACCCAAGTAAAACTAACACATAATATGCAAGTTCAAGTATTTAACAAATAAGTCAAATATTTAACGAGAATAAGGATGGGCGTTACATCTATACTCTAGAGTAAGGAGCTAAATATCTCACACCACGAGTTCTAGACAAGAAAATTTAAACCAAACATGAAATATACATAGCGGAAAACATGCCTAGCACATATGCTGGCATTACAAGATGTCTATAGAAAACAAGAGACAACAAGTCTACCCAAAAAATCTGAGTTACAAAACCCATAATACATCGTCCTCACCAAAGTATAAAAGGACCACGAATCCAAAAGAATAACCACCTCCGTAGTAAGCTCCCTGCTATGTCAAGCCTCACTGCGCACTATCACTAGCCTTCCTTGATCTAAGGAAAACAAATAAACAAGGAACGGGGTGAGATAAATCTCAGTAAGCTATTAGATGCAACTACATGACATATTATCATACAATTCAAGTGGATACTCAAGTAATCATATATCAAGTATCATCAAGTAACAAGTATATGAGAGGATAAGCCACTCATCAAGTAGCACATAAGGCTAAACAAGCAAGTTATAAAGGATATTGCTTCCTTCCTATTCTCCCAGAATACCATTGTTGTCGTAGCTTGTATTACTTTGACAATCACGATCAATAACAAGAAACTGCTTATTCAGTATATATCAGAAGACCCGTGGTAACCAGTGTCATTCCCAGATCAAGACTCACGAGGTGTTCAAGAGTTTAGCATTCACTTAAGTCAGGCGTATTGCTCCAACCAAGGAAGCTATGCGTAA
This sequence comes from Campanula takesimana, assembly GCA_026119855.1. Taxonomy (NCBI): domain Eukaryota; kingdom Viridiplantae; phylum Streptophyta; class Magnoliopsida; order Asterales; family Campanulaceae; genus Campanula; species Campanula takesimana. Next base: position 84,004 of record JAOWBW010000026.1, read on the forward strand.
GGGGTCAAGCGCAAATACATAGGGACCCGATTATCACTTAAGCCCCAGCTCTCGCGATAAGCGTGAACCTATATATTTCCGAACAAGCAAGGAGAACCAGCTGGACTCACACAAGAATGTACAAGTAGGTATTTACTTGAACTACGGGAGAGGAACTAATCCAAAAGTAGTGGACTAGCTCAACAAGGAACATGCTTCAAGTAATCAAGAAGTCACCTTGTTATCAAGCAACTATATGCAATGTTTGCACACACACAACAAGAACATGTCTCATACAAGTTAGTGCTTATTCATAGCACTTTCTAGTTCATTACCATACATATGTATTGGCATCAAGTCATGTACAAGATTTTATTATCTTATATTCAAGTCTTAATCCAATTCTTTGGATGTTCAAGTCATGTACAAGATTTTATTGTCTTATACTTCAAGTTATAACTACAATATTTGGACATTCAAGCATGTATAAGAGTTATACATTTACTCTTACAAAATCCTAATCCTATTCTTAGGATGTTCAAGTCTAAAACTTTGTACCAATGCCCCTAAGGTGCACAATCATTGGTTTTCAAGACAAGTATAACACATTAGTGCTTGTTCATAGCAATTTCATGACATAAGGAGAGTTACTACTCTTATACTTAAGTTCTCATTCTAATTCAATGAGTATTCATGTTCAAGACTCACTTTTGATGCCCCTAAGGTATCACAACACTTGCTAGGACATCTTATACTAAGGCTATATGCCTTAGGAGGGGTAAGCTTTCATTTCAATTTAAATTTAAAACACTTTTGTTGAAACAGGGGACCGGGCGGGCGCCTACAATGGACCGGGCGGCCGCTCATTATAGCACTTTTGAAACCAAAACTTTTGATGAAATGGGCGGGCGCTTGGTAACTATGTGGGCGGGCGCCTGGTACAATTTTCAGCAAACACTAAATTTCTTTCCAAGCCTAAAATTCTCCGTCCCAAGCGTAGGAGTATAACTTTTACTACCATTCTAACACACCCAGGAGTGCAAACAAAACTCAAATCACCATTTCAAGATACTCTTTCTTCCTTACACAGAGGATTTATATTCCCTTTGTCCCAAAATTACAAGTATCACAAAAATTGTCCCAAACACAAAATTGACAAACACAAGTATTAGGAATAACATATATGAATGTTATTACAAGCAAGGGGGAGCTAATAACTTGCCTAGTCAAAAATCAAAGTTACCCAAATAAATTTCTGTTCGGCCTGGAATGCTCTATTCAATGCCACGAATATTTATCCGGAATCGGAATCAAGAACGGAGGGATAATGAAGCTCGAGGAGTCGAGAATAGGGTAAAACCCTAACCCTAACTTTAGAACAGAGGAAACAACGATAATGATTTGAGGAAAAATAAGCTTCTGAGAAGCAAACCCACAAGATATACTTACAACTATCCAAGAATGACACCTAGGCCCCTCAAGTTTCACTTTTAACAAAAAGGCCCCTAAAGTCAAATCTTCACAAATGACCCAAAAGTCAAAACTAAACATTTAACCACCTTAATATTTTAAAGTAGTTAAGAAATTAACCCAAGTAAAACTAACACATAATATGCAAGTTCAAGTATTTAACAAATAAGTCAAATATTTAACGAGAATAAGGATGGGCGTTACAGCAACTTTGTCTGAGCCACACTTTTTGCTTTTGATCTTGGAGAAAGGGGTGCTGAATTGCAGAAACATTGGGATTGACCATAACTCTGTTTATCGAGTTAACGTATTGGCATTTCCTTGAATCTTTTTCCTTTTTCTCTAAGACTTTCTTCATAATCTCATCGTAAGTCAAAATATAACAAGAATCATCAAATTCATTCATAACATCGGAGCCCTTATTTCAACGTGAAGTGCTAAGATACCCTTGAAGCTTGCTTGGTTCCATGAAGGCTATTCCCCACATTGAATTGCTCGGGTATCATCCCCCAAAAAGATTGTCAATTGTGAATCCCCAATATTGCCCTTTGTTTGGATTATGTAATGCCGTAGCCCAAAAAATTGTAGATTGGGAAGCCCCTTGAGACCTTTGGTGCCAAACTTATTGAGGAAGCTTCCAATGTTGCATATGACTTTGCTGGGGCCATCGTTGGGAGGTGAAGTGAATTGCTTCTTGCTGAGGGAACCTTTCAAACTTGATTGTATCCCCTAGTGTGCCACCATTGATTGCAAGTAGAGCGAGAAAGGCATATCCTTGATTGGGGGAATAGCCACGAGCACACTTGACATGAAGGCTTTTCGACATTCCTCTTGAGAGACTTTGAGGATAGTATCACACATCTTTCTTGAGCGTAGCCCCTAGGGTTCATTGACTGTCAAATGAAGCAAAAAAAACTCTCGTTCTTGAGTCACATAGCCCCTAAGGCATCATCATTTGTCGAGTAAGAGACTCGTCCTCGTGTGGGGGAACAAGCATAATAGGACATGGCAAGAGCTACTCCATTTCTCGGGAAGCCTTTCGACATACATTATGGGCACATGCTTGAAGAAGCTCGAAAACTGAGTCACGCGTTGTTGCCATTTGTGATCCAAATCAATTGACTTACTGGGGACTATTTGTGCAACCTCGTACCCCTTAATGATGGGCTCATTCTTGGGTGGATCTTGGTTACCATAGGGCTTCTTTCACATGAACCCGAAAATGGATATTGCAAGAACAACCTCTTTTATGCCAATAACCCAAAACGACCTTTGATTGTTCCATATCTTGTCGAGCCCTTTGCAATTACGAATTTGAATCAGTGGGGAATTGACTTGCTCGGGAGATTCAATGTAGAACTTGTGCGGTCGTCTTCTTTAGAGGCCGGGGATCTCTATTTCTCTTTCCATTGTCTCTCTCACTCTCTCATTTTTCTTTATGGCGCACCTTGTTTTTTGCCTAGACCGACCTTTCGGGTTTTCAATCTAGCGGACATGTCTTTTGCATCTTCATTTTTTTTTACTCAATTAATGGGGAAGTATGCATTGACTCTAGCCGAGGATGAGAGACATGTGATTTTGCGGTGAAGACCTTTTGTCACTAATGATGAGTGACATTGACTTGACTAGGGAAGTGGTTCCCAGTATTGACTTCATGTATTTATATATTTTTGAACGACTCACGAAGACAAATAAGTCATTAAGAGAGAAGAGAAGGAAAGCCCCAATTTAATTGCAAGACACTGGGAGCGTCGCTGAAAGATAAGAAGCCCCTAGACTCAATAAGGAACGTGAAATGATTTCAAATCTAAGAAAGTTGTTCAATCTTGAGGTGATTAATTCATTAGCAAATGACTCGTACAAAGATGTCTTGACAAGTTCGAGATGAAGGCCAATCACCATAACGCACTAGGGCTAAACATATCTTCTTCCTTGCATGAGACCGGACCCGAAGGTTGCCTACGTTCCTCCAGTATAGAGGCTCATGTCACCGTAGTTCTTGTTGATGCTCCTTTCGTCGTGAGGAATTGTTGTTTCGTCGTGATGGTTGTCGATGTAGCTTCGTCCTTTGTTGGTGGATGATGATGTTGTTGTGAACTTCTTCGAATGAGGGGGTTTTTTTTTTTTTTTTTGTGCTCTAACTTTTGCCTAGGTTGTTTTGAAGAGTCAACCTAGCGAGCTTTTTTTTTTTTTTAATCCCCTTTGAAACATTGCTTGATTTTTCTCCATGGTTGTAGTTCCACCTTGCTTTGGCGCTTGGTGTCTTGGATTTGTCGTTGATGTTGTCGCCTTCGTCACGATGTTTAGCCCCTAGGCATTCAAGTGATAGCCTTCATTCCAAAACTTGTTTAGACATCTTTTCATTATTTTGCCAAGAATTAAATTGAACAACTTGGAATAGTGCTGAGGACAAGAACGACTTTTATTTGATAAGACCGACTCAAACTTTGACATTAATGAGAAGGAAGAAAACTTAATGCACACATTAGAGGACTATTGACTTTTTTTTTTAACTAGGTAGAGAAAGAGAAACGGAGATTGTTGATGTCGTCTTTATTGTTGTAGTTCTCCCCATTTCAAACCCAAGTTGTTCCTTGCTTCACAACACATTCTGTCTTATCACCCACGGTAAATTCACCATTATCAATCAAATCTTGAATGACGTTCTTGACACCGTGGCACTCCTCGGTAGTGTGCCCACTATACATGTGGTAGTTGAACCATTCTCCATATGCATGGTTCTTTCCAATTGACTTCGGCTCGTACCCTTCCAAAGGTTTGACTTTTATACTTGCCATCAAGATTTCGAATGCTTCGGTTTGGGTTACTTCTAGGAGAGGAGTGAAAATTCGGTTGTTGACGGCACTTTTTTTACTTTTGAGGGGCGGGCCACTTGAGCATGTTTTACCGTTGACCTTTGCCTTGTTGTCGGTGAACTCTTGCAGACGGGCCCTAAGTTCGGAAACTTCTTCCTCGTGAATCCTTTTCTCAAGAGAAAGACGGGCACCAATCATCCTTGCAGCGGGAATCCTCGACAAGTCTATCCATTTGTTCCCCCATGGCTCTTATTATGTTGAAAAGCTTTTCGTTGGACACGGAAATGTTCTCACCCTTGATGTTGTTGCCGTTCGAAGCCATTGGACCTATTGGAAGAACACAGTTGATCTTAGGATGGCCCCCACAAATACATTTTGGGTAAAATGATTTAACCCACAAAAAGAAAAGACTCTACAACATAGAGAAAAAGACTCTTTTTTTTTATTTATTTACAAAATTCGGAAGGACGTAGTCCTTTTTGGGGTTTCTAGAAAAAAATAGTGGAATCGTCACACTAGTATATAGACCTTCTCGCGGTCCCATATACTCATCGGATTCCACCATGTTTGTGAATCCTACACATGATGAGATTAAACTAAATTAATGTAGTAAAGCATACATGCGGGGACGGATTTTTATTTTGTCCATAACAACCACTTGTTTCTTTTGGAAACGGCATGTATGATTTGAAAACATTAGTTTAGGGAAATCTCGGCACGTGAAAACCGACTTGGTCACTGAGTGTTAGACCCTAGACTAAGAATGTGTTGGCTTGTGCTCGGCTAAAGAGAGGCTTAAGGTCACCCCCGGCATGTATTTAAGAACTACGCCACGGGCTGAGGTTTACCGCTTCGAGAGAGTCAAGGTCGGGTGGAGCTTGAAACTCTCTAGGACGGGCCTCGACGGGTTTGGGGTTATGGACTTTGTGCGACTCGATTGTGAGAAATTCATAGGAATATGTGCATGTAGTGTGAGGTCAAGCCAAGTGACAATTTTTTTTTTCAAAGCAATAAAGCATATATGTGCTAGTAAAGGGAGAAGGGAGAGGAGAATTTAGGTCCTAAATTATTACAACTTCTGAGTCAACCAATGACCGGCCAAAGCAAAGAAGGGAGAGGGCGAGACTATAATTTTCTGAACTCCAAGGGATGTTCTAAAACTTTCTGAAATTTGGGGATCAAACTGCACTGTTTTGAAACTCAGGGACTGTTCTGAAGCCCAGGGACTGTTCTGCACTGTTCTGAAGCCCAGGGACTGTTCTACAGTTATCTAAAGTTTAAGGACCAGACTGTAATTTTCTGGAAGTTTAGTGAACTTTCTGTAATTTTCGGATTCATCCTCCTTATATATATATATATATATATATATATATTATTTAAAAAAAAATCAAAAGATTTTGGGAGAGAGAAAGGAAATGAGGAAAATATGTACAAAAATTTTTGTCCAAAAATAAAAAATGTAACCCCCATATCTACTTGCAACAAAATTTGGAAGAGCTAAGAGTGTGCAACAAAACTAGCCTTTCCCTTTCTTTTTTTATATATATTTTTTATTTTAATCTTGCAAAGAGTAAAATAAGGAAGAAAATCACAAACACGCACGGCACACACACTCACTGACAGCACACACACACACACACACACACACATGGCAGGCACACACACACAGAAAAAGGTAGCATGCCTGCTTGGTTTCTGTTTTCTTTTTTTTTTTGTTTTGTTCCTATGCTTAGAAATAATCAAGAACAAATTAATAATTATTTACAAGAGAGATTAGAATGTACAGAAACTTATCCCCTTTTTATTTACAAGTCCTTTCCAACATTTTCCCCTGCATGAAACTTGTTAGCACAATAACATGAAAATGAAGGACATATGTAGCGCGGGCGATTCTGGTGGTTGGGGTCGGACGCGCGCGCTTTAGGCCAAGAATGCCAGAGGCGCGCGCTTCCAACTCTTTTCACCAGAATGCCTAGAAAACAGAATAAAATAACACCAAAATTAAAGAACGCAAGTTTGACCCTCTATGCAGCCCTCAGCAGAGTCGCCACTGTAGATACCCCGGAAAAACCATAACTTGGCTAGAGCGGTGAATTATCCTAGGATGTCTATTTTGGTTTTAAGTTTTTAGAGTCGCCACCTATGTTTTTAAAGGAATATAAGAAAAACTTAGAAATAGCCTAATTTATGTACAAAACCAGAGATTCGGGAGAGAAGGGTTCGGGGGTTAGGTGACGGAGTGGGAAGTACTTAAACACCCACTCCGCCCCGCTTACGCGGGTCTTGCTACTAAAGGTATTCTAATTTAAAAAGTTCTTCAATTTATTAATAGTGCTAACAACTACATCTAAGGAAAAAGGGGAATTGCAATAGAGAAAAAGATGAATTCTTTTATATATTGATTTGTACTAAGAATTACATGTAACAATTATACTAAACAATTACATAAGAGATGAATAATAATTTGAAGTAAAGATTGAAATGTAGGGAGATAACATTAACCAACTTTAATGTAGTAAAGTGGTCATTTAGTCATGTTCCATTTGATGGGGATTGCATACATTAAGAAGAATAAAATAAAAGAGGAAAAGTGAAGTTGTACCTTAAGAAGAGGACTTCAAACTTTGACTTAAAAAGAGTTTTGTGTAGAGTTTTGATGCTTGAGTTGTTTGTTAGGAGAATCCTTGTTAGAGATCTTGAGAAAAATATGTATAGTGTAGTTGTGAAGAAATTTCAAGTCCCTTTCTAAGGTAAAAAGAAAAGGTTTTTATAGGTGAAAAAAATGAGGAAAAGAAGTTTTTCTAACCAATAAGAAAATAAAGAAAAATCAAAAATAAAGAGAAAATCAAATAATAAATAAAAGAAATATTTAGTTTTTGGGAAAAGGCTAGAAGTGTGGGATTGGAGGTTACAAAATTAGGGGGGATGAACTTGGAGGTAAAAAGAAGTTTTTGTGATTAAGAAAAAGGAGGGAAAAGACTGCAATCCGTAACTGCCATACCGGGAGGCGCGCGCTTCCTGGTTCGGCCGCGAGAGGCGCACGCATCCCATAGGCAATGCCAGAGGCGCCCGCGGGTGAAAAGGACATAATGACAGAAATGACTCTAAAGTTAACTCTGTTATTTAGTTTAGTCCAAAACTAATGGAATCAGTTAGGAACTTAACTGAAGTAACATAAATTAACAAAAACAAGTTAAATAAAAATACTATGTATGCAATCGGGGTGAGAGGTCCAAGGCGGGGTGTCTACAGATCCTACTGGAGGATCCGTACGGATGGTTTGGGAGCCACCAAACCAATCTGTACGGATGGGTTGTCCCGGCAGAAACAGTGTTAGGTAACTTCTTGTTGGACAAGAAAACCTAAGTCCTAAAGGGTTTTGGAAACCTCTTGTATATAATGTGGACAACCGGGAATTGTTCTCATATTATTGATTTTAGAAATCACAAACTCTTTGTTGGAGAGAGAGAATACACATTATTTACTTGGGTTATTAAGTTTGATTAATACCAATTATCAAACTTTAATAATCAAATGAGAGATTGAAGAATCGTTCTTCACCATAGTTTTTCAAACTGAAGGCCTAGCAGTCAAGTTCAAGAAGGCGTTCTTGAATCCGTTCGTTGTGTGGATCACCGATAGAGGGTGCACGTCTTTGCACCTTAATCCAAGTTTTCGCATATCGATCTACAAGGGCTAGTTTCTTTCATCTTCAAATTATGAATTATTGCTCATAACGAATCTAGGCTATTGGGTTTCTCATGTTGTTCTTCCGCTGCGCATGATTGCACGAAACCCAACAACTTTGAAAGTCCAAAGTTACCTTAATAGAACATATCACAATCCTTTTGTCACGCGATATCATATTGGACATAATTCATGGTCCAAGTCAACTTATGTTGTCCAATACTTTCTCGATTTCGAGTAGATTGATATGAGCAAATTACATTGTACACATCAATTCATTTGGGTATGGCCATACACTATCATCAATCTCACTCATCGAGTGGCCAAGCGGATATCTCTCTTGAGAGAGGGACAAATCCCATCTTGATTTATCATTCTTCCCTACAAGAATCCGATTATGCCAATCATAGCCTTTATAACTACCCGGTTAAGGGTAGCGTTTGACTATGTCAAACATAATGTTCATCATGTGGAAGACCGTGAAAATCTTAGGTCTAAGGATTCAAATGGTATGACTATTATGAGATTTAATTATGACATTTGACCATGACATAAATCCTATAACGGGTCAATCTAGTACCTTGTTCTCCAATAAGTACCCACAAGTTTAATCCGTATCCTATGCACCATAATCATCACATGTTTATCCATTAAACTCATGCTAGCTCTTTATAAGTGCTAGGGACAATGATTATTATAATAAACATGCAAAAGATATAATAATCTATCTTGTTATCTCTATAACAAATGAAGACATGATGTAACACATAGGCCTTTCTCAAGGGCCTAGGACATAATATCCAATAATAACAACCCTAGCTTCACCAAAAACAATAAGGATGAGGAGGAGGCGGCGCAAAGTAGGAAAGAAGGATGATGGGGAGGCGGGATAGAAGACGTGGATGAAGAGAGAAAGATGGGGAGGCGTGGGGAGGAGTTTGACGAAGACATAAAAGTATGAGGTGCCTTTGAAGCAGTGTGGCAATAAGGTTGAAGAAGCCGGCTGGAGAAGATGTAATGAAAGACGCGGGGGTGGGGTGGGGTGAGGGTTGGGGAGACGGTGCTTGACAAGGGAGAACATGGTGGCAACTGTAAGAGAAGGTGGAGGCTGCGGTGGTGCGTTGTCTAAGAATGGGGATCGGGAGCTCGTTGGGAACGATGGTGGTGGGGAGAATTTCATTTGGAATTGGGTTGGGTTTAAAGTAGGGGATACATTTCTTTAACTTCTTTATGTTATGGAAAGAAATTAAGTGGGCCATCACATGCCTAGGTAATGACTATTTTACCCATTAAATCATGTGCAAAGCACATGACATGACTATTTAACGAAAGTTATATTTTTAACCCAATTTGTATTAAATTGCAATGAAAATTCAATGTGGGGGAGAGGTTGTTAAACATGAAATGTTCAGAGTCGAATTGTAAAAGTTGACAAAGTTTATGCGACTAATATACAATTTACCCAAAAGAAAGAGGCAGGGGGCAGGAGCAGCGACACGTCGCCGTTTTGTCACCCAATTTCCGTTAGTCCCTCTGCTGTCCTGTCCGCATTTCTTTTGTTAAATTGGAAATGGAACTCATCCTCACAAAAACCCTAATTCGTTGATTTTGTTTCAGCCTCGCAATACATATCTCTCTCCCTCCTTCGCGATCTGAATTTCTACAATCATCGCTGTAACAAAGTTCGATCTGTTGTCAATTGTTCCAATCTAATCCGCCTCCGTTTTAGGTCAGTCGCTTGCTCTCTCTCTCTCTCTCGCTCATGATTGATATTGGTTTGTGGTCTGACTGATTGTGATTATCTGTGTCCGTTTGGTTTTGACCATCGATGGATAAGTTCTACGAATTTCTATCTCAATTAGGGTTCTTATCGATCCTTTTTTCTAAAGTTTAAATTTTCGTATATATGATTTTTGAGTCAAGCTGTTTTTGAGGCGAGAAATGAATTTTGCAACTGAAAATGTTTGCTCGCGATCAGCACTTATGGCGACCCAACGGGTGCTTCAATGTTCCCTTCAGCTGAGTCTCTGTGTTACTGCTTCTAGTGATGAATACTAATGGGAGTCTTATGAAATCACGAGTAATTGATCAATGTGGCCAAATTGGGAGCTCACTTGTGACGGAAAGCGTATAAAATAACTTGTAATCCTTTTATTTAATAATCTTGTTTCAACTTTTGGTGATTGAGCTACAAGAAAGATTAATAAACGCAAGCTTGTTTCAACCTTTTGTAATTGAGCTAGAAGAAAGATAGCAATTTAACCACGCAGTTAGGATTTATAATTATTCTATTTATTTTTGAGGTCACAGTACATCCTTGCCTCTCTAATCTGCACTTGCACATAACTTAAAAGAGCTGCAGAGTTCTATTAAGATAAGGAACTTGAGGTGTGAAATCACACTCTTACTTCTAAATCAGGTTGCTTTCTTTTAACCTCGCATTCACTTTTGGCGTCATGTTTCTTTTGTCAAATCTCACAATCGTACTTTGATATCAGGCTGCTTTCTACTATCAAAAAAAAGATATCAGGTTGCTTTCTTTCACAACTTTGCACCGATCAGACTAACAATTTGTTTTTTGCATTACTCCACTACCCGACCCCCTCCCTAGTTTTTTATAATGCTTTCATCTCTGTTCTCCTTTTTATGCTTGTTGCTATTACCAAGCATCGTTTTCTCCACCAGTTTACTTCCTTATCAGGTTGCTTTTCTTCAGCATTGACTTTATTACTTTGCACTGACCCACACCATATCGTATTAAATTAAATCTTTTTTTTTTTTAAAAAAAAAAAAAAACTTTTCATCACCACCATCCTAAACATTCATATTCCTCTTCCCCCCCTCCCCCTGCACTCTTCCAAATGATACCGTCGAGTGTACTTTGAACCTTTATTTTTTTTTCCGTGGAAAACACATTTTCGTATAGATTCCCCCCCCCCTCCTAAGTGTCTTTTTTAATCGATCCAAGTTATATAATTGTTATAAATTCAAATGATAAACAAGCTTAGTATGTTACGGTACTTGTTAGTGTGGATGAGATCATGATTAACGTAAGATTGGATTGAAGCACATTGTCGGGTGATGTTGATGCACTAGCTGGTAACAAAGGTGTCAAGACGCTTAAATTGGTGGAAACGAAAGAAATAGTTTTTGTTACTTCTTTCATTTCCAACAATATATATATATACCAAATAAGATATCAGTCCTTTAATTCGATTGAAATTGGTGTGGGGGGAGGGTTGTAGATGCGGGTTTGATCAAGGAAGATGTGCGAGTGGGTAATTTTACCACTCCACAACGTTTTCACTCGTTTCAATGATCTTTCTTTGCTTCATTGGACACTTATTGTTGTTTCGAAGGCGATCGGATGTGATTATACACGACTTGGAACTTCCATTTTCTGCATAATTTTATGATAGAAAAGAGTCTACTGATATTGGTTCTCTTCTTACATCCCAATCATATGTTCGTTTGACTGGTAAACAAGGTTGTGTGGTGGTATTAGATGTGTGCAGAATCATCCTCGTCGTTCTTTTCTGTACTTCTTGATCTGAAGCTCCAATCCCATGCCTTTTCCGCTCTATTCATTTACTTGGACATCCTTTAAAGATATGGACCTTGATGTGGACTGTAGTGTGTAGTAAACTCAACATTAATCAGAATTGTTGATTTGCAGGCCCAAGAAGTGTATTTTGTCTAATTGGCCTTTGAAGTGCAGTTTTCCATCATTTCCGATGGAGCCAAAGACTCACTATTTTTTGGCTTGGGAATATGATGGAATAAAGCAAAATGGGTCACTAAACTGTCTGCGCTTCTTTGTGATGAAGCAGCAGTCAGTCCATACAATTTTCGACGCAATTTTCATTATGGGTCATCTGGAAACAGCCTCTCTGTGCTTTAATACAGGGGCAAGGCTGCGTACATCCGACCCCCCCTTACCCCACCATAGGTGGGAGCCTTTGCGGCACTGGGGTAATGTTGTTGTTGTTGTTGTTGGCCTTTGAAGTGCAGGTTATCTGATGAGACGCATGTTCATCTTGCTCAGCAGATAAAAATGCTCTATATCTTTGAAATTGGTAGTTCGAGGTGGCCCGAAAATGGGTTAGTTCAGGATCATTAGGCCCATTTCTTCATGTGCAGTTGGAGAAGGCTCATTACTTCAGATGCAGTTCCAAGGTTTTGGGAGAGAGAGATACGGTTCCTTTGTGGGTGTGGGGGGGCTTTTTGTTGTATTTCTAGTGCATTTAGATGGATAGAAATACCAGGATCTTTTAAAGATTAAAATTTGTCGAGCCACTCTTTGTGGGAGAAAGATCTGAAGAGAGATTGGTCTGTTGCAGTTGTTTTAGCTTAGGGTCCTTGTATTTTTTTTTATTTCTCAGTTCAGATTGATGGACTCCTCGCCTGTCTGATTGAAATACGTTCTTTTGTTTCTTATATAAAAAAAATCTTATCAAAAAGAAAAGAAAATGAAGGAACCTCACGGTAAGGATTTTGAGGACTTGATAACTTTACTTGATATTTGATGTCACACAAATGCACTGGTAGCTTTGATGAGATATTTACTTGTAATATTTCTACCGACTCCATCATGGTTATTATTATAGAGGCAGGTGCTACTTTACTTCGTTCTTTGCACGTAGCTTCCAATATTTCTGTTTTATCTGAAACTTTTGTGTTCACTATAAGCAGAAGTCTTTTGATTTGCGCTTATTTAGTAAAACCCCAATGATTCAAAACTTTTTAAGGAGCACAAGTCTCACATGCTGCCAATAATGGGAGACTTTTACGTGGCTACTTTTAGTTTTTTGCACATTTTCTTTTTCACTCTCCTCTTCCATTTGTCATGTGCGGTCAACACTTTATTGGACCTTTTCTCATTCTAATTGTGTGTTTGTCTATATTGTATATATACATTTATGTATACATATATACCCCCTCCGTCTTTTTTGTTTGTTCACACTTTTTTCCAATCACGGGTTTTAAAGAAAAGTGTTTAATATTAATAGTTGAGTGAGTGTTGTGAGTATGAAAAGTAGGATAAGAATAGTGAGTGGGGTAGGAAGTTGTTGTGAGTATGACAAGTGGGTCCCGTTGAATAAAGAAAAATATAAACATTTCTTATTTGGGGTGTGAACAATAGAATGTGACACCTAAAATGGCAAAAAGTGAACCAATAAAAAAGACAGGGAGTATATATATACATGTATACACCCACACACATATGTATAGATATATGTATGTACACACATATATGTTCCTATTTGGTTTGAAGGAACAAAAATGTTTAGCAATTATATGTACAGTTCATTTCATGCATCACTAAGTGTTATAATTGAATGAAAAATGGTTTACCATCTTGGCTTTCGTTGGTATTAGTATTAACATCGACATGCTATATTAAGAACCTGTTTTGTTGTCTACACATAATAGACAATTATTTTCCTTCACTTTTAGGTGTTCTTGTTGATTTATTGCTAGGTGATTTGAATTTCACATTTTCTTTCTCTTGGTGAATCATCATCGTTTTTGAAAACAAAGGCCTACATGCAACTTTAGCTGTTAAGTATGAGTGTCAAATGCCACAAAAGGAACAAACTTTATACTTGGGATCAATTATTAATCAGGATGGGGAGGTAAGAGATAATGTTAGTCATCCAGTAATTACTTGGGTGAAATGAAGAAATGTATCCAGAGTATTATGTGATTGATGTATCCCCATTAAGTTGAAAGGTCAGTTCTAGATAAAGTTATTAAAACAGTGCCACTGTATAAAACTGAATGCTTAGAAAAAAATTGGCGACTCTTGGCCTCTGCTTTCATCTTTCGATTGTATTAAGATCCTCAAGTCCATCACATTCTTTAAGCGTAAATGCACTGTGCATGTCCATCATGATTATCTTAGACAATTATCATCTTCATCTTAAACCATTACTCTCTAAATGGTGTTTGTCTTATAAGCTTATTTTTTTTTTTTCTGTGTAAGCAGCCTTACAGAGATTTGCTTAGGAATTGAAGGTAGAGATGATGTCTCCTGCAGCCAAGTCAAAGTCGAAAGACAAAAGGGCATCTGGCAAGGAACAACAGAAGACCCCTTCAAAGTCTCTGACAAATGCAAATACGGGTGGGGGTATCCCCACTAGTGGTTACAACCCACTTTTAGGAACATTTCATACACTGGACACAGTACCAGTGTCTTCTGCTCCACCACTTCATGTTAATGGCCGTTTCCATAATATGGATGAGGCGGAAGATCAGAACACTTTTGGGGGAATCGGTGTCGAGTATGATTCTGTATCTAACAACGGTAGCTGGTCAGGCGAGTCTGAAGACCACAAAGACAAATTTTCTAATCTTCCTTCTCGCCAAGAGGCAACAATCCTCCCCGGATCGGACGGTGATAAGCGAGAGAAAATCCGTCAGAAGAATGAGAGAAAGCATCAGCGTCAAAAGGAGAAGCGTGCTCAGGAATTGCACGAGCGGTGTAGCGGTTATCTCATGTCAAGAAAGCTTGAATCTCTTGCTCAACATCTTGTGCAAATGGGATTTCCATCAGAGCGTGCAACAATGGCTCTTATTTTGAATGAAGGAAGACTAGAGGAATCAGTGGCTTGGTTGATTGAAGAAGCAGATAACAACAACAACAGCAGGGAACATAACCTTGATGAAGGTAGTGGCAGAACTTTGAAAATTGACATATCAGAGGAGCTTGGTCTGATAGCTGACATGGAAACTAAGTTTAAATGCTCCAAGCAAGATGTTGAAAAAGCCATAGTTGCGTGTGAAGGAGATATCAAACAGGCTGCAGATACCTTGAGAGTGCAGAAACCTGACCCTCCATCTGTTGCACTAAAACCCGAAGAAACTGGTGATCCTTCAACATTCATTAGTAACAGTAGTAAGGCTCCCCCCACCGTAGCTCCTCCTACTAGTCAGAATTCGTTGAGGCCACAACCACAACCACAACCAAAACCTACTTTATCTGCTAATGTAATACAGAAAAGGGACGGACGGGATTTCAATTACACAAAAATGGCACCTAATGCAGAACCTGGGAGCAAGAATATGCAGTTGCTTAAAAAGATTGAACCAAAGTTGGAGTGGTCAAAACAACAAATGATCCCTGTTCCATCCGCTGTAGAGAAAAGGTGGCCAGTTACAGGATCTGTTTCCTATTCGGTGGCATCATCACCTTTGCAGGCTTCCCAACCTATCAAGAATGATGCACAATTCGTGAGTGTTGGAAATGGAGTGAAGAATCTACAGCTGGGATCAGTGAAGGAACCAGTTGTAGTGATGCAGCGATCACAACAGATGCAGCAGATCCCGTCCCTTGGGGTAAGCAGCTCTAGCTCTAGCTCTTTATCATCATCATCACTATCTATTGCGGCCCTGGATTGGCATCCCCCCAATGGTGTTAAAAAACCACCGGTTGTAATGATGAAGTCAAATAGTTTGACTCATATTCCTATTACTAATAGTAACGGTACGAGAAGAGATAACTCCTTGACATATCCAAGTGGGGGTAGCAACCACCAGTTGTATGACCAAACTCGTTTTCAACAGCCACAACAATACGATCCGGGCCCTTTAACAAATCAAGGAAATGGGTTTTTGTGGAACAATAGTACGGGTAGTATTTCTCCTCCTACCCCCCTTGCTGCAGCTTCGTCTCTAGGACTCTTCTGTGGAGTGGGGTCCACCAATGGACCGTCTTCTCCTCCTCCTGTAGTAGATTGGAATGCAGGTGAGTCAACGCTTTTGAACTTGGATTACACCAACATAGACTGGAGTTTGGATAGGGCTTCTCCTTTGAGTTCAAGGCAAAGTATGACGTGGCGGCAGCAGAGTACATTTAGACCGGTTCTATCAAATGGTAATAACAGTGTTGTTTCAATTGCCGGAGTTGAGGGTGGTGGTGGTGGTGGTTCAAGGGAATGGACATCTCCTTTTGAAGAGAATGATGTTTTTAGTTTTCCCAGACAGTTTGTTACTTCTCCCTCCCTCTCTCTACATGTAGATGTAGAGAGAGGATAGGATAATGTGATGTTCTTAAGACTTGAAAAATAATAAAGTGAAAAAAAAAAAAATGTGTTTGGATTAATGTTGGTTGGAGTTGTTTAGATGCTTCTGCTGTTATTTTTTGTTGTTTACATATCAGGTGGGGGAGATGGGAAATAAAATATTTTGTACCATTTTTTTTTTTTTTTACCATATTGTGTACCACCAGTAATCTAACGTTTATATAAACCGCTTGGGCTGACATCATCATTTGTCTTCAAATATGTATAGCGGTTGGATAACTAATGGTGCACAACATGGCGGAGGTGATTTCGTCTCGGGGGAATGTTCTCACGTAGCTGTCTGTGTTCTCAAATTTCCACTCTCCTTTTGACTATATATGTATACTTCCTCCGTCCCACTCGAATTAGGATTATTGGTCAATTTAATTATACTTTAACCAATTATACTTTGACCAATAATTTAAAGTAAAATAACAATGCTAATTATAATTTAAAAATTGTTATTGTATTACGGTTACTAATAAATTCAATAACTATTTTTAGATTTTCATTAGGATAATTATTCTTCTTCAAATTATTGGTCAAAGTATAATTAGATTGACCAAAAATCCTAATTCGAGTGGGACGGAGGAAGTATGCATGTACATAATAGAAGGAAAATCTTTTTCTTTTTTGAAACCAATCCAAACCTAAACCACTGTTACAAATTCCATTTAGCCTTCAATGGTCAATAGAAATAAAAATGACCAAAGTTCTAAAAAAATGCAATAAACAATGATTGAGTTGACATTGATTGATGTTTAGTCAAAGTTTACTTATATTGACTATCAAAAGTCAAATGAGACTATCTTTCCCCGACAAAAGTAGTACAAGGACCTTGGGGGCGAGGGATTGAAAATGAGAAGAGTATGATCTCAAACATTTGTCCATCAATATATATTAGATACAAAATGTCAAACCATGCCTCTCGAGTTATATATAATACTATGATACAAACTCAGATACTAGTCGGCAGAAACAGAAAGAGAAGAGTCTGCAGTAGAATTACAAGCCGTAGTAGATGAAGAAAAAGGCTGCGTGTACCACTGGTTATCTTCACGGGTGATGAACCTGGCTTCTGCATATTTCAACCATTAATTAATTAGTCCCATTGCAAAACAATTATAGTGAAGCCGGTCCAAGATAATTTATCAACTGCGGAGTTTGCAAAAAGTTCATCATTCCAACTATTGTGATGTTCTTGATCATAAGTGTTTATCATGGGCAATAAACAAGGATATATACACTTCATGAATTCATCCTTGCTTGGGTGTGTAAAACAAAGGTTATAATGGTTCTAACATGATGTACATCCATGTAACACAAGGGTTATAATGGTTAGTGTATATATAGGGTCGTGCTCCTGTGAGAACCTAAATATCGTGAGAACCGTGAGAACTTGGATACATTAGCTAAAAAACTAATGTATCCAATGGTTCACTTGGATACATCATTGGATACATTACTTGACTTGGATACATCATTGGATACATTACTTGGATACATTAGGTAAAAACTAATGTATCCAATGTGCACTTTAATACATCATTGGATACATTAAGTTCTCACGGTTCTCATTTGAGCACCTACCTATATATATATATATATATATGTACTCTCTCCGTCACAAAATGATAGCCCTATTCCTTCTTTTTGTCTGTCTGAGAAAGTTAGTCCCATTTTCAAAATAAAGGCTTCAAAATCATTGAATTTTCAAAACTTACAATGTAACCTTAAAATGTATGAAAAGTTAAACAACACTGTCAGTTTGGGAAGGAGGGATCATATATCTAACTACAATTAGCAACTCCCTTGAGTAGACCTTTTACAAAGGAAAGAGTGAAATCTTTCAAACGTATTGGGAGCAGTATCTGTCAAACTCAGCCTTAAAACCAGATAGTCATACTTTAGGAGAATAAGCTCAATAACTTTGAAAAAATAAATAAAAAACACTTTGATTTAGATCTAAGTGAAGCAATGCAAAACCGTATAGGCTATAAGAGTAAAAACTATATAAACGGTCAGTAGATGAAGCTTACCTGACAAGAACACATCCTTGTATTCGCCATCATCATATATGAACTGTGGGGGGTCAGGAGAACCAACACCAACTATTGTGCTTCCGCTGCAACAACATTATATGGGGGGAACAAGGTTAAAAGTTATCACAATTTCGATATAAAATAGCGGCTCAATAAAAAAGCACATGCAAGTTTCCTGCATTAGTAAATGATTTCGGACTTTTACTTGGATGTCCAAAAAATGTGAAATATATACTATCTATATATATATACTCCCTCCGTCCCGCTATAAGTTACACTCTTTACCCAAAAGGGTGTCCCATTAAAAATTATACTTTCCTAAAATGAAAACATTAAATACTTGTTTATCCAATAGCACCACTTGCATACTCAGAACAACTATCCACTTACTATTCCATGCCCACAATCTCTCTTACTTCACTTCCCATACAACACTTGCACATTTCTTAATTCTCGTGTCTAAAGCAAAGGGCATCAAATAATCAAAGGACAAACTCATTTTATGCCTTAAAAATTAAACATTTTCTCTGATTATTTTTCCCTTTTCTAGTCTTATAAGGTTCCCCCTTGTTTACAACAAACATCTCTGAGAAATAAATACTCCCACCATACTGAAAATGTATCAATACCCCTTCAGTTCGTTCTGCAAAACTTCTATTTAGTCTAGTGTCATTAATGATAAGTCTGTGGATACAAATATTCATGTCAAGTCAACTAAAGCAAGTTGTTATTAAGGAAGTTGATAATAATTTTCCAATAACTCAAAGCGTCTCTTCAGATGAAACAACTTTTGAGCATTATCGAACATGTTTTTGTCAGGGCCATCCGAAATAAAAAAATACTCCCTTTGTCCTACTCGAATTAGGACATGTTGCCATTTCGGGTGTCCCACTCGAAATAGGACAACCGAAAAATGGAAATGTATTATTACATAGGACCCACTACTTTCACACTTACAACAACTTTCCACTTATTATTCTCTACCCCTTTCTCTCTCCTATTTCACTTTCCATACTCACAACAGTTACTCCACTAACACTTTTCCTTAATCCCTGTGCCATTCCCAAAACCCTATTTCAAGTGGGACGGAGGGAGTATAAGTTTTCTCTGCTATTGTTAATTGGAGGCTTAGGAGTGGTAATCCTCTCTCCACTTATGACAGATTTTCTTAGTAGATTGATTTGGAGTGGAGTGGTGTGGTGTGGGTATCAAATCAGGGAAAGACTTAGGAGTGGTAATCCCATTCTCTTTTCCGAATAAGCCAGGACAAGAAGGCAAGAGCTACAATCTGAACTCCAATCAAATGTTGTAGAAACAAATGTTGAAAATACAGACCAATGGGAATATTATTGTTATTTTTATCAATGAAAAAATCTCACTTACAGATAGTCCAACTGCAATGAATGATGGCTTGGGAATGCTGAATATGATATAAAATCTTGAATAATAATTTTCTTATTCATTTTAAAGATAGGTCATGTGTATGCAAGTATATACACCCTCAGTCCCAAAATGATTTTCTCACTTCTTTTATTTTTACGTTACTACGAATAAACTTCGAGCAATAATTATAGGTTGATTTAATAATAATAACGACAATTTAAAACTTGTATTGATCGTCAACAAAACTATCAATAACAAGTTTTATATTTTAATTAGGATAATTAAATCAACCTACAATTATTGCTCAAAGTTCATTCGTCGTAACGACAAAAAAAGTGGGAAGATCATTTAGGGACAGAGAGAGTAGTATTTTATACATGCTAACTTGTTTTGATTATTGGACAAATATCGCGCATGCAGGTCCCATCTCATTTGATCGCAGTGCAGGTCATATGAGGATAAGTAACCATGAGAAAGAGAAAGAGTGATTGATGTTGACAACGCGTGATTGAAGCCACAGTAAATGTTGTTCAAAATAAAGTACACACACACAATCACACCCACGCACACACACACACACACACACACACACAAAGATGAACTTCAACTGACTATGATCTGAAGTAATGAAATAATACCTTCCAGACATAAAGACAGCATCATATAGTCCACGTCCCGCAGCAAGTACCCGCTGTTTTAATCTTTTAAGAGACGGAAGGACTTCAAATGCGGGAAGTTCTGTCATTACAACATTATTAGTGTCATAATAAGAATAAACGGAATGCCAATTTGACTATCAATGAAAGACTAACAGAGCTATGATGGAGAGAGAGTGGGAGGGAAAAGGGATATTTGATCTTTAACCATAGTCGGGTCAACATTAAATAGATCAAATAAAATTAACACTCATAAACTAAGAAAAATGGATATGTGAATGATAATGAGCATATAAGAGACTGAATTAGGACAATCATACCCAAATCATTGACACAAACATCTTGCGATATTCCGTTGTTTGAGATCTTCTCCAGTAAGGTTAATGGATCAACATTGCTCGTTAGATCCAGTCGTAGACGCTGAGAGCCAAGGATTTGACTTAGAAAAAAGAAATGGTGATAAGATTCATAATGTCTCCATTTTTCAATTGTTCTCCACCTAAAGAGTTACTCCCTCCGTCCCAAAATGATAGTCCCATTTCCCCTTTTTGCTTGTCCCAAAAAGTTAGTCCCATTTCCAAAATTAAAGCTTCAAAATCACTGAATTTCCAAAACTTACAATGTAACCTTAAAATGTTTTAAGGGAAAAACGAGACTATCAATTTGGGACTGAGAGGGAGTGTATGATACCTTGTAAACTTCTGCTGTGGAACATGCCTGTGGAGGCTTAATCAGAACCATTGGAATGTCAAAACCCGGAGGTGTGGAAATATCTTGAACAACCTATTTGAAATAATATGATATCAAAGTTATGGTTTTGAAGAGGATAAATATCTCCAACTCATAAATTGTGCATAAATCTTTGAGCCACAATATTTGTGATATGCCCACTTTAATTTATTTTTTTTATTTATTATTTGAATTCCTTTTAGTTGTTGAATTAGTCAAGTTAGTAATAGAAGTAGTGGGTCAGTTTGTTTTAGTAGTGTTAGTCATTAGTAAAATAGTGGGTTAGTGGTTGCATAATTTTAGGAACTCTTTTTTGTATTTAAACATGCTCAGGTTGATCATTTGTTTTGGAATGAAAAAGAAAAGAATTAACTTTAGTTACTCTCTGTATCGCTCTCATTCTTAGGAGTGTTTTGTTCCTCACTCATATTTAGGAACAACCTATCAATTGGTGCTTTCATCTCGTGAACCATGCCTCCAAAACGTGACACCGTCGGTACCGAAGCATCACAATCTGCAATTGAAGATCAAGTTGGTAGACTCATGGAGACAGTTCAAGCAATGCAATGCAAGCTCGTCGAGTCTGAAGCTACAGCTAAATAGAAGGATGCAGAATCAAAGTTACGTGAAGCGGAAGCGGAGAAACGACATGAGTCCCTAATGGCGTTAATATCTGGCATGGTAAATCAACCAAGCTCAACGTCTCACACCCCAGTTTTTCACATGCCAAACCCACCACCCGCCCCTCCCAAAATCGACCTTAAAATTCCCAAAATCAGCATTCCCCCATTTGATGGCTCGCACCCTTTGGATTGGCTTTTTCAAGCTGATCAATACTTTACTTATTACAATATCCCAGCCCACCAACGCCTTCCACTAATATCTTTCTTCATGAAAGGAGTTGCTTTAAGTTGGTTTAAGTGGATGCACACGAACAGGCAACTCACATGTTTGGAGGTTTTCACCCGAGCCCTTGAAACCCGTTTTGGACCCACCGCGTATGAAAATCACCAAGCTGCCTTATTCAAGCTACGTCAGCACGGCACAGTTGCAGATTATCAAACTCATTTTGAGCAATTGTGCAATTGTGTTACAGGTTTGTCACCGGAAGCTATTCTGAATTGTTTCATGTCGGGTCTTCAACATGAGATACAACAAGAATTGGCAATCTTGCGTCCGACAACTATAACCGATGCAATTGGGCTTGCTAAGCTAGTTGAAGCAAGTTGCAAGACTCTCAGCACCACCAAGGTTATCAAGAATATGCCGTTACAACAAACACATCTAGCCAAATTACAACGTACCAGCCACCAGCCTTTCCTACTCAACCTAGCCCACCCTTGCTAACTGCCCTACCATCGCAATTTAAACCACAGCCTACCTTGCTGACACGCCGACTCACACCTGCAGAAATTCAAGATCGACGCTCCAAAGGCTTATGCTTTAATTGCGAAGAGCGCTTCCAACCCGGTCACAAATGCAAATCACCTCAGTTTCTTACTTTTATTAGTCCAAACCCAACACAAGGGAATGAACCTACTATCACCCTTCTTGACCAAACAATGCTTCTCATGATTCTTCCGTGATAGACCCAATTCAATTCCACCCTCCAAATCCACCCTTACCCACATTATCACAACCAAGCACTAACGAAGAAGTCGGCTCAATGATTTTTTTCCAGCCTCCCCAGAAGAGCATCAAAGTTACATCAGGCCTTGAGGACAAGGCCATTCTGGGGGATGGGAGTAATGATATGCCCATTTTAATTTTTTTTTTTTTTTTTATTTGAATTCCTTTTAGTTGTTGAATTAGTCAAGTTAGTAATAGAAGTAGTGGGTCAGTTTGTTTTAGTAGTGTTAGTCATTAGCAAATTAGTGGGTTAGTGGTTGCATAATTTTAGGAACTCTTTTTTGTATTTAAACATGCCCAGGTTGATCATTTGTTTTGGAATGAAAAAGAAAAGAATTAACTTTAGTTACTCTCTGTATCGCTCTCATTCTTAGGAGTGTTTTGTTCCTCACTCGTATTTAGGAACAACCTATCAATTTGCATCAACAGAATTTGAGCTTAATAAAGCGGTAAACCCTTGATGTCCCACCAAATCCTAAGAATGTAGGATAATATTCTCCACATCATCATATAACCTAGTTCTAAATCTTCAAATTGTTTTACTCTTAAAGCTTATCGAAAAAGAAAAAACTACCAATTACCCCGATAAAGGGCTATCATTTAAAAGGCTGCAAACTTTAGCAGGACTTAAAAAACAGAATAACACATTCCACTCCCATGGAAATTCCAGTAACCATGTTACATATGTTTCTTTTCCATGACAATCGTTGCATTACCATAAGATGTCAACTACTACATCCGTACCAAAAATGAATGTAAACTTTATTTTTATTCTTTTCAAAATTGCTCTTGATCGAGGGCAAAGTTGAAAATTTTTTTTGGACATTCATTTTGGGACGGAGTGAATAGTACTATAAGCACAACCATTTCACGAAAATCAATGCATAAAGAGTAATTAGAGGCTACCTAGTGCATTAATACATACCTCACCTCTACCGGTGCAATAGGCTGCTCCACGTGAAAAGAAGAAGGGAATATCCGAGCCAATCTCACCAGACCATTCTTGGAGTTGCTTTTCAGTAGCAATGCCACCGCTGAATTGATTTGCTGCCCACAAAGCGGTTGCAGCATTGCTACTTCCACCCCCAAGCCCAGCCCCAGTTGGCACCCTTTTATCAAGATGAATCTGCAATAGAATTACAGAGCAAAAAAAAAAGGGCAAACTCCGTTTTCATCCATTGTACTTTACATGATGTTTCACTTTTACCATTATACTTTTTTTCTTCCAAAAATACCATTGTAGTTTGGAAAATGTATCATTTTGACCCCAAATCCGTGGCTAAATCCGCAACTAATCCGTGCCTCAATCCGCGATTTTGGGGTTAAAATGATATGTTTCCCAAATTACAATGGTATTTTTGAAAGAAAAAAAGTACAATGGTTAAAGTGAAACACACTTGAAAGTACAATGGATGAAAACGGAGTTTGACCAAAAAAAAAAAAATCAGTTATGAGATATGCATTGACTACAATGTTTAAACAAGTGATCTCATCAAATGCTTAAGGTTTTCTTACCCAAAAGAATTTGTCCGTTCCAGTCTTTTTCCGGTAAAGATTAAGGGCTTTAATGATCTGCATTCTCGATGGAGTTGTAAAAGCATGAATATCAAAACAGAAGAGCAAAAAAAGACATGATAAGAGACTGAAAAAGCTAATGTTCTCACTAAATTTCTATCATCGAGGGGAACTCCAGCCACATTGGTTGATAAACGGTCTGTGGATTTTGATGGTGACAAGGAGAACTTTATCGTATCCCCGAGGCTGATAACCTAGAGGTACACTTTTTAGTTAGTCAAACAACTCATCTAAGTAAGAGAAACCATGGGGGTAAGAAAACAAGTACTCCCTCCGTCCCAAAATAAATATCCCAATTTCCTCTTTAGCCTGTCCCAACTATTGACATTGTACAAGCAATGTACAAACTAATAAAACACATTCCTTAAAATTGTTGACAAGTCAAATGCGACATTTATTCCACGACGGATGGAGTAATATAGATAAGAAGTTTATGAATTCAAACTTGAAGGAGTGTCAATAATAGGAACTTTAAGCTCTGAACTCAGTGACTGAGTTGTACAAAAGAGAACTCATATTAAGGCTTTGAAGCAGCAAAAATAAGTAGTCCGATTGAAAAAAACTTACATGAAACAAAGATGCCAAATCATGAAACCCATCAGCCCTCTTATTGGTTATTCTTAAGAAAACATTTATCTGCACCACGGAAGATATTAGAGTAAACCAAAAATGAAGAATGACTAGTTATGCAGTAGAAGAAAATTGAAGCATTAATAGGAGAAACCATCCGTTACCTTACAAGGTGAAAACAGGGAGAGCCTTGAAATCCCTGCATTCTCGTCCACAAGATCAGCTAACTTGTTTATCCTTTCATCAGGATCATAGACTATCTACACAAAAAATCAATCACCCACCAAAATAAGTGAAAGCATAAATTTTCAATCACAAAAGAGGCTTCTAACATCAACTCCAATGCCCCCCCCTCCCCCCAAAGAACAACTCTAATGGAACTACAACCATACTAAAACCAAAAAATAAAAACAAAACCACCCACATAAATAGAAATTGAGAAGAAAAAGTTAGTAATAACTATAATACTCCCTCTGTCCCGAAATGATCTCATTTTCCATTTTCCAACATGTTGGAGCAATTATCCCATATCGGGAATTAACTAGCCAATGTCTGACTATAGAAAGATTCAGAGCCACACCTCTCATTGCCAATTGGTTTTGGGATGGAATCTCAGACTTTATCATGGTATCAAAGCTACACCTGCGAGCCCAAAGTTCGGCCCACGATGATCAAGCCCCATGTCACCCAATTTTATGTCCACAGGATGGACTTATCAACCGGGTGGCGCGGAGCAACATCGTGGGCCGTTTGGCCTGCACGTGTAACGGGCCAGCTCTGATACATGATAAAGTCGGGCCAGTTGTAATACCATGATAAAGTCTTAAATGTGCATAAACACAACATGGCTAATGAAGCAATTGTTCATATCCTTAAAAAGTTTGAATAGTCAAACGTGAATAAAAAAAAACCACAAATTTACACTCAAAAGAGAGTACTAAAGGAAAATGAGGAAGGGTCATTCACTATCTGAACAGACAAACTAGCATCAACCCACCAAAACAATAATCCATAATAAGGAAAAACCAAACTCATAACCAGAAATTAGACACCTAAACAATTCCAATAGACCCATACCCAAAACAAAAACAAAATACCCACTAAACAGAAACTTAACTTTCATAACGATGGAGGGATTGTGGAATTACCTCAACTTGTTTCTTTCCAGCACTTGAATCAGCCGCAGCCATGGCTTTGACCCTGACAAGCTGACATCTTTGAAGCTTGGAATTCCTGGGTAAAGAGTAAGAATGTGGTTGTGAAAACGAAAGAATATTGCTTCTACCATTTCTATTAACCCCACAATTGAATTTAAGGTGCTGATAATTGAGGAACTGGGTTGAAGCCATTGCTGTACCGCACTGTTCTTGTTCATGAATTGCTTGCTCATAAACTCTGCATATGCATACCTACGGCCTACCGTTTTCTCTCTGTCTAGTCCTTGGCCCTTTGTCTCGGTTTTTATGCTTGAGATATGGAAAAGAATAAAAATGGTATCTCTGAGTTCTTACCCAATTTCCTGCTATTTCTTGTCTTTTCTGTGTATCCCAATTCCCAATTGGCAAATCAGGTCAAATATTGGCTTAATTACTGAAGTGGGTTTTGTCTGGATACTATAGAAATATGCGGTTGGCTAGTTTCTTTAGGTAACCCCATTCCCGATTTTAGTTAACGTTATTATTTTTTCCTCTTTTTTTTTGGTGTGTTTTAATCTAAAGTTTTATTTTTCTAATTTAATGTTTTAGTTTACTTTATTATATA
This sequence comes from Campanula takesimana, assembly GCA_026119855.1. Lineage (NCBI taxonomy): Eukaryota > Viridiplantae > Streptophyta > Magnoliopsida > Asterales > Campanulaceae > Campanula > Campanula takesimana. The sequence continues at coordinate 110,364 of JAOWBW010000026.1, forward strand.
AAATAATAAATAAGGGAATCCACTTGTCATTCACACAAAAAAAACTCTCTACCCACTTTGTCTTTCATAATTTACTTTTCTTACACAATTTTTTTTTTTTAATTTTCGTGCAAAATCAAAGTAGATTAAATCAGGACAAAGGGAGTATTAAGTTGCAATGTACAAGATTTAAAGTTTTTTGTGGCTGATGGCTAGGTCTAATTGACACTATCTCAGTAGAGGTGCGAACATATGACGACAAGATCTGCACGTTGAATGGGGTTAGGCATGTTCCATAAGTAACAAAGAATCTGATATCACTTAAGGGCTATGCGGCTGTTAGCAAGTGAATTCGTCGGTTGGATAAGAGGGGATCCAATTTCAAATGTGAATGTGGAGTTTTGGATGTCTACGGAGGTTCAAACGTGATTTTGAAATTTGAAAGTGGAGTTTCTTGTTTATCCTCTAAAGTTCTACGTTGTTTGGTTTGGGTGTTGTTGCATTGCTACATCATACTGTCTCACGTATAGCACAATAGAGTGGTGCAGTGGGAAGTGTGAGTCAGTCTTACCTGAAGGGGGCAAGTGGTCTGCTATCTAAATCAAAATTTGGAAGTGGCAGTGTTGATAAACAAGTGGAGCATCGCCTTACTCTAGGTGGGAGTGAACCGGATGAACCACAGTCAGCCGATAGACATTCTGCATTTGTTTTGGTTGGAGAGGTCTAATGTCGGTTGGACTTGTCAAATTTGAATATTTATTAATTGTCCAGTAGGGCAATTCTGGTGCTCTAAACATGTTGTCTAGAGGCATTTGGTTGCTTAGTGAGCACGTCTGATTGCTCGACATAGAAACTTTGTATTTTCAGTGCACAAAGTCTGGTGCCCGACTGGCCATGTCTATTCAAGTAATCAAGGCTTTATATACGGCTTGGTTGTTCGATGCATCAACTTTAAACCTCAAGGCTTTTTCCACTGTATCTTCCTCTTATGGTTCGACTATGCTCCACTCCATCGCCTGCTTTATAGCCGACCTATTAGTGTATAATATTGTTTTGCTCGCTCGTTGTGATAGTAAAAGTGGGATAATTTTAACATTGGGTACCAATCTGGGACAAATTTCGTTCGAGGTGGCAAAGTGGGATTTGGTGTAAACTTAAGGGGTCTAAACATATTTTGGCCAAAAGGTAATATGCCAAATAATAATAAGTATGAGAGAACTCCGTTTTGATTCATCGTACTTTGAGGCATGTTTTACTTTTACCATCGAACTTTATCTTTTTCATTTTAACATCGTACTACAAAATATGGTTTCATTTTATAACTAATTCGGGTATAAAATGACATCATCATTTGTGGTACGATGGTAAAAATGAAACAAATTTTTGTATAAAATAAAAGATTTGGTATGAAATGACACCATTGTTTGTTGTACGATGGTAAAATGGAAAAAAATAAAGTTCAATGGTAAAAGTGAAACGCGCTCCAAAGTACGATGGACAAAAACGAAGTTTTCCCTATTAAAAATGTAGTGGAGTGACCATTTTATTCATTTAAAACATATGTGCTAGTCACATGGGTGTCATTTCGTTAGGATTTTAACTGGGCATTAGTTTTATAGTCACATTGCAAAAAAATGTAAATGTTGGGATACCAATTTGCAAAGTTGAATTTTTGGGAGTAACATTGCAAACTTATGTAAATGTCAGGAACCAATTTACAATTTGCCCTATGATTTAATGGCTGAATTTTCAAATTTACCCCTATTAAGTATGCATCTTCTTACACTAAAGTCTCACAATAACACAATTAATAAAACAGATCAACTTTCAATACAAAAGTAAGAGAGACATTTAGCTCGAAAGTGACATTTGGGCCAAAAATTTTGTCCAAGAAAGACGGTTGTTTTGATCTGGAGGGAGTAGCTCATAAGACAAAATAATTAATAAAAGTAAAATTTGAAAGTTTTTCACTCAAAAATATGACAATTATTTTGAATTAAAATACTCCACCCGTTTCAAATACATGACGTATTAGGTGTTAATTTTTGTGTCAAAATACTTGACGTTTTACTAATTCTAATGTATATTTACTCTTGTTTACCTATAATAACCCTATTGTTTAATTGCAAGCTATCTCTTGTGTAAGTATCTGTCTAGAAAATTGGAATTTGTTAGATGCACAAAAGTCTTTTTAATATGTATTAATTGCATTTCTTAATATGTGTAAAGAAATCTAAAACGATTTGTATTTTGAAATAAAGGGTGTAGAAAACAATGGTTATTTTGAACCAAATACTTGTACTCCCTCCGTCCCGGACTAAGGTTCTTAATTTGACTTTACACGGAGATTAAGAAAAAGTAAATGTTGTAAGTATGAAAAGTAAAGTAGAAGAACGTAGGAGAGAGAAAGTGGATATGGAGTTTTTGTTGTGAAAATGACAAGTGGGTCTCATTGTCCATTTTTGGTAATAAAGCTAAGAACCTCAGTCTGGGACAAACCAAAAAGGAAAAGTAAGAACCTTAGTCTCGGACGGAGGGAGTAAAAATCTAGGATATTGTACATTTCTCATATTGAAAATCTATATATATTAAAAGTCGACGCGGAGAACTACGGAGTCGCCATGTGGACAAGTGTTGGCTAAATCTAGCTTTTGGTGAAGCCACCTCATCACCTTACTAATTAATACGTGACTTTTCATTTTTTTTTCCTATTAGCTAATAATATTAGTTACTATATAGGGTAACTATTATAGTTAACTATTATAATAACCAATATTTAAAATAGTAATATTTACTATTATAGTTAACTATTACTTATAATAGTAATAGTTACTATTAATAGTTAACTACTACTTATAATAGTAATAGATACTATAATATTTAACTATTATCTCTATATTATAATAGAGCTCAAGAATAACTTCCAATTGACTTGAGACAAAAGAGGGTTGAGATTAGTTTGCAACTGCCATCATCCTACGCCTCCAATTATTTTATATTTTTCTTTTTCTTATTTCACAGGCTAAGATTTATTTTCTAAAAATCATCCAACGGCTCCCGTTTAACGGTTTCCATCTTCTCTCCTTCCTCTACGCAAGCGTCTCCTTCTCCTCCCCTATCGTTGTTGAGTCTTATACGATACGACGCCAATTTGTATGATGAATTGACGATGGAATTGCGGGAGGTGTTGTTGGCGTCGCCTAGGCTCACGAAATACCATGAGAAAGGCAATTTCGTCGCTCTCACCTTATCTCTCTCCCCTTAGTGATTGCAATCAACCTTCGGCCTGGCATCCAGTGTTTTTTCCGGTCATCGATGTGCATCCCATTGAGGTATATTTTTAGCAATTCGATCCTATTTTGATTTCCTTTAACTGCGTTGATATTGAGAATTTGAGATATTGTTTATTTGGTTAAGTCAGTGGCGAAGCCAGAAAATTTCGACAAGGGGGTCGAAGTTGCTTTAGAGATAACGATGATAATGGAGAGGTATACAAATTCAGTATTAAGGGGGTCAAAATAATATTTTAGTGCAATTTATTATCAAAATTAAGGGGGTCAAAATGTTATAATCTAATAATTTTAGTAGTAAAATGTCATTTTTTTTAGGTACTAAAATTGACACGTTTCAAAATTTAAGGGGGTCGGCTGACCCCCATGGTTAAGCCTTAGCTTCGCGACTAGGTTAAGTGCCTGAAAGGTGATTGTTTTTTTGTCTGTGTTAACGTGTTTCGTTTTTCTTCACTTTTAATTTGAGTATCTACGTATTTTTAGGTTTTATGGGGGGTGATAATGGTTTTGTTAGGATAGTTTGAATTGGGAGAATGTCTAGCTTAATTTTGAGTAAAAGAGAGAGTGCATAAAGTAGCTGCACCAAGCTTGCTACAAACAAAGATGCTAATTCCGCTCCATGTAAGTTTCAAATAGCGTGGGGACTGGGGAGGGGAAGAAAAAGGAGTGGTGATTTGCAAAAAATAAACGAAATCCGGAATCATAACCCGAGTGCATTCTTTACTATGATCATATGTAGTTGTGTTGTATCATTAAAGGTTAGAGCATGTCAGTTGTGAGTAGGTTTTTACCAAATATTCATACTTAATGAGTTAATGTGGTGGTGGATATTTGATAGTTGTTGACAATTGATGCATCAAATGGCAAAATATGAGATAGATCCATTAAATAAATTGCTGGTGGGGTAATGGTGAGTAAGAGAAGTGGAAGTATGTAAGCGGTGGTGCGGCTAAGTGTTTCTTGAAGGAGGAGAGAATAGTTGCTTATTTGAAGATTCGAAGTAGGATTTGAAATGCATTGAAATGGTCTTAAAATTAAATGAGTAAAAGTGCAAGAAGCACAGTTTATTTCACCTTACCCATAAAGATCATATATCATCACATTTTTTTTTATTTTCTTGCTCCCTCAATTGCTATTCATCTGAGGAGGTACAGATCAAAAATATGAATAGTTAGTCAATCATTTACTAATTAAGATTGAAGTTGAGAATTTTTAGACATTTATTTTTAGATGGAGGGAGTACATGTTTGGATTTTATTAGTTTGAAATGACACTTACATTCTATCAATTACTCCCTCTAAATTTTTAATCAATTTGAACTATTTTCTGATTGATATTGAACATGGGCTTTCTATGCTGTAGACAAAGGTTCAAATGACTATGAACCCCGGAGTAGTACCAAGTAAATCCACTTCAATCTTCCTTTGAAAACGGTTAAATTCACTTTGAAAAGACAAATGCCCCCCTTTTGTTTCAGCACATAAGGAAGTAGTATGCTACTACGAACATCTGATTGATTAATAAATATGGTTCTACTTCTATTATGTATGCAGTGGGGACGAGGGTGGAAGATGTTTAGGATCCCTGTTGATATTAACAACAAGCTTAGGGTGCTACAAAGACAAATGGATGGTCGCGAACATTTGCAACAGTGAGATAGGCAGGTCATGAAGCGCCAATGTCCGATCCGAGGTCTCATTCTTAAGAGGATAACATCTTCCAAATTCTTAAAGATTTTATTAGTAGTATTTAGTCTGTGTTATTGTCATTGCATTTGGACAAAAGAATGCTAACTTGATTGTTGGTTAGATTTTAAGTATTAGAAAGAAGTCCATCCCATAATGCACGTGGCACTTTCATTTTTAATCTCTTAAAATTAATGTCGCATTTTAAAATATGAGAACATTCTTAGTTTATATTAACTATGGTATACTCCCTTTACACACAAGTAAAGCGCACTTCTTAGTAGCGACATTCATTTTGAGAAGAGAAGAGTATAAAAGTACATAAAAAAATTAAGCAAGGAAATGTGATCGAATACTTGAATATTTATTATACTGTCACTGTGCCAGCGGCACGGGCATGAGTACTGATAGTTACTATATTAGTTAACTATTATAGTTAACATTTGTATTTAGATATTAATAGTTAAATATTATAGTTAACTATTATATCTACTTATTAATTATCAACTATTATAGTTAATAATTATATTTAAATATTTATTGTTAATTAATATAATTACCTATTATAGTTAAATATATGAAACTATTATGATTTATGATTAACTAATACTATCAATAGTATTAAGTAATTATAATAATTACTATATATGTGAATTATTACTATTGACAATATTATATAATCATATTAGTTACTATATAAGTTAATTACTAATATTATTATTACTTAACTATAATAGTTATAATATAAGTTAACTATTACTATGAACAGTATTAGTTAATTATAATATGTCACGACCCGAAAACTAAGCTCTATTTTATTAGTAATAAATAATTATTTATTTATTTATTTGCTTATTTATTTATTTAAATTATTATTTAATTAATAATTTATGTGTGCATTTTATGAGTTATAATAATTCATGTCTAGCATTTTATTTGGGTCATTTGGGTTAGTGTAGTATTGTTGGGTCTTAATTGTTAGTAGGGAGTGTAAGTATTTGTGTTGGTTAGTAGAGGAGGGGTTTAAGTGTAAGTTTTTAAATAATTTCTCCCTACTCCTCCCTACTCTCCTCCCTCATTTCTCCCTCACTTCTCCCTCTCTCCAGCACTTTTCTCTCTCCCTCCTCCATTTGTGAAGGTAAGTTTTTCTCTCCCTTCTCTCTTCATTTTCTTCCTCTTCCTCTCATTATTTCTCATTTCTTAAAACATGAAACTTGTTTAGATCGTCGTTAGGATCGTAGAGGGCTAAAATTATTCGAGTTCCGGCAACTTTGAGAAAATTCAAGTAAGTTACTTTTCCCCATTTATGTTAAAAATGCTCATCTTTAACACTATTGATGTTCTTGTTGATATCTATGCCATTTTGGTTGAGTTTAGAAATTATTTGGAATTTATTTGGATTTTGGTTAAAAGTTGTGATAATATGAATGTTTAGATTAAATCTTGATTTGCGTGGTTAAATGTTGTTATCTAGGTCTCCTAGAGGTTTATATGTTGTTTTAGTACATTGTTAAGAGTATTGGAAGTGTTGATTTTGGGTATTTATGAACTAGCAAGATTTTGGGTTTGAATTTATGTAAGAATGTGTTAAAACCCAGCTGATTTCTGCCCAGCCCGACGACCGGGCGCCCGCCCGCCCCCTGCCAAGCGCCCGCCCACTTCCCCCTTTTCTGACCCTTAGCTTCTGTTATAATGGGCGCCCGCCCGCCCCTATTCAGGCGCCCGCCCGCCCTGTTTTTCTGGAAATCATATTTGCGTTTGTTTAAGACTAGGTTGTATTTTTAGTTTGGGTTTTAGAGGCACATGAATTGAGTTTTCTTGTCTTTAAATGTTAGGATAGAAGTATATATAGGTACTCCTAAGATTTAGAACGAAAGGAGTGAAATTCGGAGCTAAAACAGAGATTTTTCTTCATGTCCGGTCGAACACTTTATAAAAATTGTCCGTTTTACGTTCAATCTTCCGGAGGCCATAACTTCTTCGTCCGGACTCCGTTTTGGACGTGTAAACTATCGTTAGAAATATTTTCGAGTACTACGCAATGGTTCTATTGGCCGCATAGTTCCAGACGAGAATGGTTTCTTATTGTTGAGGTTTAAGATCAAGGTGTAGTCTCGGTCTAGGTTCCATAGTACTATTCTAGTTGACTTAGTTGGGCACCGTGGAACACTTTAGTAATTAAAATTGGTTCCTTTGTGAACAATGGTGTTATGTAATTTGATCAAGTATTGTTTGGGAATGTTTGGCATCTTATGATGTGTTCGTGATTGTTCCAACCGAATTGATTTTCGAGTAAGACTTGGTCTAGGTTTTAGGTGATGTCCTATAGTACCTAGAGGGTTGTTATTGAACACCAAGGTGTAGGGTTTAGTCCTGTCGTGATCATGTTCTAATAAGTGTAACCTTTTGGATTCGTTTGGGGTGTTTAGAATTAGTTCGTTATGAACGGAGGTAAAGCGTGAATTGGCAATTGGGTACCACGGTTTGATTAACCTTAAGGTGTATTCATTCTGAGTTCCTACTTTGGAATTCCAGGTATGATGAGATGGTTGAGTTCATAGTCCTAGTACATCTTTATGAGTAAACGTTTAGGATAATTTTGGGTTATAGTCGTTGTACTATTTGTGAGCGACCGTTTGGGTTGTGTTCCTTATGAGTAACTTGTGGGTATCATATTTAGGATGTATTTGGTACGTGCCTTATCTTGGAATCATTATGTTTTAATGGTCAATGTTGTTGGACTCTTTTATGAGAAATCCTTGTGCTATTGTTGTTGAACTCTTCTTGAGTAATCGTTTGCATCTTTTATGGTGATTAATTGGTATGATTCCCTACTTTGGAATCAATGGTTGTTTATTGTGCTAGTATTTTATTACTTAGCCTTTACTTGAAGTCCAGCTGGTATTTTGTGTGTGTTTGGGCGATGCGAAACATTATGATGGCACAGTCAATTCCATTGTGATGTTGACCATTGTTTTGCCCCATTATTACCCTCCTCCAGATTGGCCTTGGATGTGAGAAGAGCTAGCTCCTTTGTGTGCATTTTAGCTTTACTTGGAGCATGACTTTGTGGCATGTCTCCCGTCCCTTGTGACACTTCATTTGGTTATTGGTTCCGGTACCGGGTTTCTCTTCAGCTTTTATGCTACTATGAAGATGGCTTGATGGGTTGATTGATTGATTGGTCGGTTCTGACCGGGGTTCTCTTCAGTTGTTATGCTGCTATTGTGGATTGGTTGATCGGTTGAAGCTGCGCAGCGATTGTTCTATCAGTTTGGTGAAACCTTGGCTAAGTATCCTTTGTTACGTGTTTATTTCAGTCTTATGTGTTGCATGATGAGTTAGTCGTTATTTCCAACTGGTATGGGACAGTTGGCGATAGGGAGCTTTCTCATTTGTTGTTATGTGATTTACTTGTTCGTTATCGTTGATTTGCATGATATTATGCCATGTAGATGCATTTAGTAACTTACTGAGATTTTATCTCACCCCGTTTCTTGTTTCAAATTGTTTTTCCTTAACCCCCCCAGGAAAGCAAGTGGTAGCGTTGTGAGGTCCGTTGTAGCGGGAATCTTCTGAGCAGGTTGATCGTATTTGGGATAGTTGCTCTTCGGAACCTTTATGTATTTTATTGTGGGTTCGTAGTAGTTCAGTGTTTTGTATATACGGTTGTACTTTGGATACTTTTGTTAATAGTTGTTCTTGCTTCCGCATTTGTTTCTAGTCTCCGAGTTATAATCTCGTTGAGGTGTTGTTTGATGGTATTGGTTTATAGTTGAATTCACGCGCCCGGTTTGGTATATTACATTTTGGAGATGTACATTTTGTAAATTTTTTTTTTTTTTTTTTATTTATGGATGAGATTTCCGGGGCGTGACATAATAGATACTATATAGATTAACTATTACTATTAATAGTATAAGTTAATTGTAATAATTAACTATAAATGATACATATTACTATTAATAGTATTATTTAAGTGTAATAGTTATATATGATAACTATTACTATTAATAGCATTTCTTAATTGTAATAGCTAACTATATAAGATAATTATAGTTACTATATAAATTATTATTTATTATTATTAATAATGTTAGCTAATCATAATAGTTACTATATTCGTCGTAAATAATAAGTTAAAAGTAATAGTTACTATATATAGTGGAGTAACTAATACTAATAATAGTAATTTATATAAAAAATAATAATAGTAATAGTTATAATATATTAAAACTATTAGAATTAATTAATATTATTTTTATAATTAGTATTAATTACTTCACTTGGACAAGTTTTTATAAAATCTCACGTTTCATGAAGCCACGTCATCATGGGTCCTACGGATTTCGTGAGACTTTTCATATTTCTTCAAATAGCTAATAGTATTAGCATACTATATTAGTTACTATATTAGAATAATGTGCATCTTAGTCAATAATATTCTATTATTGTAATAGATAATTACATTCTACTATTAGACTACTATGTTAGTACTCCCTCCGGCCACAAATATAAGCAACACTATGGGGTTTTTTTTGTTGCCACAAATATAAGCAATTCTATGGGATTTCAAGATCATTTAATAATTTTGTTCCAAAAATACCCCTAATAATTGATTCACTTTTCAAGACAAATTCTACTCCATAATTATAACTTGTTAAGGGCTATTTAGTCATTTTTGCTTTTCTTTTTTGTAAAATCAAGATGAATTAACTACTTTAATTATTTTCTTAATCTGTGTGAAACCCCATAGTGTTGCTTATACTTGTGGCCGGAGGGAGTATGTAGGAGTATATAAGATGTAAGATAGGTGAAGAGTCTACATTAATTTGAAATTATTACATCAATTATTATGAGTTTATTAATTAATATTACAAATTTGTTCAATATGAAATTTCTATCTACATTCATTTGTGAAGAAAATAATTATATGCTTTCATTTAAGTGCAATGGTTACTCATATATGAAAAATCTCGATATAACTTAATACATTAATAATAATCATGATAAAATGCCTTTAATATCTCCGTTATAAGAAATGAAAAGTCATAAAAATTTAATACAATATTTACTTTGAAATGTTAAGTCACAAAACTAAATATTTGATTTATCTTTTGAAACATATAAAAAGTTTTTAAACAAATTAATTGGTTTAACTAAGTCATTAAAGAATTATGTTGAGCCAACTTAATTAGAAAATAAATTTCTCTTTAATTTATCCCCTCAATTTATCCAATTAAAATTATTTTACATGTTTTCTCTTTTGATTGTATTTTTATGATACTTAAACCTTCAATTATTTTCTTGTTGATAGTAAAATTTTACTTATGATAAATTTTGCTTGATTATTTAACATAAAAAATAATTGTAAACAATTTTCCGTGCGTATCACGAGTTTCCCTATTAACCTTGGAAACAAGTTATTATCAAAATGCAACGTGATTTGAAGAAAAAAAAAAAAAAAGAGTACAGATTAAACAAGATTAAACAAAGACCAGAGTAGGTCCGGTATAAGTGACACATTACTCAATGAGCTAGTTGAAAAAGGTGTTTCCTACTAAATCCAACTTCCACTAATTACACTCCCTTTCACGCTTCACCCTTTTCTATTTACGTTACACACACACACACTTTAATAAATGAAGAGAGAGAGAGAGAGGAGAATTGAATTTCAAATTGTAGAGTAAAACCCCAATTTCATGACCTCCTCCGATGGCTGCCATTCTCGCCACTTTTCTTGGCTAACCAGGTCATGTCTCCCTGACCCTCGCCACCACCACCATCAAAACCCTCACCTCCGCCCCATCTCCGCCGTCGGCATCACCATCATTTCCTCTCTCCCTGACGACCTCCTTCTCGAAATCCTCTCCCGAATTCCAACCTCCTCCCTTCCTTCCCTCTACTTAATCTGCCGCCGCTGGTCTCGCCTCCTTGATTCCCCCGCCTTCCTCCACCTCCGTCGCCTTCACGGCCGTCTCCATTTCTCTCTCTTCCTCTTCTCCTTCTCCAGCTCCTCCTCCGCTGTATTCTCAGCCAGTCACCGATTAGGTCATGATGGTGAACCATGGAAAATATCTGATTCCTTCCGCCGGGACGACGTCGGAGTGGACGCCACTTTGATTACGCATCCTCGTTTGGTCGGCATTGGCCGGATTGTTTACGTAATCGGGAAATCGGCGGTCCTCAGACTCGACACGTGGACCAACGCTGTTGCTTCGATGCAGGAGATGCTCGTCCCGAGGAAGAAATTCGCCGCGGCGGTTGTCGCCGGTAAAATCTACGTCGCTGGCGGTTCGTCAGATCGTCGGCCGTAGAAGAGTACGATCCGGATAAAAATGAGTGGTGCGTTGTGTCACACGCGCCGAGAATGCGGTATGGCTGTATCGGAGCCTCGTTGGACGGCGTTTTCTACGTAATTGGGGGACTCAAAATCCACACTACTACGTCTACTACTACCCAGTCTTCCAGTAGTCAAGTACTTCCACGCGCCGCCACACACGTCTACGCGAGCTCAATGGATTTGTACGACGTGGAGCTCGTGTATGGCTCCGGAGCCGATCGGTCCCAGGAGGCGGATGCGTGGTTGCCGCCTGTGCCGTCGGCCGCTCTTTGTACGTGCTAACAAGTCATGCGGTGGAGCTTTCATTTTGGAGGCTTACCGAAATTAATAGCAGAAGACACAACAACAATTCCGGTGCCGGCGGCGGTGGTTCCGAGTGGTGTAGGATGAAGAGTCCGCCGATGCCGGCGCAAGTACGGTTGGACGGGAGGGTGAGGTTTAATTGTGTTGGGGTTGGTGTTGATAAGGTTGCGTTGATACAAGTGGTGGGGTGTATTGATGATTTGTTAAGGAGAAGTGGTCGGAGTCGTAGAGGATTGAAGGATGGTTTGGTGTTGATTTTTGATTCCACGGCGGAGGAGTGGAGTCGTGGGCCCGATTTGCCGGAATTTGTCCAACGCGCCGCCGGAGTTTGTGTTGAATGCTAATTCATTTTAGCAGAGGAAATGGGGAATCTCGTCCTCATATTTACTGATTTTGTTTTAATTTATTTTTCTATTGAGATTGATGTTATACGGACCTAGTATTACTATGAAAGTACTAGTATTCTCCACTATCTAAGAAAGAAAATCCATTAGTATCAAAGGGCTGTGATTGAAAAGTCATAATATTCTAATAAAGAAAGAAAGAGAAGAACATTGTTTTGTCATAACATTAGACCATTCACAATGGTCTGTTTACTGAGGTATTGGCTGGGTTCAATAGGTGATGGGCCTTCAATGGGTTATTGAAGAAGGTATTGAAAAGGTGGGGGTATTGGCCATGTTCAACGGGTGTTGGCACAGAAGTGGGGCCCGCCAGCAAGACACGCGTCAGGCCATGATTGGCGCCGACATAGCGCGTGAAGCGCACGCGCGGACAAGGGGCGTGAGGAGTGCAATCGGCGGCTTTATCCAACAAGATGCAATCCCATTTCGCCACTTGTCTGTGTCTGATTGGCTGCCTTATATTTTTTCACCCGTTTTTTAAATCTGCATTATCTTTTAAAAAAAAAAAATATACCAAAATTCAGCATTTTTTTTCTCTATAAGTAGGTGTGAATTTTATTAGATTTCGACAGAAAAAAAATATCTCCCCTCTTTTGTGAAATGGATTATAATAACATTTCAACCCCCAAAATTCAAGTAATTATCCTTTTCCCTACAACAATCCTTCTGATGGTCAGTCTTCCAACCAACCACGTCCTCCAAATATACCAAATCAATCTTCCAGCCAACCATTTCCTCAAAATATACAAAATTTTTCTTATCCACCAAATTTCATGGCTTCGGCAGTGCCAAATTGGCCTCCTCCATATTATCCAATGCCAATGCAACCACCCCCACCACCTTATAATCCCTATATGCCAAGAAATGAAAATGTTTGTGGAACTGAATCATCAGAATTTTCACTATATTCAACACAAGTGTCTCTGGGTATGTACGCCGGTGCTAACGATGCTACTCCAACTGAAGAAGTATTCTTCAGTTGGAGTAAATTTAGTGCTACTTAGTGGGTGGATTAAATTTTCCACGGACAGTGTTATTGGAAGAAATCAGAAAATGGAGGCGTATTGGGGTAAGATTGCGCAATACTGTAACGAGCATTGTCAATTTGACCCTCCCCGTGATTTGATTGCATGCAGAAATCGACATAATTATATAAACAAAATATTGGGTAAATGGGTAGGTGTTGTTGATAAAGCTAAGCGTATGAAACAAAGCGGGTGTGGTCAGAAAATGATGTTTTGGCAAAAGCCCATGAACTATATAAAAGTGATAACAATACCACTTTTACTTTGATGGAAGAGTGGAAGGCTGTTCGAGATGAACCACGTTATGCAAGTCAAATAGGGCTATCTCCAGAAGCAAAATGTACCACAGCCATGCGAATGTTAGCATATGGTATGTCCGCCGATCAAATTGATGAATACATAAAAATTGGAGGAATTACAACGTTGGAGACGTTACGTAGATTTTGCACTGGGGTCATTCAGTTGTATGAGCAAGAGTACTTGAGAGCCCCAAACGAAGCTGACTTGCAAAGAATACTTGACGTTAATGAGCAGCGGGGGTTCCCAGGGATGATCGGGAGCATTGATTGCATGCACTGGGAATGGAAAAATTGTCCCACTGGTTGGGAAGATCAATTTACTAGAGGTGATAAGGGAACCACCACGGTTATCCTTGAAGCAGTTGCCACTCAAGATTTATGGATTTGACATGCCTTTTTCGGATGTCCAGGAACATTGAACGATATAAATGTTCTGGACCGATCGCCAGTGTTCGATCGTCTTGAACAAGGAAATACTCCACGAGTCAATTTCTTTGTGAATCAACATCCATATGATATGACGTATTATCTTGCTGACGGTATCTACCCTAATTATCCGACTTTCGTCAAATCGGTTAAACTTCCTCAAAGCGAAGAAGACAAGCTATTTGCGAAATTTCAGGAAGGCTGTCGAAAGGATATAGAACGTGCATTTGGAGTACTCCAAGCTCGATTCAAAATCATCCGAGAACCATGTCGAATGTGGCAGATGAAGGACTTGGATCTGATCATGAGGTCATGTATCATATTACATAATATGATTGTTGAAGATGAACGGGATACATATACTCAGAATTGGCTTGACTTTAATGATCAATCCGAGGCAAGCGGATCTGGTAATCAACAACCATTCTCGACTGAGGTATTACCTGCATTTGAAGATCATGTACGTACTAGAGCAGAATTGCGTGATACAAGAGCTCATAAACAATTGCAGAAGGATCTAGTCAAGCACATATGGGCTAAGTTCGGAAATTGATAATTTAATAGTTTTATTGCATTGTGAGTCGAGTCTATTGTATCGTTTGCTTTTTTTTCTTTCATTACTTGTATCGCGAGTTAAGCTTATTGTAACTTTTCTTTTTTGTTTAATAGTAATTATCGTTATTTCTCGTATTTATTTAATTACAATTAAAAAACATTAATTAAGTGTGATTTTTTTAATTATAAATTATTATTATTATTATTATTATTATTATCCCGAAAATATTATTATTATTAATTATTATTATTATTATTATTATTATTATTTTACTAATCATAAAATAAAAGATATAAAATAAAATAAAAGTGGTGGGGTAGGATGATGAGTTGGGAGGGTGTTGAATGGAAAGTATTAAATAAGCCATTGGAAGGTGTAAAAGTTGATGGGTTGTTGAATGAGTAGGTGGATGGAGAGAGAAGATGAGGTGGAGTAGTAAAGTGGGTGTTGAATGGAAATTAGGTATTTAACCATTGTGGATGGTCTTAAGGAAAATACTGTTTGATTAAACATGTCATTGCCATCATTTTTGGATATGCTATGTACGTCTTCAAAACTCCGCATTTTCAACCGATTCATTTGTTCGGTCATCACAAATCCTTTGGAATACACGGGTCGATGTGGAACAAACTCTGCTTTCCAAAAAATCTAGGAGGTCTAGGTTTGAAACACATGGGAGCATTAAATCAAGCTTGCCTGGCTAGACTGATTGGAGAATCTTTACCCGCCAAATTCTCGTGTCAGCTCCACTTATAAAGCCAAATACTTTCCCAGAAAGAAGTTTCTAGCTTCGAGTATCTCCAACAAAGCCTCTTGGTGCTGGAGAAGCATCTCTTGGGGAAAAAACCTTCTCTCTTCCCAATTAATTTCAGAAATGGACATAAGATTCAGACATTCTCAAACTCTTGGATTCCCATTAACCCCTATTACCCCCCCCCCCCAAATAACCTTGTGAATTGTCTTCATAATTTCCTTGTCTCAGATCTTGTTCAACCTGTGACAAATTATGGCGAACCCCTTTGGTTAAATTCTTATTCCCACCTCACATCTATGACTCTATCTTCTAAATACACATTTCTAAATATGGGGAAGATAAGCTTATCTAGAACGTCTCAAAAATGGTGCCTACATAGTTAAAACTAGTCACTTTGTTGCTTTGTCAAATCACAAATACACTGATTAAATCATCCAGAACAGATCAAATACCAATTATTCGAAAGCCTGGAAAACTCTCTGGAACCTTCCCTAAGAACTAAAAAAATCAAATTCGTTACTTAGAGAGCGTTCTCTCATACCCTCCTCACTCAAAAAGCCATAGCCCATAAAAATTGTACCAATCTATCAGCTTGCAACCGGTGTGGATCCTTTGAAAACATGAAATTCATTTATTTTTTCTCTCTTGCCAACTAGCACAAATCAACTGGAACCTTTCACAAATAAAAGTTCATTCCTCCCCGACTCATCTTTTTAATCAGACATTACTCTCTTGGTTTTTTTCTTTGATTTTAAACCACCCCTCTAAAGATGACATTTGTTTCACTATCCTTGCTTTTTGGAAAATTTGGAAAAAATCGGAACGACATTGTTTTTAATTTTGCAAACCCTTCTATAGATAGCATTCTTACCTTAGCCTCTATAAGCCTTCAAAAAATATAAAACAGTAAACCCACCAAAACCTCTATTGGGTTATGAAGTCTAAACCAACAAGGAGTGGTGTTTGGGGTGAAAGTCTAAACCAAGGATGAGTTTGTGTTGAAGTCTGTTGGGATTTGCACTATCATGCGCAACGGAATAAACCTAAAAGCCTAGATCTATTCAAGATGATTAAATTAATATAGATATGAATTTAGAATACTAACCGCGATGATGCTTTAAAACTTTTGAATCTTCAATGTTTGTTCTTCGGGCTTCTTTGAATTACGATCACAGGAACATAACTTCAATTGATGAATCACGAACTTGAAGGAGTTGATATCAATGCCCTCTATGTTTATCCACACGCGAACGAATATCAAGAACTCTTCTTGATCCGGATTGCTAGATCCGAAAGAAACTATTTCTATGAAGGCTATATGAATTTATTCATTTATCTTGAGATCTAGGAATAAATATGTGTTACCAAACTCTTTGGAGGCTCTCTTATTGATAATATCAATTGGTTCTGATTAGGGTTGAGGAGTGGTGTATTATACTCATTAGTCCTGAACCATTAATGAGTAATAGTCAAAATCCCGTCTAAACTCGAAACCAGATTTTGCCTCTGGCGGTGGTGCACGGCCGAGTCCTTAGGAAGCTCGGCCGAGTCCTTTGGGGAGAGAGGCCGTGCAATACGACCAGAAAAAAATTTACATTCTGTAACAAGGGATCGGCCGAGTTATGTATAGGACTTGCCCGAGCAGCTCGATCGTGTCTTATAACATGCTCGGCCGTGCACCTCAGAAACTCAATTTTAGCTTTTTTTGATTAGTTCGTTCTTTTGTGTGTGACCCCATAGGATTATATTAAGTTGGTAATGAGTCCAACCAAGGCCGTTCTCATTAATCATGAGCGGACTCTAGTCAAGCCATCATGATTACCCAATTAATATAACTTATCAAAGTTCGTGAATCCTTTATAGAACATATCACAATCCCTTTGTCCACGATGTCATTGAGCGTAAGCCATTATCAATGGTTAAATTACAATGCCCAATACTTTTATCGATTCCGAATACATTGATTAATACAAATGACATTGATCATATCAATTCATTTGAGCACGGTCATGCATTTCATTAATACTATTCATCGAGGGGCCCAAGCTTGACATCTCTCACGAAGAGGGACAAATTCCTTCTTGACTTATTACACTTCCCTACATAACTTCGATCATGCCAACCATATCCTTTATAATTACTTGGTTAAGAGTAATGGTTGACTATGTCAAACATGATCTCCATTATGTGAAAGATCATAATAATCTCAGGTCTAAGGATTCTAATGATATAACTATTAATAGGTTTAA
This sequence comes from Campanula takesimana, assembly GCA_026119855.1. Taxonomy (NCBI): domain Eukaryota; kingdom Viridiplantae; phylum Streptophyta; class Magnoliopsida; order Asterales; family Campanulaceae; genus Campanula; species Campanula takesimana. Next base: position 127,677 of record JAOWBW010000026.1, read on the forward strand.
TTATTACATTCGAACATGACATAAACCTCATAGGTGGGTCATGTCCAGCATATGTTCACCAACATATACCCATAAGTTTAACTTGTATCACATACACATAATCATCACATGATTATCTAATTAAATTTCTACCAGTTTTTCATAAGTACTAGGGACAGAGACTATTATAACAAAACATGTAACAACAAAATAATAATCTGAAACATCTCTTTATATATAATGAATAAATGATAACAAAACATCGTTCAAACAACGTGCCTAGGGCATATACACCAACAATATCCCACTTGCACTAGGCCCTATCACTCATGTATCTAATACCCATGGACCTAACATGACCATCATGTTTAGCTTGAGGAAGTCCCTTTGTTAGCGGATCAGCTATGTTATCATCAGTTGGTACTCTGCATATTTTCACGTCCTCCCTCTCTATGATTTCTCGAATGAGATGAAAATGCCTAGTATTTGTTTGGATCTTTGATGTTCTCTTGGTTCCTTTGCTTGAGCAATAGAAGTATTATTGTCGCAATAAAGGTCTATTGGATTAGAAATGCTAGGAACCACTTCTAGTTCAGTAAGAAATTTCTTGATCCAAACAGCCTCTTTAGCAGCATTCGATGTAGCTAAATACTCAGCTTCAGTTATAGAATCAGCTACTGTACTTTGCTTAGAACTCTTCTAGCTTACAGCACCACAATTTAGCATAAACACAAAACCAGATTACGATATATAATCATCCTTGTCATTTTGGAAGCTTGCATCTGTGTAACCCCTTACAACAAGATCATCTTCCAAAAGTCTTTAGTCCTTCTCAAGTACTTAAGAATTATCTTGACTGCTATCCAGTGACTCTCACCAGGATCCGATTGGTATCTGCTCGTCATGCTCAAAGCATAAGAGACATCCGGTCTACTACATATCATGGCATACATAATGGATCCAATTGCCGAAGCATATGGGATTCCATTCATGCGTTCCCGCTCATCAGTTGTCTGAGGACACTGAGTCTTGCTAAGACTTTTACCATGTAACACTGGCAGGTTACCTCTCTTAGAGTTTTCCATACAGAATGTTTTAAGAACCTTGTCAATGTATGTATTTTGACTTAAACCAATCAATATTTTAGATCTATCACGATAGATCTTAATACCAAGGATATAAGCGTCTTCACCCATATCTTTCATTGAAAAGCATTTTCCTAACCAAGTTTTTATAGACTGAAGTGCAGGAACATCGTTTCAATTGAGCAATATGTCATCAACATATAGTGTTGGATATTATGCCCTAGGCCCTTGAGAAAGGCCTATGCGTTACATCATAGCTTAATTGTTATAGAGATAACAAACCATATTATTATATCTTTTGCATGTTTATTATAATAATCATTGTCCCTAGAACTTATGAAGAGCTAGCATGAGTTTAATGGATAATCATATGATGATTCTGGTGCATAGGATGCGGATTAAACTTGTGGGTACTTGTTGGAGAACAAGGTACTGGATAGACCCGTTATGAGATTTATGTCATGGTCAAATGTCATAATTAAATCTCACAATAGTTATATCATTTAATATCCTTAGACCTGAGATTATCATGGTCTTCCACATTATGAACATTATGTTTGACGTACTCAAACGCTACCCTTAACCGGGTGGTTATAAAGGCTACGATTGACATAATCGGATTCTTGTAGAGAAGAATGATAAGTCAAGATGGAATTTGTCCCTCTCTCAAGAGAGATATCTGCTTGGCTACTCGATGAGTGAGATTGATGATAGTGTATGTCCATACCCAAATGAATTGATGTGATCAATGTTATTTACTCATATCAATCCACTCGGGATCGAGAAAGCATTGGACAACATAAGTTAACGTGGACCATGACTTATGTCCAATATGATATCGCGTGACAAAGGGATTGTGATATGTTCTATAAGGCAACTTTGGATCTTCAAAGTTATACTAATTGGGTAATCATAATGGCTTGCTAGAGCCCGCTTATGATTTACGAGATCTGAATAGTTTGGTCTCGTTGCCAACTTAGTATAATCCTATTGGGTCATATACGCAGAACGGATCGAATAAGGCACGGAAAACGAGAAAAACTGGATCCTACTGGAGGATCCGTACGGATGGTTTGGGAGCCACCAAACTGATCCGTACGGATGGTTTGTCCGGCAGAACAGTTTTTGGTAACTTCTTGCTGATCAAGAAAACCTCTTTCCTAATGAGATTAGGTTTCTTCCTTGGATATAATGGACATTTTTCAGCAATCGAAAACACATGCTTCCACATTGATTTGAGAAATCAAAGAGAGGTTTTTGGTAAAAGAAAAATACACATTATTCAAGGGTTATTAGGGTTTGATTATTCTCAATTATCAAACCATAATATTCATTCAAGGGAGATCGAAGAAGGGTTCTTCAAAGCCAAAGTTTTCAAGCCTAAAGGACCTAGCAGTCAAGTTCAAGAATCGTTCTTGAATCCGTTCAAAGTGTGGATCACCGGTAGAGGGTGCTTTTCTTAGCATCTAAATCCAAGGCTTCATATTTTGATTTATAAGGGTTAGTTTCTTTCCTCTTTATATTATGAATTATTGAACATAACGGATCTAGGCGTTTGGGTTTTTAATGTTATGTCTTCCGCTGCGCATGATTGCACGAAACCCAACAGTGGTATCAGAGCCCCGTTGATGATCAATAATTCTAATATTATCATGATATAATTATTTAATATGATTATTTAATTGGTATGATTATGATAAGATGAATTGTGTGATGGGATTTTATATGAGATATAAAATATGAATGCTAGTTTATGATGGGATTATGTGATTGTAATATTAATTTGATTCATATGTATGATCACATGCTGAGATTATCATGTTGTAATTGGATTATAATTGTTGATGATCTTGATCTAATTTGTATGTGGAATAAATTGGTTATTGATTATATGAAATAGATAGTTTAAAATTTGTAATCTGTATTTTCGTGTTTCTGTAATCTGATTATGCTTGAACATGAATCTGGGATTAGTCGAATTTGATGTTTTCTAAAAAATCTGGAAATCTGGGATCCTACTGAAGGATCCGTAAGGATAGTTTGGAAGCTGCCAAACTGATCCGTACGGATGGTTTGGTAAATCCAGATTTGACTCTGTTTCCTTGTAAATAAGATTGTTCTGTAAACTGGTTGCAGAATTTGAATTTGAAGATCGAGTCTGTTTTAGACGGATGGTTTCTGAAACCGTGTTTCCTAAAAATATCTCAATCTTGAAATCCAAAAATAAACAGTTCCAGAATTCTGAAGTGTTCAGAGTTCCTGAAACAGTTTTTAATCGAGGAATTCAGAAAATTTGCAGAAATCAGAGTTCTAAAGAGTTTAGAATTGCTGTAATCTGTGAGATTAAGAGACAATGAAAGGGTCTTGAAATATGTGACCAATCTATACGGAAATGTGGATGCCTTTTAGCTTAGTTTCGGCTGTATAGAGAAGTTACTTGGTTTCTTGATCTTAGTACGGAAATGTGGATGCCTTTTGGCTTAGTTTCGGCCGTGCGTTTTGGGCTCTCAATTTCAAAATGTTCTGTGGATACAGTTCCAGAATTCTGAAGAGTTCAGAGTTTCTGTGACCTTCTTGATAGAGCCGTACAGATGAATCTGGAAGCTGCCAGAAACATCCGTACGGCGTACGGATGGTTTGGGCAGTACTGATTCTGATCTGCTTCAGACGGCAGGTTTTGGAAACCGTGTTTCCTGAAACAAATTTCAGTTCAGAAACCCAGACAGTTACTGAGATCAGAATCTTAAAGGAGTTTAAGGATGGCGTAATCTCAAAGTTTTTCAGAATTAATCCTATAACTAGCGGAATTAAATCACATAATGTAACTTAGGCTAGTTGCTTGAATTTATGTGTTTACTGAACCTTCTTGAAAATTTAAGTCATATGCCGATCCATGATTAAAACACTTGTAAGTATATAGATAGTTTTATGTGGGCTCTGCCAAAGCGAGGTGCATTGGTTCTATTCATCTATGAGCAAGATGAGGAAACAGTGATTCCTATACATTTAAAATGGTTTGACTTAATTTGGCTATCAAAACAGTTTTGGGCCTAAGGCATAGATGAGATTAAAACATGTTAGACATAAGATGTCTAAAATCTCATAAAAGATCTAAGAATCATATATGATATGATTGACAAGGAGTTGTCTACCTAAATAACTTATTTTGAGCAGTCGTGCCAAAGCCGACTCAAAGTTAAGTGAAATATGGATCTTAGCCCATTTAAATTATATTATGCATGCATTGTATATTCAAGGTGTATAATTTAGTGTGAGTATTTATTAAATACTGTATATATCTCTTAATGATAATGGTATGAAATATAGGTGTATATTTATTTGCATATTTTTGTAGAATGTTTTAAAATTTAATCATGTACAATTAATGCGATTGACCCCACTTAAAGAGAATAAGATTAACTTCCTTGACCTAGTCATGAGCTTAAGAATTGTTCTAAAGCAAGAACGGAAGTCATGAATTCTTAATAAATCCTATTTTGAATAAACCTATTGCCTTAAGGATGGACCAAGACATTGATTAAAAACATGCGAATGATTCTATAGATGTCAATTGTATTATGGCTTGCTACCATGTGTTTTGAACTTTAGAAGTATCTGAAACACATGGATGCTTATATGATAAGCAATCACGTAGGAAGCGTTCCTACAAGCAAGTAAAGGCAAAAGAAACGTTTGAGATTGATTAGAACCTAACATTCATGTGATGATTGAAAAGTATATTAATAAGTTCTCATGTTTTGAACATGGAGAGACATATTAATTACCTTAGATGGCTTGGTTATCAAGTTAGTTTGGAACTAACAAACGGATTTGATATTAATTCATAAGCGACATTTGATGTTTAAAATGCTAAGTCTTAATATCAAAGAGGAAACCTTCTCAAACTCTAAAGGTTAGTAAGGACAGGATTTAAGATAAGACAAGACAAGAGTTGTCAAGCCTATAGGAATCATTTGTGGCTAAACCTAAAATCCTGAGGATGTAATTGCTACCATGGCAATGTGATTGACCATAGGAGAAATTACAATTTGAATTAAAAGATCAAAAGGAAGGATAGTGAGACTATCACTTCAAGTATTTATGTTAAAATTCTACTTCTAAGTTCTTAGTTATTGGATACTGGATATGGATCCCACATTTATATAAATGTGTAAGGCTTGAGAAACAGAAAGACTGCTTAAGAAGGTAAAGATTAACCTATGTGAAAATAATGATGCAAAGGTTGCAACATTAATCATAGGAACTTGTGAAGTGTCTTTACCTAGTAGGTTCATATTTGTTTTGAACAAATGGTGTTATGTTCCTATCTTAAGTATAAATATTATTTGGTTTCTTCATTAAAAGATTACAGATATTTCTTATTTTGAATAATATAGTGTTCCATTAAATATGATTTGCTTTATTGTATTGTTAATCATATAATGAGACTTTATATCCTCATCTTGGAAGAACAAAATAATGAATATAACATAAATAATGGAAATCTGAATCTACGGATGTAAGCGTTACATTCTTAAAGCATTGATGTCTATATCAATGATAAGAAACACATAATTAAAATTCCATGGGACGGACTTTTAAATTCACATGGTTTCGAATCATGTGATATATGTGAATCTTGGATATTGATCAAGACACCTCTTACTAATTAGTAGTAAAAGGAAAAATACTCTTTTAGACTAATACATATTGATGTATGTAGTTCATTAAAGTAACAATGCTTGGAAAAGGATTTCGGTATCTCATGGCAAAAAATATTAGTGTACTCTGATCTGATCAAAGTAATGAATATTTGAACCATGGACTTTACGAGAATTCCGCAGAAAGTCTGCAGAATAAGAAAAACAGAATCTGGAAACAACAACCATACGGCTGCAAACTAGGCGTACGCCTAGGGATGAGCTGTACGGCTCTTGCTAACTGAAGTTTACAGATTGTCTGCAAACTACAGTTTTTCACCTCATGATAAGTCAAATTGATCTTTAATTAACCTTCTGAATTATATGATGGAAATAACTGCGCTTACATTAATTTGAGTTTCATCTAAGGGGGTTCGTTATACCATATGAGATATGGAATGAAAGAAAACTTGGTTTGTTTTTCAGAAAGATCTTGATGTGACACTGTTAGGATTCATTGTTAGTACACCCACTTAATTTGATTGATCCATGCTACGTGTCTTTTTATGGACTTTAAGACCGCATGTAATGAAGTTTTACTTCAACTTTTAGACAAGTCCATTTCTAGATTTTTATTTGTTTAGGCTGAGTATTGAGTTCGGTTAGATTAGCGGTTTAGATCTTCAAACTGCATTCATTCCATCTTAAAACCGCCAGCATGGAGTTGCTTGTTTTTCATCAAACCGCATTCTGTGGTTTCGATGAAGCTGCTCCTCAAGTCTCTCTTGGAACCGCTGATGACACTTGATGGAACCGCAATCATGTAACCGCGTGCTTCAGTTTCTTATGAAACCGCACATCAAGTTCATCCTCGGAACCGCTCCTATGCCTGGTGGAACCGCCGATCAGTTAATGAAGAATTCAAGAGAAGTCATTTATTCCTTAGACAAATATTCTCTTTTCAACCGTAAAGGAATATTTTATGTCATGTCAAAACAACTCTAAGATAACTTGGAGTTACTGGAAGGAATGTCGGTCTTGTCCAAGCAATTTGAATTGTTTACCGTTAGTCCTTTCTGCAACAAAGGACGGATGTCAGGTAGTGGTGCTACAACTACCTAGGACTATAAAACAAAATCAAGGACAACAATGACAGCTCAACCAATGGGAATTCGACAGCACTGTACCCTTCAGATTTGATTCAAATCTTTATCCAACGGTCACAAGGGTGCACTGCCTATAAATAGTCTTCATTTCTCAACAATGAACATTGCTGAGCTTCAAGAGATTTATTCCTAAGTATTCAAGTTTGCTTTGAAGATTGAAACCCAGATATTCAAACCTTCAACCATCTCCTTAGCAAACCCAGAATTCCTTCATCAAGCTTCAAGCCATCAACCATTCCATACTCAACCATTACACAGAAAGTTCTTCATTTGCTCAAACCATCATTTAGATACTTAGAGCATTTGATTTCTTTCCACACACACACCCGATTTATATAATTACATAGATTATATACTTCGAATACACCGGTTGATTTTTCATAGCTTTATAGGTTAGATTGTTTGATTAGAGTTTAGAATCATCTTGTAAAACCTCCTCTAATTAATACAAGTCTAGTAGCTATTAGAAAATCCTAGATTAACCATCTAGGTAGAGGACGTAGTTCATTCAAGAACGAACCTCTTCAAATTGTGTGTTTGATCTTTACTTTCCTGTCTTGTTATTTACTTTTCTGTTTGTGGTCTTTAACTTGAATCCATATATGAAATGACTTGAAAAGTGAATTGTGTTTTTCTTTGATCTTCAATTTGATCTATCGGTTGCATCATAGTGTTTTCAACCCGAGTCAAACCGCCCAACTCTTAGTTTGGCCAAAACCGCAAAACTCCGCTGTGCATTTTATCAGTTCGGTTTAAGTGCTTTAAACCGCAGTTGACCAAAATGATAAGTACTCGGTTGATTTTTAAGGGTATTTTACGAAAAAGTTTGGACCGCTATTCATCCCCCCTCTAGCGGTTCTATACCCTTGTTGCTCTCTGGGACCAACAAGTGGTATCAGAGCATATCCACCAAAAACTTGTTTTTTACAAGCTTAACCGCTTGGGTGCTGATCCAATGGCAAACACAAACACCCATAGGATGCAAACATCCAATTCGAATCACTTACCGATTCTGGATGAATATAGTTTTATCTTTTGGAAAGATAGGATGATGAAACACATGATTTCATGTGATCGTAGACTGTGGACTGCGGTTAAGGATGGACCATACGTTCCTATGAAAACTAATCCTCGTGCAGGAACCGCAGGAGAAGAAGCTGAAATCAGGAAGTTGGAAAGTAAGTGGACTGAAGCAGACCGCAATAATGTGGATTTTGATGGAAGAGCTATGTCCATGCTAGTGTCAGCTATTGACTTGAGGACTCATTCTAAGGTGCTTCACTGCACAACCGCAAAGGCTACCTGGGATGCTATAGTTGACTTTCTGGAAGGAGATTCAGATACCAAGAAGAACCGCCTCTATCAACAGAGAAGTCTCTTTGACTATTTTGTTAAAGATCCTAAGGAATCTCTTAGACAATGCTATGAGAGGTTTATTGATATTGTTAATGTTTGTTTTCTCTTGGACATGTCTATTCTAATACAGATTTGAACATGAGATTTATGCAAGCACTTGGTAGCAAATGGCTGATCAAAACTACTAACATTGAAGACAACAAGGACTTAGAAGCTCTTGATCTTCGATACTTGTATGCCATGCTGAAGGTTTTTTAATTCAATCTTGAAGAGGTCCATGAAACCGAAAGCAGATTTAAGACCGTCTCTCTAGCTGCATTCAACAATACCTCATCTCCTGTTTACAATCCAGACCATCATCAAGCCTCTCCTCACCTCCACTTGCAAACCGCTCTTCCTGACCAAAATGTTCCTAGATACAATCCTCAAACCGCACCTCCTGATTATTATCAGCAGTCTCATCAATCCTATTCTCAATCACATCAACCATATCCTCAACTTCATCAATCTTATCAGCAATCTCATCAATCTTACACTCCTCCTCAAAGTTCTTATTCTCAGAGTGTAGCATCTCGATCTTCATGCTCTAGCCAAGTTGATTTTGATGACATGGATGATGAAGAATTTGCGTTGTATGTGAAGAAATATACCAAGTTTAGGAAGAACAATAGATCTCAATTTCCATCCCCCAAAGGACCTTCAAAGTTTGTCCCTCCAACCAGATTCAACAAAACCGCAGATCCTAAGAAAAGGAATGACCTGGTCTGTTATAACTGCAGACAGCCAGGTCACTTTGCTTCAAGTTGTCCCAAACCGCAATATGAAGCCACGCAAGCAAAGAAACCATTCAACACAAAGTTTGTCAAAAGAAGAAGAATGGTAGCTGTCCAAGGGGATCAACCGCTGTCATGGATGGGATCTGATTCAGATGATAGTGATGATCAAGATGAAGTTGCTAATCTTTGCCTCATGGGATTTGAAGAAAGAATTGAAATTGATAAAAGTCTTCCACTGCCAAATCAACAAATAAAGTCAGTTTCACCAAGGACTCCTGAGGCTAGATCAAGCAAAGCTCCTACAACACCAAACTGAATTCCAGAGGTTCAAGCAGACCAAAGCCATGATGACCAGGTATTAGAACGTGCTAATATCATTTGTCAACAACATACTGTGCTTAAAAGGGCATATAAACTAATGACTGTGGAACTTAAAGATTCTCAAAGAGAATGCAAGTCCCACAAGGAGGAAATTGAGAAACTCAAGTTCCAAATTACTGGGATATCATTAATTGAGGAAGAAAACCGCTATCTGAAGGATAGAGCCGAGGCACTTCTCACCCAAATCCATGAGCTTACTGTACAAAGGGATGACCTTCAAAAAGTGAACGATGTATGGACTAAGTCTGGTGTCACCGTGGAACAAATCCTAAATTCACAAATTCCTACTTTGGATAAAAGTGGATTGGGGTTTAAAACCGATGATGGGTGTAAGTGTCCTTGTCTTTGTGCTGAAGGTGGTGTGAAACCAACTGAACAAACCAAAGAAATTCCTAAGGTTAATCATGTTGGTAGAAAGGGCTCAAAACAAGAAATTTAAAAGCAAAATTATTTCTTTGAGTATCCTAAAAACCTGACTGTGAGAGATTCAAAGTGGAAAGAGAAATCCACAGCGGCTGAGGCAACCAAGGAAGTACTGAGTGATGAAACCGCTCCTAGTCGGTTTAAGGAAATTCCTATCATATTTCCTAAAGCCGCACCTAAGAGGAATGTTGAGCTCAAGAAGGTAATCTTTGTTAAAGCCAAAACCGCTGACCCAGTTAAACATGAGAAACCGAAGGTCAGTAAAGGGTTTGTAAAACCGCAATCTTCAACCGGTTTAATTCATTGTGTCATTTGTGCTGATTATGGTCATAGCGCTGGTCATTGTCTTTTAAAGTTCACACCCAATGCCAAGGGACGTAAAAATCCTAAGGTCAAACAGGTGTGGGTCCCAAAAAGCTGCTAACCCTAGGACCCAAAAGAATAAGGGGACCAAAATCTTTAATGTTTATTTTTCAGATCTTACGCTTTATGGCTGGAACCGCAAAGAAGAATAAGGATCTTTGGTACTTGGATAGTGGTTGTTCACAACACATGACCGGAGATAATGAACTTCTCTGTGATTTCATCAGTATGAGAGGCCCCCCCAGTAGTGTTTGGTAACAATAAGAAAGGAGAAACCATAGGATATGGAGCTATCAAACGTGGAAAGGTGACTATTGAAAATGTGTCACTAGTAGAAGGACTCAAGCACAACCTTCTCTCCATATCTCTGTTTTGTGACAAAGGAATGAACTGCAATTTCACCTCAACAAATTGTTTCATTAAAGATGCAACTTCCGGAGTTACACTACTGACTGGAAACAGAACAGGTGATGTATATATGATAGATTTGAGTAATATTGTTTCTATTGCTGACCTCTGTTTTGTAGCAAAAAATATAAGTGAAAGCAGCTGGTTATGGCATAAGCGGCTCAGCCACTTGAACTTTAAGTATCTAGCAAAACTGCAAAGGGACGGTCTTGTCAAAGGACTACACAAAGTGGTTGATCACCATGATAAGAAATGTAAAGCGTGCCAGCTGGGTAAGCAGCCCAAACAGTCATTTCCAAGCAAAACCGCGCCTTCAACAAATCGCTGTTTACAACTGCTTCACATGGATTTATTTGGACCTGTCCTAACCGCCAGTATAGGAGGAAACCGCTATACCTTGGTGGTGAATGATGATTTTTTAAGATATACATGGTTGGAAATGATGGCCTCTAAAGATGATACTTATGGCATCGTAACCGCTTTATTTAGACAGCTCCAAACTCAGAAATTGGATGACATTGTTGCTGCGCGTTTAGATAATGGAACCGATTTACAAACAATGGTGTTGCCCAATTTTGTGATGATCATGGAATTGATCATAATTTCTCTGCCGCTGGGGTTCCACAACAGAATGGAGTAGTAGAAAGAAAGAACAGGACTTTGATTGAAGCTAGGAAGACCATGATTGCAGAAGCAAAGCTTCCCAAGTACTTCTGGGCCGAAGCTGTCAATACCGCCTGTTTCACCCAGAACCGCTCCCTCATCATCAAAGTCCACAACAAGACTCCTTATGAATTGTGGAGAGGCAGATCACCCAACATTGCCTTCTTCAAGATTTTTGGATGCAAGTGCTACATCTTGTACAATGGCAGAGAGCATCGAGGTAAATTTGATGCTAAGGCCGATGAAGGTATTTTTGATGGTTATTCAAAACACTCTAAAGCTTTTCGTTGTTTCAATAAGACTTCATTAAAAAAATGTAGAGTCTATCCATGTTACATTTGATGAACATGATCTTCTTGAGCCACATATGGCTCCAAATGTTGCTGATGATTTTAGTGGTTTTGAGACAGGTACATCTTACCCTAATCATACAGCAGCTGATGACCAACCTACTCAAACCGCTCCATCAGGTTCTCCAGCCGCATCCAGTCAAACCGCAAATGATGTTTCTGCTGAACCGCTATCTTCTGTTCCCATTCAAACCGTTGATCCAGTTCCAAACATCACCTTCAATGAAGATTTCAATGATTATCAAGAAGAGCCTCCTCTAGAAAATCTTCAAGAAATAGTGGTTCATGAAGGCCTCCCTCCAAAAATCAATGAGCATAGAAACCATCCAACAACCAATGTTATAGGTCCTATCAGTTCTGGTGTTCAAACAAGAGGAAGCTTAACTCATAGAGATAACCACAATTTTTTCTCAACCGCACTGTTATCTCAGATGGAACCGAAGAAGGTAGATGAAGCTCTAAGTGATCCAAGTTGGATAGCTGCAATGCAAGAAGAGCTCAATCAGTTTGAAAGATGCAGAGTTTAGACTCTAGTTCCAAGACCCAGAGATCACACTGTATCCGCTGTACAAGTCCTGAGCTTCATCCTCTTGTACTTTTCGTAGACAATCTTCAATAGTTCCTAACTCCCTCATCCGGACTCCGTTTTAGGTGTATAAGTTATCGTTTTAAAGCTCTCCTTGAGCTCTTCGAGATGAGTGAGTAGTTTTGATTGCGTGCTTGAGTTAACTGGATCCTTTGTGATCAAATGTGATATGGGAATTGTGTTATCATTGTTGAGATTATTGGAACACTTTAATTGTGTGTTGTTGGTTCATTTCACTTTCTTGGTGACTTCTTGATACGGTTCCCTACTTTGGAATCATTAGTTGTTTACTGAGCTAGTGTTTTATTACTTAGCCTTTACTTGAAAGTCCAGCTGGTATTTGTGTGTGTTTCGGGCGATGCGAAACATTATGATGGCACAAGCCAAGTCCATTATGATGTTGACCATTGTTTTGCCCCATTATTTCCCTCCTCCAGATTGGCCTTGGATGTGAGATGAGCTAGCCCCTTTGTAAGCATTTTAGCTATTGGTTTTGGGCTTTGACTGTGTGTCACTGTCCCCTTATTATTATTGGTTCCGGTACCGAGGGGTTTTCTCTTCAGCTTTCATGCTACTATAAAGATGTTGATTGTTGATTATTGAAGCTGCGCAGCGACCTTTATTTGGTTCTATTAGTTGGAAAACCTTGGCTAATATCCTTTGTTACTTGTTTATTTCTGCTGCTATCTGTTAGTTGATAAATGCTATGTGCTAAGTGATATTTATTATTGTTTATTGCTTATTGCATCATAGCATGTCATGTAGTTGCATTAGTAACTTATTGAGATTTATCTCACCCCCTTTCTTTTATCTTTGTTTTTCCTTAACCCCCCCCCCCCCCAGGAGGAAAGGATTAGACTCGCTGATCACGAGGAAGACGTCGCGAGGGTTGAGCTTTTTGGGCAAGTTGTCATTGGTGGGTTTACATTACATAAATATGTAACCTTTTTGGGAATAGTTATACCAAACTTGACGTCATTAGAATTTGTATATTTTATTATTTTAGGTGTAAGCTTATGGAGCTCACACTAGTTTATATTTTGTTGTTCAAGTTGGATTTAAAAACTTTGTGTTATCATCTTTTGGTATAAAAGGAAAATTTTATCGTCATTATTTTAGAGTTTATTGTTTAAGTCGACGTCCAGCTCGCGTACTCCGGGCCCGCGGGGTCGGGGTCGCGACAGAAAGAGTACTAGTGGTACATGTCAGTTCCTTGGATCTCGGCTTGTATCATGGTCAAACAAGAAACAAGCATCGGTTTCAGTCTCAACCGCTGAAGCTGAATATATTTCGGCTGGAAGCTGTTGCTCTAAAATTCTCTGGATGAAACAGCAGTTGGAAGACTATGAAGTATTTGAAAAGAACTGCCCTATCTACTGTGATAGTACTGCAGCAATTTATATCTCCAACAATCCAGTTCAACATTCAAAGACAAAGCACATTGACATAAGATATCATTTCCTCAAAGATCATGTTGAAAAGAAGAACATATTCTTAGCAAAGGTGGGAACTGATGATCAAATTACTGACATCCTCACCAAACCGCTCGAAAATTCAAGTTTTTTATTTACGAGGAGAAATGGGTATGCTGGAACTAACTTAAATTATTTCATGTCTTGATTTCTTGTTCTAATAAATTTTTGTTAAGTATTTTGAATCTATTAAGAAAATGCAAAAATAGCTTGCAGTTCTATCAACGTTGAAACCGCATCAATAAAGGCTCCAGTCAAAAGAGTCAGGAAGAATATCTTCAGTTTGATCCAAACTGGAGCTCTTAAGCAGCACCACAATGGAGTTAATTGGAGTTAATTCATTCTCCACCAAGAATTCTTCTAAGAAGGATTTTGGAGAGGTTATGGCTTTGCTGTGTGATCTTGTGGACACTGGGGTTATGTGCAAGAATGGGAACCACAACAACTTCACAAGTGAACAGTATGCCTACTGTGTGGCCATTCTCAAAGGGAAGAAATTGCACTGGCCCAAGGTTGTGATGAAGTGTAACGACCCCAAAAATCCGTTTATTTATTTTATAATTATTTTATATTTTTGAGAATTTTAAATTTAAAATTATGTGTGCATTTTATTTGTTGCATCATATTAAATGAATTTGCACATCTTACTTGGTTATTTGTGTTAGTTAAAATGATAGTAGTAAAGTTTATTTGGGGAAGTTAAGAGTGTTAGTGGGAACTTATGGGGGTATTTGTGGAATTTGGTGGTTAAAGGGCTTAAATGAATTTAGTAGCTAAGGAGGGCTTTAGGGGAAAATGGGGATAACAATTAGCATGACCTCCCTCACCCCCTTCTTTCTCTGCGCATACCCCTCCCCTCACCATCACTTTCCCAAATCCTTTTCTCTGAGAAATTTCTTGCCATTGTTGATAGAAAGAAGCTAAGGTAAAGTTTTGGTCTTCTCCATTTTATTTCTTTTTATTTACTACTCCATTTTCAAATCTAAAAATATATAAATGTTCAGGGTGTTGAGTAGGCCACATCTACCGATCAATATTATTTTTCTTGACACTTTTTCCGGAAAAATAGGTAAGTTACTAATCCCCCCTTTAAATGTTAAAATGGTCATAAGTATGCTATATATGCTTTATATGTTATAAAATAATGTTTTGGGTATACTTTTATATACTTGTAATTTTGGGACGGAGGGAGTAGTAATAACTTTTATTATACTTGTTATTTGTGGGAAATGGGTATATGGGTATAGTAGTTTTGGTTTTAGGGGAGTATGAGAGGATGCAACCTTATATATGCTTTATATATTATACTCCTACTCATGGGACGGTAAAATAATATCTTTAGCTAAAGGTTAAATAAATGTATTATAAAATTATACTATTACTTATGGGACGGGGAAAGAAGTGAAAGTATCCTAAAGTGGGTATATTAGTATATTAAAAATTATAACGATACTTGTGAAACGGAGGGAGTAGTAATAATTTGTTGCATGTGGGAAATGTTAATACAAATGGGTGTTGTAGTATTGTGAAAGTATAGTAATGTTGTTGTACCTAATAAAATGGATATAAACATGTTATATATGCCTAGTAGGTTGTGAAATAATGTTTTGGGTATGTTTTATTTATACTTGTAAATTTGGGACAGAGGGAGTAGTAAGAATTTGTACATAGCTTGTTATTATTGGGAAGGCTATAGAAGTTGGTGTTGGTATTGTGCTTGGGCTGAGTTGGTAGCCTTTGTGAAGGTTGAAATTGTTGAGTGTTGCTAATGTTAGTATTTTGGGTTGGTGAGATGAAGGGAGTATATTGATTTTAGCCAAAATCTGATTCCTGGTCTGATTACACGACTCGTGTAGGGGTACACGAGTCGTGTAAGGGGAGATTCTGAAGGAGTGTTTTCTTACACGAGTCGTGTACTATTACACGACTTGTGTAGAAGTTGTTACACGAGTCGTGTAGTGGTACACGAGTCGTGTAAGATCCCAAATTCTGAACTTGTGTATTTTTACGTAAAATCTTCCGGAGGTCATAACTTCTTCATTCGGACTCCGTTTTAGTCGTGTAAACTATCGTTGGAAAGCTCTTCTCGAGTACTACACGATGGGTTGGTTTATTGAGTTGGGTTTTGATTTTTATAGTACGGAAATCCAGTAGGTGTTTAGTACTAACAAGAGTATCCATGGTTCATTATGGTAGAGTTGGTCTTTTGTGATCAAGTTTGAATTAATGTGATTGTTTGGATGGATTGTGTGATGACTTAATGTCAATATGGTGCATACTATTATGAAAACGTGTTTACTTCTCTATGATGAGCTTGTGTGGTTCCCTACTTTGGAATCATACCCCGTTTGTTGTTAAAGCAAGTTTTCTTTGCTTCGGTTGTGTCTAAAGTCCAGCTGGTACTTTTGTGTGTGTTGGGCAGTGATAGGGATTATAATGGTCTCCGAGCCAAGTACATTATAAGGCTCCTATCATTGGTTTCCCATTTTTAACCCCCTTCCTTAGGCCAAAGGTTGGGCACTTTGGGTTATGACTTTGTGTCATTTTCCCCCCGTTGTTGTTGTTGTTGTTTGGTTCCGGAACCCGTTTCAGCTCTTCGATGCTGCTCAGTTGATGCCTCTCAGATGGCTATTGTTTGGTTTGAGAACCTTGGCTCAGTATCCACGTATGAGTGTTTATTTCCGCTTTATGTGTTGCATGATGAGTTGGTCGTTATTTCCAACCGGTATGGGACGGTTGGCGATAGGGAGCCTCTCATGTTATGTGCTATGTGTTATACGCTTATTTGTTAATATTGTTTATTTATGATCATCATATTAGCATGTAATGTAGTTGCATTTTAGTAACTTACTGAGATTTATTCTCACCCCTTATTTGTTTACCGTTTTAGATAAGAAGGAGTCCAGGGAATAGGTCACAGCACAGGGAGGACGTTGGTAAAGAGATATTTGGTAAGACTTTTGGGAAGTGATGTGTATAAAGGATACATTATGTAAATGTAATACCTTTAGGGTAGTGTACCCGTGACTCAGTTATTTGTATCATCTCTTTTAGTTGGTGTTCGTGTTTGTAAATTTTATAAGTAGAGTTTATTATAGCCAAGTGGCTAAGTACTCATTTGAGAAAGTTTGTTTTGTGACTTAAAGTCATGTTTTGGTAACGTTTTGGTTGTGTGAACCTTTTTAAGAAAATATATTTCGAAAATTTTTCTTAGAGTTGCTTTACGACGTCTTCCTCGCGTGTCCCGGGCGTGGGGCCAAGTAGGACCACGGGTCGGGGCGCGACATGAAGGAGATGATCAATGCCTTAAACCGCCTTACTGCCTCTAGAGCCGCAGGGAAATAAAAAATCAGAACCCATTGCAGGCTACTGACTAAGTTCCTGCACCAAGATACTGACATTTTCAAATTCTCTGCTAAAAACAAGGATTATTGGTTGGATCCAGTTGAGAAGTCAATTTTTGGATTGTCAAAGTTAGATGCATTCAGAACCGCATTCGGATGGCGGTATGCACATGCAGTTTGGAATGGGGATCCCTTACCTGAAGCCGAACGTGGTCCATTTCCTGAGGCTCGGCTCAACAAGTCAAACAAACCATATGCTGGTGCCATTGCTGATCAGGCCCATGCTACAATGCTGAGAAATGAAGGTACTCTGAACAGAATGGGGTTAAGTCAGTTAGCTCAATCCGCGGTACAGGCTGAGGGGGAGTCTGCGGTTGAGGGGGAGCCTGAAGTTCGGTCTAGACCTGCGGCTCAGCCCAAGGAAACCGCCACTCCAAGGAAGAGGAAGGGAACCGCTCAAATTCCTTCAATTATCACCAAGGCAGACTTAGCCAAACCTCCCCCTAAACCCTTATCCAAACCGTCCTCAAAACCCCCTTCTACTTCATCTTCACTCCATCCAATCAAACTATCTCCAACCTTGTCCAAACCTACTTCTTCTAAACCTTCCTTACCCAAACCTTCAAAACTTCAAACCAAACCCTTATCTCCTTCTAAACCATCTATCACTGAACTTATTCCTTCACCACATCTTTTCCTTCCTACCTCCTCTCCTCCTAAACCTCCAACTTCAAAACTGCCCTCTGTTCAGTTCTCTGATGAACAATTAGCTGCAATTTACAAAGCCTTTCCTAATCTTAAACACTCTTCTCAAACCGAGCCTGAGCAGACCCAAGTGTCTGAGGCTGCGGTTCAGCCTGAGCAAACCGATGTGTTTGAGGCTGCAATTGTACCTGAGCAGACTGATATGTCTGAGGCAAATGAACCTGAGCAAGATGTTGAAGTTCTTGAGGTTCAACCGCAAAAGAAGAGAAGAAAGTTAATCAAGAAATATGATCATGCTGAACATTGGCAATCAAGGCCACCTGGTGCAGTGGACTTCAGTGAGGCTTATGACAAGAAGGATCACTCACCTCTTGAAGGACCATTTGCAAAGGAGTTAAGAGAGAGAGCTGAGATGCGAAAGGCAGGCATTGACCCAATGTTGGTTGAGATCTCTCCTCCTGCTCTTAAAAGAAAGCTGAAGTTTGACTCTCCAGATCACACTCCATCTCCAGTTCTGTCCTCTCCATCCTCTTCTCCTGACTTACCTTTGTTGCAACGGTTTTGCCAGCTCTGGTTCAACCTTCTACCTCGGTTCAACCGCTGGCTCTTACTTCAGTTCAACCATCGGTCTCAGTCATAAAACCGAAGCCTAAGAAACGGAAGAGTGCAACCGAACTTGCATCTTATCTGAAGCGGTTCAAGAATGAAACCTCAAGGGAAAGAAGAGCTGGAGCCATTGCTCGTGCCGCCGCCAATGCTGAAGATAGATTCTTAAAGGCAGGCCACCCTAATACTTATGCAATATTTCCCAAGGATGATATGGAAGCGATTGTGGACCAAATCATTCTAGCCGCTGCAGAACAGCTCTTGGCTGAAATTGCTTATCAGGTCATGAATGACCCTACCCTTGCTTCTCAATTCTTCCTATACTTTAATTGTTTATGCATTCCTAATCTGTATAGACTATTCCTTGTTCCCAATCCTTTCATATTTGTGACCATTGATCAGTATAGGTCTTTATGTCCTCTTCCTCCTCCTACTGGTCCAACTAACATTGTTCCTTATTCATTTTCTCTCCCGTTTGACACAATAGCGTTTGAAACCGCACTTAGGGTTTCCATGGGTGAATCACTAGAAGATGCACATACTCACCTGAAAGGTAAAGCCAAAATGCATTCTTCTCCTTTCCATCAATCTGGTGATTCCATCTCTCTTTCTTTTGATGATGATGATGAACCTATGCCTAATTACACTCCTTCGGATGAACCTCCTCCTTCAATTCCTTCCTATCCCATCTTACCTCTTCGTGCTTCAACCACTGATTTGATAGATGCGGTTCGAAACCTTCAGTTTCATCAGTAAACTTCAGCCGTTCGGTTTGATTCTCGCCTCCTTACAATCCAATCAGATCTTGATGCCATTAAGGGGGATAGAATATCTGAGAATTTTGAATTGAAAGAAATGCTTCAGAAAATCTTGAGTAATCAACTGGCTCTCCAAGACATGGTCAGAACCAACCATGAAATCTACTCCTTAAGCAACAGGCAGTTGATACCAGAATGGACTCCATTGAAGAAAAACTAGACATTCTTGCTCGTCACTCATTTGACAGCACTGAGCACTTAATGCTTAGAACCGGCAACTTAGTCAGACAAACTGCTGCTATTGAACAAAGGATTAATGAACCATCTGAGGTTCGGCTTCGTGCAGCAGACTTTATGTTTAAAACCGCCCTTCCCTCCGGTTCAAGGAATGTTGCTTCAATCGACAATGCTGCCTTGAATGATCAAGCCGCTCAAGATCAAGCTGCTGTTGATGCCCAAGCCGCGCAGGACAATATTGAAGTTGGTGCCGCTGAAGAAAGAGTTCCTACCACTGTTGATGAAGTAGACTAGATTTTTTGTCTTTGTCTTTTTGCTCTCTCTTATAATTCCTACTCTGTATGTTTCAAACCTTTATGATTGAATTATAATGAGAACAATTGCATGGCATTCTGTTTCCAAAACTTTGTTTATTCAAACTGCTTGTTTGTGGAACAATGCTTGCATTTTTAAAACCCCATGCACTTCATTCATCATGAAAATATTTTTAAGTGCATTTTGTTTTAAACATTCAGTTTAAACATGCATATATGTTTTTCAAAATCATATCACTTTATATGCATCTGAATGTATTTCTCTTCTATCTTCTTCATTTTCTTCATTTTGTGATAGATTAGAAATCTATGATCTAGCATAGTGTGTGTATTGACTTGGGACATGCAATTTCATGAAAATTCATTTCGGACATGTTTTTATCAAGTACAATATTTTGCTTTATCATAGTGTGGTAATGGCATCAATCAAATAGGGGGAGATTGTTAGGATTCATTGTTAGTACACCCACTTAATTTGATTGATCCATGCTACGTGTCTTTTTATGGACTTTAGGAGCGCATGTAATGAAGTTTTACTTCAACTTTTAGACAAGTCCATTTCTAGATTTTTATTTGTTTAGGCTGAGTATTGAGTTCGGTTAGATTAGCGGTTTAGATCTTCAAACTGCATTCATGCCATCTTAAAACCGCCAGCATGGAGTTGCTTGTTTTTCATCAAACCGCATTCTGTGGTTTCGATGAAGCTGCTCCTCAAGTCTCTCTTGGAACCGCTGATGACACTTGATGGAACCACAATCATGTAACCGCGTGCTTAAGTTTCTTATGAAACCGCACATCAAGTTCATCCTCGGAACCGCTCCTATGCCTGGTGGAACCGCCGATCAGTTAATGAAGAATTCAAGAGAAGTCATTTATTTCTTAGACAAATATTCTCTTTTCAACCGTAAAGGAATATTTTATGTCATGTCAAAACAACTCTAAGATAACTTGGAGTTACTGCAAGGAATGTCGGTCTTGTCCAAGCAATTTGAATTGTTTACCGTTAGTCCTTTCTGCAACAAAGGACGGATGTCAGGTAGTGGTGCTACAACTACCTAGGACTACAAGACAAAATCAAGGATGACAATGACAGCTCAACCAATGGGAATTCAACAGCACTGTACCCTTCAGATTTGATTCAAATCTTTATCCAACGGTCACAAGGGTGCACTGCCTATAAATAGCCTTCATTTCTCAATAATGAAGGTTGCTGAGCTTCAAGAGATTTATTCCTAAGTATTCAAGTTTGCTTTGAAGATTGAAACCCAGATATTCAAACCTTCAACCATCTCCTTAGCAAACCCAGAATTCCTTCATCAAGCTTCAAGCCATCAACCATTCCATACTCAGCCTTTACACAGAAAGTTCTTCATTTGCTCAAAACATCATTTAGATACTTAGAGCATTTGATTTCTTTCCACACACACACCCGATTTATATAATCACATAGATTATATACTTCGAATACACCGGTTGATTTTTCATAGCTTTATAGGTTAGATTGTTTGATTAGAGTTTAGAATCATCTTGTAAAACCTACTCTAATTAATACAAGTCTAGTAGCTATTAGAAAATCCTATATTAACCATCTAGGTAGAGGACGTAGTTCATTCAAGAACGAACATCTTCAAATTGTGTGTTTGATCTTTACTTTTCTGTCTTGTTATTTACTTTTCTGTTTGTGGTCTTTAACTTGAATCCATATATGAAATGACTTGAAAAGTGAATTGTGTTTTTCTTTGATCTTCAATTTGATCTATCGGTTGCATCATAGTGTTTTCAACCCGAGTCAAACCGCCCAACTCTTTAACTACCAGTTTGGCCAAAACCGCAAAACTCCGCTGTGCATTTTATCAGTTCGGTTTAAGTGCTTTAAACCGCAGTTGACCAAACTGATAAGTACTCGGTTTGTTTTTAAGGGTGTTTTACGAAAAAGTTTGGACCGCTATTCACCCCCCCTCTAGAGGTTCTATACCCTTGTTGCCATCTGGGACCAACAGACACTTTTGCAAAAAGTATTGTCTTGAACAAAACCACACCTAAATATAGTAAATGTATTTTCATGGGATATCTTAATGATATTAATTTTACGCCCTTTAGAGTACAAATCGTTTGTTACTCTAAATAGCACTTTCTAGATAAATTGTTTATCTCTAAAGAACAAGTGGGAGTAAAATATATCTCGAAGAGTTCGAGACCCAGAAAAATGACATAGAACCTAAGATGGAAGTTGAACAAAGTTTCACAAGGAGTTGTGGAAATTCGTTCAAGTATACACAAGTTATTTGCATATATGATAAGATACTATCTATAACAAGAAATATTGATTTCTCGTAATAGATAGTAATAAGGAAGATATCATTGAGAATGATTGACCTATCACCTATCAAGATGCAAAGTCCGCT
The DNA here is from genome assembly GCA_026119855.1 of Campanula takesimana. Lineage (NCBI taxonomy): Eukaryota > Viridiplantae > Streptophyta > Magnoliopsida > Asterales > Campanulaceae > Campanula > Campanula takesimana. Next base: position 149,694 of record JAOWBW010000026.1, read on the forward strand.
CCAGATTTAGATCAATGACTTGGAGTCATAAAATCTAAAAGTGCAATCCATGTATCATAGTCAAGTTTCGAACTTGATTGTTTTACCCTAAGGCTTAAAAACCATAGGATAGAAAATGAGTTTTCTTGGAGAAAACGGACATGGATCGCAAGGTGCATATTGATAAAGCACGACTAGTTGAGAAAAGTTAATTCATAATATCGATTATGATGAAACTTTATCATCCGTAGTCATGCTTAATGTTATTAGAATTCTAATGGTCATGACCTTATATTTTGAATATGAAATATGACAAATGGATGTCAAAACTATATTCCTTAACAGGAACTTACTTTAGGATGTGTTTGATACAACCTAAAAGTTTTGATTGATCCATAAAATTCTAATAAAATATGCAAGTTGCAGAAATCCATGAGATGGATTGAAGCAAACAAATTGGAGTGAAATTATCATTTTGATGTAGTATTCAAAGAGTTTGAATTCAACAAAGATGAGACTTGTGATTACAATAAAGTTAGTGGGAGCATAGTATTATTCCTAGTCTTATATATGTGGTTGACATATAATTCATTTTGAAAGAGTTTCATAATGAAAGACTTGGTTAAAGCCGCTTATATCCTTGGAATTTAGATTTATGGAAATAAATCTAAAAGGTTGATTAGTTAAAGTCAAAGTACTAACATAGACAAGATAGTGAAAAGTTCACTATGCAAGACTCTTGGAGAGGTTACTTGCAAAAGTCTAATGGCATTAATCTTTGCAAGATTTAGTCTTACTAGAAGACTAATGAACAAGAGTACATGATTAGGATTCCAAATGCTTCGGCAATTGGATCTAACATGTAAGCCATGTTAATGTACTAAGACCGGATGTCTCTTATACTTGGAGTATGATGAAATAATACCAATCAGATCCTAGTGAAAGTCACTAGTTAAGAAACATCCTTATGTACTTGAAAAGGAACTAAAGGATGCATTCTTGATCTTTGATGGAATGAAAGATGATCTTGTAATAGTTACATAGATGCATTCTTCCAAACCAACAAAGATAAATATTGCAGTATAAATACATGTTTACGTTTAATAATGGTTTTAGAAGAGTTCTAAATACACAATTACTATTCTATAAAAGGTTGAGTAACTAGTAGCATCAGATGCGACTAGAAAATTGTTTGGATTAAGATACTAATTAGTAAACTAGAAATCGTTTCTAGTGTCACTAATTTAATAGACCTTCATTGTGTCAATAACTGTTTGCACAATCCAAGGGGCTAATGTATTATCTAAACATATACTCGGACGTGTCTATCTTATTCGAGAAATTGTCAAAGATGGGAGATGTCAAAATATGCAAAATACCATATGATGATAATATGGATAATCATCTTACATAAGATTGCTTGCAATAATGATGGAGATCATAACTAAGCTCAATGTGTATTGGATACACATTGATTGGGCCTAATGCAAGTGGGAGATTGTTGGATATTATGCCCTAGGCCCTTGAGAAAGGCCTATGCGTTACATCATACCTTTATTGTTATAGAGATAACAAACCCGATTATTATATCTTTTGCATGTTTATTATAATAATAATTGTCCCTAGCACTTATGAAGAGCTAGCATGAGTTTAATGGATAATCATATAATGATTATGGTGCATAGAATGCAGATTAAACTTGTGGGTACTTGTTGGAGAACAAGGTACTGGATAAACCCGTTATGAGATTTATGTCATGGTCAAATGTCATAATTAAATCTCATAATGGTTATATCATTTGATATCCTTAGACCTGAGATTATCATGGTCTTCCACACGATGAACATTATGTTTGACGTACTCAAACGCTACCCTTAACCGGGTGGTTATAAAGGCTACGATTGACATAATCGGATTCTTGTAGGGAAGAATGATAAGTTTTTTTTTTTTTAGGCATTTGTATTCATACTGAAAGAACAAGGTACAAGAGGGGGACAACCAAGTGCTATTATAGCAACAAGGAGCCTATACCTCAAAGTGACTAAGTCATAAAAGCTATACAAACTAAAGATACTATCTATACACATATTCACCAGTATGGTCTCTATGAAGAGCCTCACAGACTTCCCTTGGTAAAGTTTGGGAACCTGCATAAACCTCTTTTCCTCTGTGTTGATGAGCTATGAAAGCCAATCTATCAGCCACATTATTTGCTTTCCTATATACATGTTTGGGAAGAATGATAAGTCAAGATGAGATTTGTTCTTCTCTCAAGAGAGATATTTGCTTGGCCACTCGATGAGTGAGATTGATGATAGTGTATGGCCATACCTGTCGCGACCCCGACCCCGCGGGCCAAGAGCACGCGAACTGGACGTCGACTTAACACACAATTACCAAACTACAGAAGATAAAAATTCCATTTTATACCAAAAGATGATAGAACAAGTGTTATAAATCCAAGCTTGACAATAACAATACATAACTAGCATAAGATCCACAAGCTTATACCCAAAAATACAAAATATACAATTCTTAATGACGTCAAAGTTTGGTAATACTATTCCCAAAATGTTTTACATTAATGTAAACCAAAACAACCTTCCCAAAAGTTACTTCCACACTCGACGTCCTCCTCGTGATCAGCGAGTACTAATCATTTCCTCCTTGGGGGGTGGTTAAGGAAAAACAAAGATAAAAGAAAAGGGGTGAGATAAATCTCAATAAGTTACTAATGCAACTACATGACATGCTATGATGCAATAAACAATAATAAAACACATATAGTACATAGCAATAGCAGTTAACAGATAGCAGCGGAAATAAACAAATAACAAAGGATATTAGCCAAGGTTTCCCAACTGATAGAACCAAATAAAGGATCGCTGCGCAGCTTCAACAATCAACCAATCAACATCTTCATAGCAGCATCAAAGCTGAAGAGAAAACCCCGGTATCGGAACCATAACAAAGTAACATGTCACAAAGGACGGGAGTCATGAGACGAAGTCATACTCCAAAAGTTAGCTACACTACTTCTCGAAGGAAGCTAGCTCATCTCAACCAAGGCCAATCTGGAAGAGGAAAATAAGGGCAAAACAATGGTCACATTATAATGGACTTGGCTCGGAGCCATTATAATATTCCCATCGCCCGACACAACCACATATACCAGCTGGACTTTCAAATAAATGCCAAGTAATAAATACTAGCTTAAATAAACAACTAATGATTCCAAAGTAGGGAACCATTCCAAATAATTCACCACAAAGGTAAACCAATCCAAATAACACATTAAAGATGGCCAACATTCCCAAAACGATACTTAATTAAATTCCATAACATATTTATTCACAAAGGAACCAATTCTAATTAATAAAGTATTCCACGATGTTAACTTAATTTAATTAGAATAATAAAATTTAAACTAAGGGAGCAACCTAGTTTTAAACAACCAAAAAGGAGAAATTCCAGAAACAGGGGCGGGCGGGCGCGGTCGGGGGCAGGCGGGCGCTCATTTGACCAGAAGGTTTGGCCGAAGGAAAAAGCCAGGTAGGCGGGCGCCTGGCTCAGCACGGGCGGGCGCTCGGTCTGGTTCTGGGTCGGGAATCAGCAGCTGGGTTCTTCAATTTTCTTACCCATTTCACCATTTTTCTCAAATCAACCACAACCAATGTTCCACCAAGCATAATCATGTACCAAAACAACTTATAACTTGTAAGGGCCTAAATAACAACATCTAGAAACCCCAATCAAGATTTAATCCCAACACTCATATTTTCACAATTTTAACCAAAAATCCGAATAAATTCTAAATTCAAACAAAATCTCATATAAATACTACCAAAGCATCATATACACAAATGGTGAACATTTTAGCATAAAAATGGGGGAAAGTAACTTACTTGGAATTTATAAAAGATGACGGAATTCGAATATTTTTGGCTCTACACGATCCTATCGACGATCTAAACACATTTCATAAAATGAGCACCAAGAAAAGGTGAGAGGAAGATGACTAAAATGAAGGAAGAATGAGAGGAAGAAACTTACCCTTTTTACAACAATGGAGAGAGAGAGAGGGATTGTGTGTGTGTGCTGGAGAGTGAGGGAGAAGGTGAGGGAGAGGGGGAAGTAGGGAGGGAGTAGGAGAATGATTAATTCAAAAAGTTACACTTAGGCCCCTCCTCATCTACTTAGGACAAATAAACCCAAATAACCCTTCTACCAATTTAAACCCCTACTTCACACTTAACACAAAATCAACCAATTAATGCTAGACACAAATTAATATTATGAGATATAAAATGCGCACATAATAATTAATCAAATAAATAAATAAACAAATAAATAATTATTTATTAATAAAATAGAGACGGGTTTTCGGGTCGTGACAATACCCAAATGAATTGATGTGATCAATGTCATTTGCTCATATCAATCTACTCGGGATCGAGAAAACATTGGACAACATAAGTTGATGTGGACCATGACTTATGTCCAATATGATATCGCGTGACAAAGGGATTATGATATGTTCTATAAGGTAACTTTGGATCTTCAAAGTTATACTAATTGGGTAATCATAATGGCTTGCTAGAGTCCGCTTATGATTTACGAGATCTGAAAAGTTCTGTCTCGTTGCCAACTTAGTATAATCCTATTGGGTCACACACGCAGAACGGATCGAATAAGACACGGAAAATGAGAAAAACTGGATCCTACTGGAGGATCCGTACAAATGGTTTGGGAGCCACCAAACTGATCCGTACGGATGGTTTGTCCGGCAGAGTTTTTAGTAACTTCTTGCTGATCAAGAAAACCTCTTTCCTAATGAAATTAGGTTTCTTCCTTGGATATAATGGACGTTTTTCAGCAGCTGAAAACACATGCTTCCACATTGATTTGAGAAATCAAAGAGAGGTTTTTGGTAAAATAAAAATACACATTATTCAAGGGTTATTAGGGTTTGATTATTATCAATTATCAAACCATAATATTCATTCAAGGGAGATTGAAGAAGGGTTCTTCAAAGCCAAAGTTTTTAAGCCTAAAGGACCTAGCAGTCAAGTTCTAGAATTGTTCTTAAATCCGTTCAAAGTGTGGATCACCGGTAGAGGGTGCTTTTCTTAGCTTCTAAATCCAAGGCTTCATATTTCGATCTACAAGGGTTAGTTTCTTTCATCTTCATATTATGAATTATTGAACATAACGGATCTAGGATTTTGGGTTTTTCATGTTATGTCTTCCGCTGCGCATAATTGCACGAAACCCAGACGACAGTGCCACAAATAAGTGTGATTTACATCATTAGGTTTGATTTCTTATTTATGTTACATACATTATCATTATTTTCATTCTCAACATCAAGGACATAAAGGCCATTAAATGAATATGCAATACAATAAAGCATATCATTTGAATAAATAGAAAACCTCTTATTTTCAATAAGAAATCTATAACCTTCATTACCCAAACAAGAAATTGAAATAATATTTCTACTAAAATCCAGAACGTAGTAACAATTGTTCAAAACAAGAATTAAACCACTAGGTAAAGTGACTTTATAAGTTCCTATGGCTAATGCAACAACTCTTGCTCTATTCCACACGCGTAGATCTACTTCACCATCCTTGAGTAGTATCCTATTCGTTAGTGCATGCACATTTAAACAAATGTGATCCACATCCGGTATCTAATACCCAGGAACTAGAAGTAGAAAGGAGAATGAATATCTATAACATAGATACCTGAAGTAGAGGCAATAGCATTGCTCTTCTTCTTCTTCTTCTTCTTCTTCTTCTTCTTCTTCTTCTTCTTCTTCCATATAGGCTTTGCAATTTCTCTTTCAATGACAGGTCTCACCGCAATGGAAACAAATTGCATCCTTTTAAGTGTATGGTTTATCTACTACAGCAACATTGGCAACCTTTGCCTTGTTTTCTTTAGGTTTGGCAACAATTTCCTTACCTTTACCCTTGTTTTTAAATCCCTTTCCTTTATTAACCATGACCACATGAGATGTGGTTTTCTCAATGATTATAGCTTTTTGGTAGTAAGCTAAGAATCATGTCAGTAGACAACTCAACATGGATATCATAAACCAACCTCTCTAGATGCTCAATGTGGCCTTTCATCTTCAAAACATGAGGGCTCACCTGCTGCCGTTCAGTCATCTTACATGACATTAAAGCAGCCATGGTATCAAACCTTTCTTTCCTAGCTTGCTCTTGAAACATATCTTTCAACTCAGTGCCTATCTCATAGGAATCCAAGTGTTCCAAAGTCTTTTGGAGTTCAGAACACATGGTAGCAAGCATAAGACAGCTGACGTCACGAGAATCACTTTTGTGTTTCTTGTAAGCATCCCTGTCCGCCCTAGGGACATTTGCTTCAGGCTCTTCTTCAGGAAGGGGATCATCAATAATGTAAAGCTTATCCTTTTGACTTAGAACAATTCTAAAGTTTTGGATCCAATCCAAAAAATTAGCTCCAATATCTTGAAATTTTTCCTTTTCAATGATAGATCGCAAAGATAGATTTTGTGTGTGTTGAGCCATTATCTACAATTTTATGCAAACATATAATAATATGTATAAGTACCAATTTCATAAAAGGATAAATAATGTATTTCATAAATACTCACACTAAATTATATAACCTTCAAATACAAAATGTATAATATAATTTAAATGGGCTAATATCCATATTTCATTCAATTTTGAGTTGACTAGGGCACGACTGCTCAAAATCAAATTATTTAGGTAGATAACTACTTATCAATCATATCATATATGACTCTTAGATCCTTTTATGATATTCTTTTAGACATCATATGTCAAAAGTATGTTTTAATCTTATCTTGTGCCTTAGGCCCAAAACTGTTTTGATAGCCTAATTAAATCAAACCATTTTAAAAGTATATGAATCACTGTTTCCTCATCTTGCTTTTACAAAATAGAATTAATTCACCTTGCTAGGGCGTAGCCTACATAAAACTATTTGTGTAATCACAAGTGTTTTAATCATGGATTGGCACATGATTTAAGTTTTATAAGAAGGTTCAACACATATAGCATGGCAACATATTTATACGCACATAATATAAACATGTAAAACATCGGTTATTCACATAATTAATCCCATTAATTAAAGCATGATATTCATGTGATTTATTGCATTAGTTTATAGGGATAAATATGAAACTTTTGATTTTCAAAAAATCAATGATTAAGAAAGAACAATTCATACGGTCGAACTAAGCCCAAAAGGCAACCACAATTTCGTATGAAAGTTCATAAATTTAAAGCCCAAACATACGGTTGAACTAACCCAATAGGCAACCATAATCACATATGTAATTTAGAAACTAGAAGAAACAATCTTGTAACGTCGAAACTAAGCTAAAAAGGCATCAACAAACCCTTACAGAAAGTAACTCGATTCTAAATTCTTTGTCTCATCAATTTAATATTCTTGAATTGAGATTTAATTTCAAAGGAAACACGGTTTCAAAAACCAGCCATCTGAAAAACAAATTCAATTAAAAAATCCTTGCGTTTCAAAACGCCTTCCCAGACCAGTCTGCACGGCCACTCCACAGAAGCTTCTCGACCGAGCTGCTCGGCCGAGTCTTATGTTCTGCTCGGCTGTGCACTACGACTGACAGATTCCAAGTTTCAATTTTAACCAAAAATTGCCTTACCGATTCAATTGGGGTTTGGTGTTCATGATGATCAAATCACCATGTTCATCAAAACCTTGAATAAACAATTTATTCATGAATCTAGGATCATCAACAAATTAATCCAATTAATCTTTGATGATCACAAGGAACATATTAATCATACTAATATTGCAATCTTAGATCCCACATAACAATATATTAATCTAATTAACAGTGCGATTTTATGATCATCATATATCTCATATACATACATAAAATAAACCACATAAACGTCATGAATCAAAATTCAAAAAGCATGCTAACACATATAATCAAATTATATCATGCTGGGTTTTGATGCATCATGCGCATCGGAATAAACATAAGATCAAACACCCATGAGCCCGGATCCGTGCATGTTGATTAAATTAAATACAAGATGAAAGAAAACATACCCTTGAAATCGAATCCATGAACACGGACTTTGAGGTACTAAAGCAAACACCCTCTATCGGTATCCACACGTCGAACGGACTCAAGAACACCTTCTTGATTGATTGCTAGATCCAAGGCTTGGTGAAGAAACGATTTCTTCATCGGAATTATTTTGCTCCATTGATTATTGTATTTTGATGATTCACAATCTCAAAATAAATAATCCTACATCTCTATATTTTATTGTTTCTAAAACCATGTATTATGATTTCACAAATCACCATTGGAGGCTGTCAAACCCGGCTGCATATCTTATATGAGGGTCTGACCTAATTCCGTTTGGGATCAGGATTCCTTGTCGTACAAGAAAACCAAACAAACTGTACAGAATCGGGAGGCCAGCCATACGGCTCACCAGGAGCCGTACGGTGGAAATGAAACCGTACAGATGCTTGTTCAAAATCCCAGGTTTTCTGCCTTTATTCAATCCGTTCTATTATGTGTGACCCAATAGGATTATACTATGTTGGCAACGAGTCCGAACCCGTCAGAACCCGTAAGTCATAAGCGGACTCTAGCAAGCCATTATGACTACCCAATTAGTATAACTTTGAAAGTCCAAAGTAACCTTATAGAACATATCATAATCCATTTGTCATGCGATATCATATTGGACATAAGTCATGGTCCACGTCAACTTATGTTGTCCAATGCTTTCTCGATCCCGAGTAGATTGATATGAGCGAATGACATTGAACACATCAATTCATTTGGGTACGGCCATACACTATCATCAATCTCACTCATTGAGTGGCCAAGCAGATATCTCTCTTGAGAGAGGGACAAATCCCATCTTGACTTATCATTCTTCCCTACAAGAATCCGATTATGCCAATCGTAATCTTTATAACCACCTGGTTAGGGGTAGCGTTTGAGTACGTCAAACATAATGTTCATCATGTGTAAGACCATGATAATATCAGGTCTAAGGATTCAAATGGTATGACTATTATGAGATTTAATTATGACATTTGACGATGACATAAATCTCATAACGGGTCTATCCAGTACATTATTCTCCAACAAGTACCCACAAGTTTAATCCGCATCCTATGCACTATAATCATCATATGATTATCCATTAAACTCATGCTAGCCCTTCATAAGTGATAGGGACAATGATTATTATAATAAACATGCAAAAGATATAATAATCGGGTTTGTTATCTCTATAACAATGAAGTTATGATATAACGCATAGGCCTTTTTCAAGGGCCTAGGGCATAATATCCAACATATCATCAACATGTTATTATTAAAATAATCATGATGAACAAGGCACTGATACCACTGTTGGGATTTGCACTATCATGCGCAGCAGAATAAACTCAAAAGCCTAGATCCGTTCAAGATGATTAAATTAATATAGATATGAATTTAGCATACTAACCGCGATGATGCTTTAAAATTTTGAATCTTCAATCTTTGTTCTTCGCGCTTCATTGAATCACGATCACAGGAACACAACTTCAATTGATGAGTCACAAACTTGAAGGAGTTGAGATCAACGTCCTCTATGTGTATCCACACGCGAACAAATATCAAGAACTCTTCTTGATCCGGATTGCTAGATCCGATATAAACTATTTATATGAAGGTTATATGAATTTATTATTTGATCTTGAGATCTAGGAATAAATATGTGTTACCAAACTCTTTGGAGGCTCTCTTATTGATACAATATCAATTGGTTCTGATTAGGGTTGAGGAGGGGTGTTTTAAACTCATTAGTCCTTAACTATTAAGGTGTAATAGTCAAAATCCCGTCTAAACTCGAAACCAGATTTTCCCTCTGGCGGTGGTGCACGACCGAGTACTTTAGGCAGCTCGGCCGAGTCCTTTGGGGAGAGCGGCCTTGAAATACGACTAGAAAAAAATTTACATTCTGTAACTAGGAATCGGCCGAGTTATGTATAGGACTCGCCCGAGCATCTCGGCCGTGTCTTATAACATGCTCGGCCTTGCACCTCAAAAACTCAATTTTAGCCCTTTTTTTTTATTAATTCGTTCTTTTGTGTGTGACCCCATAGGATTATATTAAGTTGGTAATGAGTCTGACTAAGGCCGTTCTCATAAATCATGAGCGGAATTTAGCAAGCCATCATGATTGCCCAATTAATATAAATTGTCAAAGTTCATGAATCCTTTATAGAACATTTCACAATCCCTTTGTCCACGATGTCATTGAGCGTAAGCCATGGTCAATGGTAAACTTACGATGCCCAATACTTTTATCGATTCTGAATACATTGATTAATACAAATGATATTGATCATATCAATTCATTTGAGCACGACCATGCATTTCATCAATACTATTCATCGAGGGGACCAAGCTTGACATCTCTCACGAAGAGGGACAAATTTCATCTTGACTTATTACACTTCCCTACATAACTTTGATCATGCCAATCATATCCTTTATAATTACTTGGTTAAGAGTAACGTTTGAACATGTCAAATGTGATCTTTATTATGTGGAAGATCATAATAATCTAAGGTCTAAGGAATCTAATAACATAACTATTAAGAGGTTTAATTATGACATTCCACCATGACATAAACCTCATAGGTGGGTCATGTCCAGTTGTTGGTCCCAAAGGGCAACAAGGGTATGAAAAATAGCTAGAAGGGGAGGGGGTGAATAGCTATTTTGAAATTCTTTTCAAACCCTTGAAAATTCAATTGCAAATGCGCACTAAGTCCTTTAAGTGTTATGAAAGGCGCTCCAAAGATAGAGTGAAATGCACAGCGGAATTTAGTTAAGTAAAAGGAGCGCAAACAATGAAAAGGAGCGCACACACACTAAGTAATTTTGACTTAAAGAGTGTGTGAAAATGAACTAGGGAAATAACTCACAAACGCAACAATATTCAAAATCTGCAAATGACAAACAAGCAAGTAGTAAGATGAAATTGAAAACTTGAAAGTAAATTGCAAATAGTAAAGGACCGCTATTTCGAGAGGTTCGATCGTGAAAAGATCTACGTCCTCTACCAAGATGGTTAGTCTTGGATTTCTAATGGAGATCTTATATAATGAGTTTAATTACAGATTACAACTTGTGAGTATGATCAACTCAAGATCTATTATCTATGAAAGAACAAATCCTAGACTAAAACCAGTGTATCTCTTCAGGAAAGATCAAGTGATCAAACTTGAAGAGGTGAGTGTGTGTTCTTAGTTTCAAGGCTCCTTAGATCTATGAGATTGAGAGCACAATAAAACTAAAGTGTTACAAGGCTTTTAGGATCTGGGCTAGTGATGAATATATGAAGGTGATCTTGGAAATCTGGAAAATATAAAAACAATCTTCAAATCTTCAAACTTCTCTCTCAAAGCGTGAATTCTAGCAACTTCAAAGGTTTGAAGTTATGAGGTATTTATAGTGAGCTTGAGAAATGTTGACATTGAGAATCCATGTGTTGTAGCTCGTTGATTGGAGCACGTGTCCAATTATAGCCCTAGACACAGAGTATTTTGAGAGCCGTTGAGGACAGATGTCTTCATCTTGAGTTCTCTCAAAACTTTGATTCACCGTTGGATTCTGGCTTTGAGTTTGAATACAGGAGTCTTCATATCTTCATAAGTCTTCAAATTTGTCTAAGTGTTGAATGGGAATGAATTGGGCCGCACTAAGAATGGCTATGCGCGCTATATGCGTATAGGCGCGCTAGGTCAAGAGAGGCACACCAATATTCTAGGCGCACAACATTGGGCTAGGCGCGTTAATGGGATAGGTCGCACCAATACAAGAGGCGCACCAACTTGTACTGAGCGCGCTATATTGAGTTTGAGGCGCGCTGTGGCTTATTGACACTTAGAAAATTTCTGGCATTGATCATATTTCAAAGCCTAGTCTATAAAATGGACTATCTAAAAATTGAAGTATACATAATTCTTGCATAGGATCCTAAAGTCCATAAAAAAAATAACTTAGGTAATGTATCAATCAAATCTAACATTAAAAACATGAGATATAAGTGGGCATACCCAACACCAGTATATGTTAACCAACATATACCCATAAGTTTAACTTGTATCACATACACATAATCATCACATGATTATCTAATTAAACTTATACTAGTTCTTCATAAGTACTAGGGACGGAGATTATTATTACAAAATATGTAACAACAAATAATAATCTGAAACATCTCTTTATATATAATGAATAAATGATAACAAAACATCGTTCAAACAACGTGCCTAGGGCATATACACCAACAAAGTCAAAGTACTCGAGGAAGAGGAAAAGAAGGAGAATGAGATCAAAATTGCGGAGGATGAATCTGGAAGCCATGCGGTCGCATGGTGCGGCCGCATAGTGGAAGCCCATGCGGTCGCATGACCCCATTTCCATTTTTTTCTTTTCAGTTTCCTTATTTTGACGGGATTTTGACTCAAAATAGGTTTAGGGCTTTTGTAAACAATACATAAACATGGGTGACTGGCACAAAACATGTGTGCTTGAAAAAGAGAGCTAGAATACATATTGAAGAGCCACAAATAATGTTAAGGAGGGGGGGCCGGGTGCCTAGGAGAGCCACGGGGGAGATCCTACAATCAGGCCATGATAGTGTTGTGTGTGTTCTTGGGGAGGTGAGATAATATGTGTAAGGGTTGTTCATGGAGAGTAGCCATACTAGATTGTAGTGAGTGCATGTGCAAACTGTAACGGCCTTCATATATTATTATATTGATATCCTGGCTTGGTGCCCCCAGATGTAGTCATGTGTTGACGACCTAGGTTATCAAATATCGGCGTTATTTTCTTTCATATTATCATGTGTTAATTATTCTCCTATGTTAGGATTACTAGTATGGGCTAGGCGGATATGGAGATGCCTCCAATCCTGTACAACCTCAACCCGGTACCGTCAAAACTCTCTCCCACCTTTTTGAATCCCCTCGAGTCTTGATTCATTAAATGAAAAGACTACTGAAGATTATCTAAAAAATTCAAACATCGGTAATTCACAAATTCTGATCGCTGATGGATCTTGGAAGAATAATGAAAGATGGGTCGGCCTAGGATGGGAGCTATGGGCCCAAGAAAAGGACATCTAGCATTGGGTAGTATTTCATGTAAGACTGTCACCCCTCTCAGACCAAAATCCTTGCCATATGGAAAGACCTAGAATGGGAAGTCTACAACAACTACACCGACATCATCATCCTCACTGATTCGTCACAAGCCTGAGACTACATCAAACATCCAACAAACTGGGACATCAACCTCTAAGCTATCATTTACATTACTCTTTTGTCGACCGATTGTAAAAGGTTTAATATTATTAAAGTAGATAGGAAAGTTGTTAATTTTGCGCATGTAAACGCTAATTACGCTAAAAATATGTACCAACATTTTATCGGTCCTAAGCCGACTTTCTTAATGAAACAAGTTGATAATTTGTCGGAAAAAAACAAAAATTACTGCTCGCCCTTCTCGTAAAAATAATGGCATACAACACAAAAAATTGGATACTTCCTCCGTCTCAAAACAAACTTCCCATTTTACCATGTTAAGCCTTCTATTGGAAAGTCCCACTTACTCAAAAAGAAAAGATTCCCTTAACTCTTTCTTTCTGTTTTAAATGTTTTTAAAATGATTTTTCTATTTTCAATTCTATTTTTTTATTGCTGTATTTATTTAAACTTGCAATGAGCATATATTTTGAACAATAATTTTAATTAATTTAAGTATTTTAGTAAGTATTTTAAAATTGTTATTGAAAATATTTATATAATAAGAGCCGTTCTCCTGTGCGGCCGCCGCACGGCGTGCGACGGCGCCAGGAGCCGAGCCGACATTATTTATTTATTTTTTTATTTTTTTGCCACCCCAGCTTTTTTTCCTCCAACAAAAGTAACACTTCTTATAGCGAAATGTAACACTTTTTTTAATTCAAATGTAACACTTTTTTTAAAACACAAATGTACCACAATTTTGCTTCAATAAATTAAAGATTGACAACTAAATTAGTGTAACACTTTCTATAAAGGAATGTAACACTCATTTTTTTCAAATGTAACACTTTTTTTCACCAAAAATTAACATATGATTGACACTAAACTAATGTTACATTTTATAAAAAATGAATGTAACATTTTTTTTTCTCAAATTGTAACCGTTTATATTCTGAAATGTAACATTATACATGAAATGTAACAATTTTTTATTGAGAAAGTAACAATTGAAATGCAAACCCATTTTTTTTTGTAAAAACTGCTGTTACATTTAACAGTAGAAAAAGTGTTACTTTTTGAAGATGAAAGTGTTACTTTTATCAGAACAGAGTGTTACATTTGAGCTGACAAGCAGATCAATTTTTTTTTGTCTTAAAAAGTATGTTTTTTTTTAAAAAAAAAAAAAATCAAACCATATCATGACCTATGTAGTTTTATTCGTCTCGTCGAGACGAACACAACGGTATTTTTAAATATTTTTTTTGACTTATAAATCTCAAGATATAGCATTTTAAAGATTTTGGTTTTTTTTTTAGAGACGACACGTGGCAGCGCGCGGTTGGGCGAACCAGATGTGGTTCACAGCGCGCCACGTGTCGCCTGGGGATTGGAGGAGAGGCGGATAGCGGGTCAGGTGGGTCGGGCGGACGGGTTTGACCCGCGGGTCGCGCCCGCCGCACGCCCGCTGCACCATAAGGGCTGCCGCATTTAAGAATTGTTCATATAATAATACCAATAGAAGTGAGAAGATCACTCCAAGACTGCAGAAGTAATATTAATTGAAAAATGTTGGCAGTACCGTGTTATGAGTATGAACATGAAAATAAAAATGAAATACGAGAGAGAAAGCGAGTTCGAGAATAGTACTCTCTCTTTCTAGAAAGGTAAGCTCTTTTTTTTTTTTTCATCGTTGTTAAAACGAATGAACTTTAAGTAATAATTTAAGTTATTTTTAATTATTCGAATAAAAATTTACAACATGTTAATAATACACTATAATAAATACTACTCCATCTATGCCTAAATGAGTGTCCATTTTCAGAAATTTTTTGTCCCAAAATGAGTGTCCATTTTGATTATAACTTTGTCCCTAAATGTTTTTTTTTCGATTTTTTTTTCACCGGTCTCTTTATACTTGCAAAAACTAAATGTTTGTAAAGAGAATTACAAGATTATATATGAATTTTGTCATCAAATTGTACAAAAAGTTATGTCTCTTTAAATGAAATTTGGACACTCATTTAGGGACAGAGGTAGTATCAATATTAATTTTTAGATTTTCATTAAGATAATTAAAAAGTAACTTAAATTATTACTCAGAATTCCGTTGCAGTAACAAAAAAAAAAAAGAGGATTAACTTTTCAAGACAAAAAGAGTAGTAGATGATTATTGTGACTATGATGATGAGTGAATTTAGAGCCACTCCTCTCAGAGTACTATAAAAATCCCACTGCAAAATATGAAACCTTTGTGGTGTAAATAACATTTTTTTCAAATGCACAAAACACATGTTTACATATGTTTTCAAGGAGTATTAGAGCTATTATAATTTTATTCATTTATTACTTTTTTTTTTTTTGGGTAGTGTCTTTTACATTTTTGTAGTTGAAATTTGCATTTACTACTCACTCCGTCCCAAAATATATGTAGTTTAGGAGGTTGAAATTTGTCCCAAAATGTTTGTAGTTTTGCTTTTATCTAGACATCTTTG
Source organism: Campanula takesimana (assembly GCA_026119855.1). Taxonomy (NCBI): domain Eukaryota; kingdom Viridiplantae; phylum Streptophyta; class Magnoliopsida; order Asterales; family Campanulaceae; genus Campanula; species Campanula takesimana. The sequence continues at coordinate 165,518 of JAOWBW010000026.1, forward strand.
ACATTGTTTGTCAAATATACCCTTATTTATGATGGTAGTTGTCATTGTAAAAGCATTTAATTGTCTTGGTACTTGTAATATTTCAAGGTAAGAGCGGAAGTGCTCTCATTAATAAAGAAAAAGTAATATTAAGATTACCAAAAACCTCACAAAATTTTAGGGATTTTTTCCCCAAGGGCCCCTAGTGCGAGATTTTATTACACATAAATCCCAGCCCAGATCAAATACCAAATAAGGAGTTGGGACGAGATCAAAATTCCCCATACACCCCCAAGCCTCCATTGACCAGTCAAATTAAACACTTAAATTCCAAATCTACCCCCTCCCTCGAACAAACCCTCCCCTCCCCTCCCCCTCATTCCCATTTCCAACTCAAGCTTTCTCACTCTAAAACACACACACTCACACCTTCTCTCTAAAAAACACGGCAGACTCCTTTTCCGGCGCCGGCGCCCTTCATCGTCTCCGGCGAACTCCACCACCACTTCCGACTTCCTTCTCCGTCACCGGCGATCTTAACCCCGGCGACTCTGGTCTTCTCCGACGCCCACCGCCGTCGTTTTTCTTCGTTTTCTCTAGCCCCATCTCATTCCTCGTCTCTGACGCCATCGGCTGCTCCGGATCTCTCCAGATCTGGACTACAAGTAACAGATCTGGCGTTGTCGGCTCTTCAAATTCAACCAGATCTGGTCGCCTATGGTCGAATCTCTACATTCCGACCAGATCTAGTCGCCTGAGCTCTAAGTTCCTTCTCATTATTCTCCGTCCGACGTCGGAACTCTACAAAATCGACAATCCTTCAGGTGATTTTGATGCCTGAGTTGTTTCCTGACCAGAGAACAATCTGGTCTCATATCTGAACATCACGTATTTGGGATGAAAAAATGGAGGTGGAGATTATTGTTAACCTTATTGATACATTTGAGAGAAATTATAAGGATAGATAGATACAGTGGATGGATGAAGGGATTTTAGTTGATGGAGGATAAATTAGGGTTTGGTTGGCCGGACAGGAAGGTTGGGACGACGGTGGAATGGTCGGAATAGTTTAGGATTTGACGTCGTTGTTATTGGTCTTCTCCGTAGTCAAATTTCTCTCTATCTCTTTTAATTTGTGTTTAATCATTATGTTTTCCAAATAGGTGTTTGGAAAGTCTTATTAAAACATGTTCATTTGAAACCTGTGTTCATAAGACTAAAAGTCTTATTGAAACTGTTCATAAGACTTTTCAATCTCATTAAAACATGTTCATTTGTATCAAAATGGGTTTAATAAGACTTTAGTCTTATGATTAGGTTCAGACCATGTTCGTGAGACTTTTCAGTTTTGTTCGAGCAAAAAGTCTTATTAATGTTTATAAGACTTTTTGACTCTTATAAGAGTCAGTTATAAGAGTTTGGCTGCTATTTGACCAAGTTTGACCAATTTTTTTTTTTTGTAAAAAATGGAAAAGTGTTTTTTTTTAACTCTTATGCGTTAGTTATAAGAGTTTGACTGTCGTTTGACCAAATTTGATTAAAAAATTATTATTTTTTTGTAAAAAAAATGAAAAAAAATAATTTTTGTAACTCTTATATGATAATTATGTCTTAGTTATAAGAGTTTGACTGCT
>JAOWBW010000026.1:167230-608473 GCA_026119855.1 Campanula takesimana
ATTCTATAAATAAAGTATGTTGATGGTTTAAATTACTAATTGATGCGGACACTAAGGCGTTGAAATTTTTTTGGAGTGCAGTAATTTCAGCGAGTGCGCCGAAACCGTCATAACTTTTGACTCCGGATGATGAACCGCGGAACGCACCGCATATCAAATCGAACGCCGGAGCGAGACGGACAAAAGTCGTTATCTTTAATTTGGACGTAGATGTTGTCAACTTTGCATGCATATTCATTTTTATATGAGAATTTGTATTTTGTTATTTAGTGAAAAAAAATTAAAGCGAATAATTAATGGTAAAAATCTACACATCTATATAATATATAAAAGCAAAAACATTTCAAGCCTTCTCATTAAGCCACGTGGAATTATGACGTGGAAATCCACGTGGCATTATTCTATAGGCAAATGTATATAATACTTATTTCAGGAAATGATTTAGTTTTTTAAAACTGATTTTTTTTTTTTAAATCAAATATTTTCTGAGCTTAAATTACGAAAACATGATTACTTAATTTTAGTAGGCTAAAGATAATGGATATCTTAAATTAAAATATTAGAAATTATAATCATTCAGTTAGTTGAATTTAAGATATGGGCTAAAGATAAGAAATGTGATGTAGCAGTATATCTCGGTGAAGAAAATCGAGCCACATATTTTGCAAAAATAAAAATAAAAATAAAAAATGAAGGATTCTATAAATAAAGTATGTTTGATGGTTTAAATTACTAATTGATGCGGACACTAAGGCGTTGAAGTTTTTGGAGTAATTTCAGCGAGTGCGCCGAAACCGTCATAACTTTTGACTCCGGATGAACCGCGGAACGCACCGCATATCAAATCGAACGCCGGAGCGAGACGGACAAAAGTCGTTATCTTTAATTTGGACGTAGATGTTGTCAACTTTGCATGCATATTCATTTTTATATGAGAATTTGTATTTTTTGTTATTTAGTGAAAAAAAATTAAAGCGAATAATTAATGGTAAAAATCTACACATCTATATAATATATAAAAGCAAAAACATTTCAAGCCTTCTCATTAAGCCACGTGGAATTATGACGTGGAAATCCACGTGGCATTATTCTATAGGCAAATGTATATAATACTTATTTCAGGAAATGATTTAGTTTTTTAAAACTGATTTTTTTTTTTAAATCAAATATTTTCTGAGCTTAAATTACGAAAACATGATTACTTAATTTTAGTAGGCTAAAGATAATGGATATCTTAAATTAAAATATTAGAAATTATAATCATTCAGTTAGTTGAATTTTAAGATATGGGCTAAAGATAAGAAATGTGATGTAGCAGTATATCTCGGTGAAGAAAATCGAGCCACATATTTTGCAAAAATAAAAATAAAAATAAAAATAAAAAATGAAGGATTCTATAAATAAAGTATGTTTGATGGTTTAAATTACTAATTGATGCGGACACTAAGGCGTTGAAGTTTTGGAGTAATTTCAGCGAGTGCGCCGAAACCGTCATAACTTTTGACTCCGGATGAACCGCGGAACGCACCGCATATCAAATCGAACGCCGCGAGCGAGACGGACAAAAGTCGTTATCTTTAATTTGGACGTAGATGTTGTCAACTTTGCATGCATATTCATTTTTATATGAGAATTTGTATTTTTTGTTATTTAGTGAAAAAAATTAAAGCGAATAATTAATGGTAAAAATCTACACATCTATATAATATATAAAAGCAAAAACATTTCAAGCCTTCTCATTAAGCCACGTGGAATTATGACGTGGAAATCCACGTGGCATTATTCTATAGGCAAATGTATATAATACTTATTTCAGGAAATGATTTAGTTTTTTAAAACTGATTTTTTTTTTTTAAATCAAATATTTTCTGAGCTTAAATTACGAAAACATGATTACTTAATTTTAGTAGGCTAAAGATAATGGATATCTTAAATTAAAATATTAGAAATTATAATCATTCAGTTAGTTGAATTTTAAGATATGGGCTAAAGATAAGAAATGTGATGTAGCAGTATATCTCGGTGAAGAAAATCGAGCCACATATTTTGCAAAAAATAAAAATAAAAATAAAAAATGAAGGATTCTATAAATAAAGTATGTTTGATGGTTTAAATTACTAATTGATGCGGACACTAAGGCGTTGAAGTTTTTGGAGTAATTTCAGCGAGTGCGCCGAAACCGTCATAACTTTTGACTCCGGATGAACCGCGGAACGCACCGCATATCAAATCGAACGCCGGAGGCGAGACGGACAAAAGTCGTTATCTTTAATTTGGACGTAGATGTTGTCAACTTTGCATGCATATTTTTTTATATGAGAATTTGTATTTTTTGTTATTTAGTGAAAAAAAATTAAAGCGAATAATTAATGGTAAAAATCTACACATCTATATAATATATAAAAGCAAAAACATTTCAAGCCTTCTCATTAAGCCACGTGGAATTATGACGTGGAAATCCACGTGGCATTATTCTATAGGCAAATGTATATAATACTTATTTCAGGAAATGATTTAGTTTTTTAAAACTGATTTTTTTTTTTTAAATCAAATATTTTCTGAGCTTAAATTACGAAAACATGATTACTTAATTTTAGTAGGCTAAAGATAATGGATATCTTAAATTAAAATATTAGAAATTATAATCATTCAGTTAGTTGAATTTTAAGATATGGGCTAAAGATAAGAAATGTGATGTAGCAGTATATCTCGGTGAAGAAAATCGAGCCACATATTTTGCAAAAATAAAAAATAAAATAAAAAAATGAAGGATTCTATAAATAAAGTATGTTTGATGGTTTAAATTACTAATTGATGCGGACACTAAGGCGTTGAAGTTTTTGGAGTAATTTCAGCGAGTGCGCCGAAACCGTCATAACTTTTGACTCCGGATGAACCGCGGAACGCACCGCATATCAAATCGAACGCCGGAGCGAGACGGACAAAAGTCGTTATCTTTAATTTGGACGTAGATGTTGTCAACTTTGCATGCATATTCATTTTTATATGAGAATTTGTATTTTTTGTTATTTAGTGAAAAAAAATTAAAGCGAATAATTAATGGTAAAAATCTACACATCTATATAATATATAAAAGCAAAAACATTTCAAGCCTTCTCATTAAGCCACGTGGAATTATGACGTGGAAATCCACGTGGCATTATTCTATAGGCAAATGTATATAATACTTATTTCAGGAAATGATTTAGTTTTTTTTAAAACTGATTTTTTTTTTAAATCAAATATTTTCTGAGCTTAAATTACGAAAACATGATTACTTAATTTTAGTAGGCTAAAGATAATGGATATCTTAAATTAAAATATTAGAAATTATAATCATTCAGTTAGTTGAATTTTAAGATATGGGCTAAAGATAAGAAATGTGATGTAGCAGTATATCTCGGTGAAGAAAATCGAGCCACATATTTTGCAAAATAAAAATAAAAATAAAAATAAAAAATGAAGGATTCTATAAATAAAGTATGTTTGATGGTTTAAATTACTAATTGATGCGGACACTAAGGCGTTGAAGTTTTTGGAGTAATTTCAGCGAGTGCGCCGAAACCGTCATAACTTTTGACTCCGGATGAACCGCGGAACGCACCGCATATCAAATCGAACGCCGGAGCGAGACGGACAAAAGTCGTTATCTTTAATTTGGACGTAGATGTTGTCAACTTTGCATGCATATTCATTTTTATATGAGAATTTGTATTTTTTGTTATTTAGTGAAAAAAAATTAAAGCGAATAATTAATGGTAAAAATCTACACATCTATATAATATATAAAAGCAAAAACATTTCAAGCCTTCTCATTAAGCCACGTGGAATTATGACGTGGAAATCCACGTGGCATTATTCTATAGGCAAATGTATATAATACTTATTTCAGGAAATGATTTAGTTTTTTAAAACTGATTTTTTTTTTTTAAATCAAATATTTTCTGAGCTTAAATTACGAAAACATGATTACTTAATTTTAGTAGGCTAAAGATAATGGATATCTTAAATTAAAATATTAGAAATTATAATCATTCAGTTAGTTGAATTTTAAGATATGGGCTAAAGATAAGAAATGTGATGTAGCAGTATATCTCGGTGAAGAAAATCGAGCCACATATTTTGCAAAAATAAAAATAAAAATAAAAATAAAAAATGAAGGATTCTATAAATAAAGTATGTTTGATGGTTTAAATTACTAATTGATGCGGACACTAAGGCGTTGAAGTTTTTGGAGTAATTTCAGCGAGTGCGCCGAAACCGTCATAACTTTTGACTCCGGATGAACCGCGGAACGCACCGCATATCAAATCGAACGCCGGAGCGAGACGGACAAAAGTCGTTATCTTTAATTTGGACGTAGATGTTGTCAACTTTGCATGCATATTCATTTTTATATGAGAATTTGTATTTTTTGTTATTTAGTGAAAAAAAATTAAGAGAATAATTAATGGTAAAAATCTACACATCTATATAATATATAAAAGCAAAAACATTTCAAGCCTTCTCATTAAGCCACGTGGAATTATGACGTGGAAATCCACGTGGCATTATTCTATAGGCAAATGTATATAATACTTATTTCAGGAAATGATTTAGTTTTTTAAAACTGATTTTTTTTTTTTTAAATCAAATATTTTCTGAGCTTAAATTACGAAAACATGATTACTTAATTTTAGTAGGCTAAAGATAATGGATATCTTAAATTAAAATATTAGAAATTATAATCATTCAGTTAGTTGAATTTTAAGATATGGCTAAAGATAAGAAATGTGATGTAGCAGTATATCTCGGTGAAGAAAATCGAGCCACATATTTTGCAAAAAATAAAAATAAAAATAAAAAAATGAAGGATTCTATAAATAAAGTATGTTTGATGGTTTAAATTACTAATTGATGCGGACACTAAGGCGTTGAAGTTTTTGGAGTAATTTCAGCGAGTGCGCCGAAACCGTCATAACTTTTGACTCCGGATGAACCGCGGAACGCACCGCATATCAAATCGAACGCCGGAGCGAGACGGACAAAAGTCGTTATCTTTAATTTGGACGTAGATGTTGTCAACTTTGCATGCATATTCATTTTTATATGAGAATTTGTATTTTTTGTTATTTAGTGAAAAAAAATTAAAGCGAATAATTAATGGTAAAAATCTACACATCTATATAATATATAAAAGCAAAAACATTTCAAGCCTTCTCATTAAGCCACGTGGAATTATGACGTGGAAATCCACGTGGCATTATTCTATAGGCAAATGTATATAATACTTATTTCAGGAAATGATTTAGTTTTTTAAAACTGATTTTTTTTTTTTTAAATCAAATATTTTCTGAGCTTAAATTACGAAAACATGATTACTTAATTTTAGTAGGCTAAAGATAATGGATATCTTAAATTAAAATATTAGAAATTATAATCATTCAGTTAGTTGAATTTTAAGATATGGGCTAAAGATAAGAAATGTGATGTAGCAGTATATCTCGGTGAAGAAAATCGAGCCACATATTTTGCAAAAATAAAAATAAAAATAAAAAAATGAAGGATTCTATAAATAAAGTATGTTTGATGGTTTAAATTACTAATTGATGCGGACACTAAGGCGTTGAAGTTTTTGGAGTAATTTCAGCGAGTGCGCCGAAACCGTCATAACTTTTGACTCCGGATGAACCGCGGAACGCACCGCATATCAAATCGAACGCCGGAGCGAGACGGACAAAAGTCGTTATCTTTAATTTGGACGTAGATGTTGTCAACTTTGCATGCATATTCATTTTTATATGAGAATTTGTATTTTTTGTTATTTAGTGAAAAAAAATTAAAGCGAATAATTAATGGTAAAAATCTACACATCTATATAATATATAAAAGCAAAAACATTTCAAGCCTTCTCATTAAGCCACGTGGAATTATGACGTGGAAATCCACGTGGCATTATTCTATAGGCAAATGTATATAATACTTATTTCAGGAAATGATTTAGTTTTTTAAAACTGATTTTTTTTTTTTTAAATCAAATATTTTCTGAGCTTAAATTACGAAAACATGATTACTTAATTTTAGTAGGCTAAAGATAATGGATATCTTAAATTAAAATATTAGAAATTATAATCATTCAGTTAGTTGAATTTTAAGATATGGGCTAAAGATAAGAAATGTGATGTAGCAGTATATCTCGGTGAAGAAAATCGAGCCACATATTTTGCAAAAATAAAAATAAAAATAAAAATAAAAATGAAGGATTCTATAAATAAAGTATGTTTGATGGTTTAAATTACTAATTGATGCGGACACTAAGGCGTTGAAGTTTTTGGAGTAATTTCAGCGAGTGCGCCGAAACCGTCATAACTTTTGACTCCGGATGAACCGCGGAACGCACCGCATATCAAATCGAACGCCGGAGCGAGACGGACAAAAGTCGTTATCTTTAATTTGGACGTAGATGTTGTCAACTTTGCATGCATATTCATTTTTATATGAGAATTTGTATTTTTTGTTATTTAGTGAAAAAAAATTAAAGCGAATAATTAATGGTAAAAATCTACACATCTATATAATATATAAAAGCAAAAACATTTCAAGCCTTCTCATTAAGCCACGTGGAATTATGACGTGGAAATCCACGTGGCATTATTCTATAGGCAAATGTATATAATACTTATTTCAGGAAATGATTTAGTTTTTTAAAACTGATTTTTTTTTTTTTAAATCAAATATTTTCTGAGCTTAAATTACGAAAACATGATTACTTAATTTTAGTAGGCTAAAGATAATGGATATCTTAAATTAAAATATTAGAAATTATAATCATTCAGTTAGTTGAATTTTAAGATATGGGCTAAAGATAAGAAATGTGATGTAGCAGTATATCTCGGTGAAGAAAATCGAGCCACATATTTTGCAAAAATAAAAATAAAAATAAAAATAAAAAATGAAGGATTCTATAAATAAAGTATGTTTGATGGTTTAAATTACTAATTGATGCGGACACTAAGGCGTTGAAGTTTTTGGAGTAATTTCAGCGAGTGCGCCGAAACCGTCATAACTTTTGACTCCGGATGAACCGCGGAACGCACCGCATATCAAATCGAACGCCGGAGCGAGACGGACAAAAGTCGTTATCTTTAATTTGGACGTAGATGTTGTCAACTTTGCATGCATATTCATTTTTATATGAGAATTTGTATTTTTTGTTATTTAGTGAAAAAAAATTAAAGCGAATAATTAATGGTAAAAATCTACACATCTATATAATATATAAAAGCAAAAACATTTCAAGCCTTCTCATTAAGCCACGTGGAATTATGACGTGGAAATCCACGTGGCATTATTCTATAGGCAAATGTATATAATACTTATTTCAGGAAATGATTTAGTTTTTTAAAACTGATTTTTTTTTTTTTAAATCAAATATTTTCTGAGCTTAAATTACGAAAACATGATTACTTAATTTTAGTAGGCTAAAGATAATGGATATCTTAAATTAAAATATTAGAAATTATAATCATTCAGTTAGTTGAATTTTAAGATATGGGCTAAAGATAAGAAATGTGATGTAGCAGTATATCTCGGTGAAGAAAATCGAGCCACATATTTTGCAAAAATAAAAATAAAAATAAAAAATGAAGGATTCTATAAATAAAGTATGTTTGATGGTTTAAATTACTAATTGATGCGGACACTAAGGCGTTGAAGTTTTTGGAGTAATTTCAGCGAGTGCGCCGAAACCGTCATAACTTTTGACTCCGGATGAACCGCGGAACGCACCGCATATCAAATCGAACGCCGGAGCGAGACGGATAAAAGTCGTTATCTTTAATTTGGACGTAGATGTTGTCAACTTTGCATGCATATTCATTTTTATATGAGAATTTGTATTTTTTGTTATTTAGTGAAAAAAAATTAAAGAGAATAATTAATGGTAAAAATCTACACATCTATATAATATATAAAAGCAAAAACATTTCAAGCCTTCTCATTAAGCCACGTGGAATTATGACGTGGAAATCCACGTGGCATTATTCTATAGGCAAATGTATATAATACTTATTTCAGGAAATGATTTAGTTTTTTAAAACTGATTTTTTTTTTTTTAAATCAAATATTTTCTGAGCTTAAATTACGAAAACATGATTACTTAATTTTAGTAGGCTAAAGATAATGGATATCTTAAATTAAAATATTAGAAATTATAATCATTCAGTTAGTTGAATTTTAAGATATGGGCTAAAGATAAGAAATGTGATGTAGCAGTATATCTCGGTGAAGAAAATCGAGCCACATATTTTGCAAAAATAAAAATAAAAAATAAAAAATGAAGGATTCTATAAATAAAGTATGTTTGATGGTTTAAATTACTAATTGATGCGGACACTAAGGCGTTGAAGTTTTTGGAGTAATTTCAGCGAGTGCGCCGAAACCGTCATAACTTTTGACTCCGGATGAACCGCGGAACGCACCGCATATCAAATCGAACGCCGGAGCGAGACGGACAAAAGTCGTTATCTTTAATTTGGACGTAGATGTTGTCAACTTTGCATGCATATTCATTTTTATATGAGAATTTGTATTTTTTGTTATTTAGTGAAAAAAAATTAAAGCGAATAATTAATGGTAAAAATCTACACATCTATATAATATATAAAAGCAAAAACATTTCAAGCCTTCTCATTAAGCCACGTGGAATTATGACGTGGAAATCCACGTGGCATTATTCTATAGGCAAATGTATATAATACTTATTTCAGGAAATGATTTAGTTTTTTAAAACTGATTTTTTTTTTTTTAAATCAAATATTTTCTGAGCTTAAATTACGAAAACATGATTACTTAATTTTAGTAGGCTAAAGATAATGGATATCTTAAATTAAAATATTAGAAATTATAATCATTCAGTTAGTTGAATTTTAAGATATGGGCTAAAGATAAGAAATGTGATGTGACAGTATATCTCGGTGAAGAAAATCGAGCCACATATTTTGCAAAAATAAAAATAAAAATAAAAAACGAAGGATTCTATAAATAAAGTATGTTTGATGGTTTAAATTACTAATTGATGCGGACACTAAGGCGTTGAAGTTTTTGGAGTAATTTCAGCGAGTGCGCCGAAACCGTCATAACTTTTGACTCCGGATGAACCGCGGAACGCACCGCATATCAAATCGAACGCCGGAGCGAGACGGACAAAAGTCGTTATCTTTAATTTGGACGTAGATGTTGTCAACTTTGCATGCATATTCATTTTTATATGAGAATTTGTATTTTTTGTTATTTAGTGAAAAAAAATTAAAGCGAATAATTAATGGTAAAAATCTACACATCTATATAATATATAAAAGCAAAAACATTTCAAGCCTTCTCATTAAGCCACGTGGAATTATGACGTGGAAATCCACGTGGCATTATTCTATAGGCAAATGTATATAATACTTATTTCAGGAAATGATTTAGTTTTTTAAAACTGATTTTTTTTTTTTAAATCAAATATTTTCTGAGCTTAAATTACGAAAACATGATTACTTAATTTTAGTAGGCTAAAGATAATGGATATCTTAAATTAAAATATTAGAAATTATAATCATTCAGTTAGTTGAATTTTAAGATATGGGCTAAAGATAAGAAATGTGATGTGACAGTATATCTCGGTGAAGAAAATCGAGCCACATATTTTGCAAAAATAAAAATAAAAATAAAAATAAAAAATGAAGGATTCTATAAATAAAGTATGTTTGATGGTTTAAATTACTAATTGATGCGGACACTAAGGCGTTGAAGTTTTTGGAGTAATTTCAGCGAGTGCGCCGAAACCGTCATAACTTTTGACTCCGGATGAACCGCGGAACGCACCGCATATCAAATCGAACGCCGGAGCGAGACGGACAAAAGTCGTTATCTTTAATTTGGACGTAGATGTTGTCAACTTTGCATGCATATTCATTTTTATATGAGAATTTGTATTTTTTGTTATTTAGTGAAAAAAAATTAAAGCGAATAATTAATGGTAAAAATCTACACATCTATATAATATATAAAAGCAAAAACATTTCAAGCCTTCTCATTAAGCCACGTGGAATTATGACGTGGAAATCCACGTGGCATTATTCTATAGGCAAATGTATATAATACTTATTTCAGGAAATGATTTAGTTTTTTAAAACTGATTTTTTTTTTTTTAAATCAAATATTTTCTGAGCTTAAATTACGAAAACATGATTACTTAATTTTAGTAGGCTAAAGATAATGGATATCTTAAATTAAAATATTAGAAATTATAATCATTCAGTTAGTTGAATTTTAAGATATGGGCTAAAGATAAGAAATGTGATGTAGCAGTATATCTCGGTGAAGAAAATCGAGCCACATATTTTGCAAAAATAAAAATAAAAATAAAAATAAAAATGAAGGATTCTATAAATAAAGTATGTTTGATGGTTTAAATTACTAATTGATGCGGACACTAAGGCGTTGAAGTTTTTGGAGTAATTTCAGCGAGTGCGCCGAAACCGTCATAACTTTTGACTCCGGATGAACCGCGGAACGCACCGCATATCAAATCGAACGCCGGAGCGAGACGGACAAAAGTCGTTATCTTTAATTTGGACGTAGATGTTGTCAACTTTGCATGCATATTCATTTTTATATGAGAATTTGTATTTTTTGTTATTTAGTGAAAAAAAATTAAAGCGAATAATTAATGGTAAAAATCTACACATCTATATAATATATAAAAGCAAAAACATTTCAAGCCTTCTCATTAAGCCACGTGGAATTATGACGTGGAAATCCACGTGGCATTATTCTATAGGCAAATGTATATAATACTTATTTCAGGAAATGATTTAGTTTTTTAAAACTGATTTTTTTTTTTTTAAATCAAATATTTTCTGAGCTTAAATTACGAAAACATGATTACTTAATTTTAGTAGGCTAAAGATAATGGATATCTTAAATTAAAATATTAGAAATTATAATCATTCAGTTAGTTGAATTTTAAGATATGGGCTAAAGATAAGAAATGTGATGTGACAGTATATCTCGGTGAAGAAAATCGAGCCACATATTTTGCAAAAATAAAAATAAAAATAAAAATAAAAAATGAAGGATTCTATAAATAAAGTATGTTTGATGGTTTAAATTACTAATTGATGCGGACACTAAGGCGTTGAAGTTTTTGGAGTAATTTCAGCGAGTGCGCCGAAACCGTCATAACTTTTGACTCCGGATGAACCGCGGAACGCACCGCATATCAAATCGAACGCCGGAGCGAGACGGACAAAAGTCGTTATCTTTAATTTGGACGTAGATGTTGTCAACTTTGCATGCATATTCATTTTTATATGAGAATTTGTATTTTTTGTTATTTAGTGAAAAAAAATTAAAGCGAATAATTAATGGTAAAAATCTACACATCTATATAATATATAAAAGCAAAAACATTTCAAGCCTTCTCATTAAGCCACGTGGAATTATGACGTGGAAATCCACGTGGCATTATTCTATAGGCAAATGTATATAATACTTATTTCAGGAAATGATTTAGTTTTTTAAAACTGATTTTTTTGTTTTTAAATCAAATATTTTCTGAGCTTAAATTACGAAAACATGATTACTTAATTTTAGTAGGCTAAAGATAATGGATATCTTAAATTAAAATATTAGAAATTATAATCATTCAGTTAGTTGAATTTTAAGATATGGGCTAAAGATAAGAAATGTGATGTGACAGTATATCTCGGTGAAGAAAATCGAGCCACATATTTTGCAAAAATAAAAATAAAAATAAAAATAAAAAATGAAGGATTCTATAAATAAAGTATGTTTGATGGTTTAAATTACTAATTGATGCGGACACTAAGGCGTTGAAGTTTTTGGAGTAATTTCAGCGAGTGCGCCGAAACCGTCATAACTTTTGACTCCGGATGAACCGCGGAACGCACCGCATATCAAATCGAACGCCGGAGCGAGACGGACAAAAGTCGTTATCTTTAATTTGGACGTAGATGTTGTCAACTTTGCATGCATATTCATTTTTATATGAGAATTTGTATTTTTTGTTATTTAGTGAAAAAAAATTAAAGCGAATAATTAATGGTAAAAATCTACACATCTATATAATATATAAAAGCAAAAACATTTCAAGCCTTCTCATTAAGCCACGTGGAATTATGACGTGGAAATCCACGTGGCATTATTCTATAGGCAAATGTATATAATACTTATTTCAGGAAATGATTTAGTTTTTTAAAACTGATTTTTTTTTTTTTTAAATCAAATATTTTCTGAGCTTAAATTACGAAAACATGATTACTTAATTTTAGTAGGCTAAAGATAATGGATATCTTAAATTAAAATATTAGAAATTATAATCATTCAGTTAGTTGAATTTTAAGATATGGGCTAAAGATAAGAAATGTGATGTGACAGTATATCTCGGTGAAAAAAATCGAGCCACATATTTTGCAAAAATAAAAATAAAAATAAAAATAAAAAATGAAGGATTCTATAAATAAAGTATGTTTGATGGTTTAAATTACTAATTGATGCGGACACTAAGGCGTTGAAGTTTTTGGAGTAATTTCAGCGAGTGCGCCGAAACCGTCATAACTTTTGACTCCGGATGAACCGCGGAACGCACCGCATATCAAATCGAACGCCGGAGCGAGACGGAAAAAAGTCGTTATCTTTAATTTGGACGTAGATGTTGTCAACTTTGCATGCATATTCATTTTTATATGAGAATTTGTATTTTTTGTTATTTAGTGAAAAAAAATTAAAGCGAATAATTAATGGTAAAAATCTACACATCTATATAATATATAAAAGCAAAAACATTTCAAGCCTTCTCATTAAGCCACGTGGAATTATGACGTGGAAATCCACGTGGCATTATTCTATAGGCAAATGTATATAATACTTATTTCAGGAAATGATTTAGTTTTTTAAAACTGATTTTTTTTGTTTTTAAATCAAATATTTTCTGAGCTTAAATTACGAAAACATGATTACTTAATTTTAGTAGGCTAAAGATAATGGATATCTTAAATTAAAATATTAGAAATTATAATCATTCAGTTAGTTGAATTTTAAGATATGGGCTAAAGATAAGAAATGTGATGTGACAGTATATCTCGGTGAAGAAAATCGAGCCACATATTTTGCAAAAATAAAAATAAAAATAAAAATAAAAAATGAAGGATTCTATAAATAAAGTATGTTTGATGGTTTAAATTACTAATTGATGCGGACACTAAGGCGTTGAAGTTTTTGGAGTAATTTCAGCGAGTGCGCCGAAACCGTCATAACTTTTGACTCCGGATGAACCGCGGAACGCACCGCATATCAAATCGAACGCCGGAGCGAGACGGACAAAAGTCGTTATCTTTAATTTGGACGTAGATGTTGTCAACTTTGCATGCATATTCATTTTTATATGAGAATTTGTATTTTTTGTTATTTAGTGAAAAAAAATTAAAGCGAATAATTAATGGTAAAAATCTACACATCTATATAATATATAAAAGCAAAAACATTTCAAGCCTTCTCATTAAGCCACGTGGAATTATGACGTGGAAATCCACGTGGCATTATTCTATAGGCAAATGTATATAATACTTATTTCAGGAAATGATTTAGTTTTTTAAAACTGATTTTTTTTGTTTTTAAATCAAATATTTTCTGAGCTTAAATTACGAAAACATGATTACTTAATTTTAGTAGGCTAAAGATAATGGATATCTTAAATTAAAATATTAGAAATTATAATCATTCAGTTAGTTGAATTTTAAGATATGGGCTAAAGATAAGAAATGTGATGTGACAGTATATCTCGGTGAAGAAAATCGAGCCACATATTTTGCAAAAATAAAAATAAAAATAAAAATAAAAAATGAAGGATTCTATAAATAAAGTATGTTTGATGGTTTAAATTACTAATTGATGCGGACACTAAGGCGTTGAAGTTTTTGGAGTAATTTCAGCGAGTGCGCCGAAACCGTCATAACTTTTGACTCCGGATGAACCGCGGAACGCACCGCATATCAAATCGAACGCCGGAGCGAGACGGACAAAAGTCGTTATCTTTAATTTGGACGTAGATGTTGTCAACTTTGCATGCATATTCATTTTTATATGAGAATTTGTATTTTTTGTTATTTAGTGAAAAAAAATTAAAGCGAATAATTAATGGTAAAAATCTACACATCTATATAATATATAAAAGCAAAAACATTTCAAGCCTTCTCATTAAGCCACGTGGAATTATGACGTGGAAATCCACGTGGCATTATTCTATAGGCAAATGTATATAATACTTATTTCAGGAAATGATTTAGTTTTTTAAAACTGATTTTTTTTGTTTTTAAATCAAATATTTTCTGAGCTTAAATTACGAAAACATGATTACTTAATTTTAGTAGGCTAAAGATAATGGATATCTTAAATTAAAATATTAGAAATTATAATCATTCAGTTAGTTGAATTTTAAGATATGGGCTAAAGATAAGAAATGTGATGTGACAGTATATCTCGGTGAAGAAAATCGAGCCACATATTTTGCAAAAATAAAAATAAAAATAAAAATAAAAAATGAAGGATTCTATAAATAAAGTATGTTTGATGGTTTAAATTACTAATTGATGCGGACACTAAGGCGTTGAAGTTTTTGGAGTAATTTCAGCGAGTGCGCCGAAACCGTCATAACTTTTGACTCCGGATGAACCGCGGAACGCACCGCATATCAAATCGAACGCCGGAGCGAGACGGACAAAAGTCGTTATCTTTAATTTGGACGTAGATGTTGTCAACTTTGCATGCATATTCATTTTTATATGAGAATTTGTATTTTTTGTTATTTAGTGAAAAAAAATTAAAGCGAATAATTAATGGTAAAAATCTACACATCTATATAATATATAAAAGCAAAAACATTTCAAGCCTTCTCATTAAGCCACGTGGAATTATGACGTGGAAATCCACGTGGCATTATTCTATAGGCAAATGTATATAATACTTATTTCAGGAAATGATTTAGTTTTTTAAAACTGATTTTTTTTTAAATCAAATATTTTCTGAGCTTAAATTACGAAAACATGATTACTTAATTTTAGTAGGCTAAAGATAATGGATATCTTAAATTAAAATATTAGAAATTATAATCATTCAGTTAGTTGAATTTTAAGATATTGGCTATAGATAAGAAATGTGATGTAGCAGTATATCTCGGTGAAGAAAATCGAGCCACATATTTTGCAAAAATAAAAATAAAAATAAAAATAAAAAATGAAGGATTCTATAAATAAAGTATGTTTGATGGTTTAAATTACTAATTGATGCGGACACTAAGGTGTTGAAGTTTTTGGAGTAATTTCAGCGAGTGCGCCGAAACCGTCATAACTTTTGACTCCGGATGAACCGCGGAACGCACCGCATATCAAATCGAACGCCAGAGCGAGACGGACAAAAGTCATAGGGCAAATCCCCTTGAGGCGGGGTCTAAAACAACAAAAAAACGTTATTTAAGGCCTTAAACGGGCTTCTTTATATCCTTGCAAATGAGATGGTGAACTTATATTCTGAGTTTGAAAATATCTTTCATCACTTAATATCCTTTCAAATTATATGGTATTATATAGATCACTTAATTTGATTTCGTACCATTATCTCAGTTTGAAAATGCATTTCATCAGTTTTTCTTAATTAATTAACTTTGTTATGCAGAAGACCTATCACATTTTCATAAGTTACATTTTTAAGTATTTATTTTCTTGGTGGGGATAGTATACCATTAACCTCAATTAAAAATTTAAGATAATGAGTTTTCAAAATTCTAATGTGCCCTTTCATCCGAATAGCAAGTCAAACTATCAGTTCTATATTTTTGTCTCCGCAACCCGGGAAGTTTCAAGAAATTGATTAGGGGAGAGATGACCTTATTTGTACATTAATAAAAATTTAAAATTTTAATTAAAATTATCAAATTTACTATAAATACTTGATTCAAATGTAATAAATTGACCTTTGTTTATCACAATTACCTCATCTACTTTTCATAGACACAATACTTTTTATAATAAATAATACCCCTTTAACCAAAATCCACTATAGTTTGAACTTGGTGCCATGGTCGACCCTCTTACATCCTTCCCTCATTAGGGCTAATCGATAGTGACATTGTGAGCATTAACATTTCACTGCCATAAAAAATTAGCCACCCCCGATTGCATTGCTGACGCATATGTTATTTGAGGTGGGTCTGTTAAAACATTGAATACAGGGATGACACTGGCTGAGACTACTCATAATTGAGATTGTGCTTGTGGGTTTGAGGTTCTGGGAAGATGGAATGGGAGAGAAGTAGGAGCGGTGGTGAGGGAAGAGACAATTTTGTGTTGGGTATGGTGTAAGGTGGGTGTTATCTTGAATGGATGAAGAAGGATTAAAAATTGCAGATGAATTCAAAATATCATGATTTTCTAATTTTATCCTTAAAATTTTTGTTATGTGTGTTGTCCATGAGAATTTGACATTAAAAAAATTGAGAATTTGACATAAAAAAAAAATTGGATTTCGTTAGTCATAGTGATTATGGGGCACCTAAAAATTAACTTAGGCTACTCAGTTCAATAAAATGAGTTGAGTTATCAAAATCATACGTCTTGAATGCTTGAGTCATTTGGATGCAATTTTTCCTACTTTTTGTGATTATCGAACAAGCTTAGTAGCCTAAACCGTGCTCGAGACCATATCCAATTGCTTCCTCGCAATGATCATATTTTTTTTCCTACTCTTTAATTGATTAAATTTACTATGAGTGACTACTTGGCGATTCTAATGCGTGTAAGTCATTCTTTACATATAATCCAAACAAACATATTCATTCACACGCTGTAAGATTGTTTTAATTAATTTATTTATTATAACATGATGATCTACTCTTTCTATTTTGACAATTTATTGAATTATTAAGGAAACATTGCAAAAGAAATATCCCAACTATTGAGGTTCTGTGGATTTGATACTTAAAACAATTGTTTTTGCATTGAAGGTGCATGTACTAATTTTTTGTTGCATCAAGGTACCCGAGGCTAATGTCATCCATTTTTCCCACTTAAGTAGGCATGTGATACCAAAAGTCATTCTTTTTGCATTGAAAGTACATGTACTATTTTTCTGTTATATCCAAGGTACTTGAGGCTAACTACATCTATTTTTCAGTTAAATGAACAAGTTACATGCATGTACATAAATTCTAAGGGTAATATAGAAAATTCAACCATAAATAAACTGCATTAAACATTAAATGTTCTATTTGCAAAACAGTAAAGTAAAAAAGTAAAGTAGATCTATAAAATTTTGAACTAGGTGTTCTTAATACTGCATTCCTTCCTTGGATTGATTTTGTTGTTTCCGGATATTCTTAATAATAAACTAGATTTGAGGTTTAGAATTAACAACCAAGCTTAGAAGAATGAGTCTGAATTTACATTTTCCTCTCCACAAACCTAGAAGAATGAGAAGAAATGACAATAAAAATATTGATTTTACTCTCTCTCTCTAGATTTTATGATTTTAATTAGTTTAAGAAATAAATGGAGTTGGGTTGAGGTTGGTGGAGATAGAGGCGGTGGAGGTGTGGTGGGCAGTTGGGAGGAAGAAAGTGTTGGGTGGGGGTGGGGCGTGTGTGTGTTAATGGGGGTTAATTCAACCTTATATTTTGTAATTTATACTTAGAACTTTTTACTTTTCATAATTTTAATTTGAATGATTTTTCTATTTTACCTTTGCAAATTAGGTCACTTGCACATCACATGCTCATTTTAACTTTTTTTTTTTTTTTTTTAGATATTGTTAGCCTCAGGTACTTGGGATACAAAAAAAAAAAAAGTTTAGAAACCTTGAATGAAAAATAAATTGACTTTAGGTGCCAAATACATCCCTCAATAGGTGAGGTACTTTTTTTTTTTTTTTTTTTTTTTTTGCAATTTCTCCAACATTAAATACGCATTTAAATGCTTATCCCCAATTGTATTTTGTAAATTAATTAATTTATTATGCCCCGTCGAATATCGACGGGTTACAAACTAGTAAGCTAAGAATCACAATCTTTGATGCTTAGAATTCGATCTCTCCATGCTTCCTGCAACCTGACTAAAACATTGTCAAGAAACCTAAAAGATACTCCCTCCGTCTCAAATTAGATGTCGTTTTGAGGGGAAAAAAGTGTCTCAAATTAGATGTCGTTGGTGAGAAAAAATGAATGAACTTCCTGATATACCCTTGCCTCAACTGACTGTCATTAACTACTGCTTCAAGTCTCCAACTACTGCTATCAATGTTGCTTCCGTGTTCCCAAAACGACTTTTGCACTTCCCCTCTCAGTTACTACTACTACAATTACAATTATCATGGATGCATTACTCTTAGAAGAAGATAATGGAACCATTCATGGATTTAAACAAAAGTCCTTTTACAGATTCAGAAGACTCAATTGAAGTCTCTGAGAAGGAAGCAATTTCGAATATCAAGTTGAAATCGCCAAGAATGGATATCTTCACGAGTGGGTGAATGACCTTGTTCTGTACAGTCTGTGATTTCGATATTTATATCGATCTCCCCCAATGGCATTCTGTTCCTTTTTTTATGATGAGCATCCATGTAGTAGTTTTGTTTTGAAATTTCTTTTTTCAATTGGTACTTACAGTATTTTATGGCAATGAAAGGAAAGCTTCAATAATTAGATTAGGTGGATCATTAATTTGGGTCTTCCTATTGGCTAAGAAGGGATGGAGCGGATCACCAACTTGTACACTTACTCCTTCACTGGTTTAGGATGACTGGTAGTTCTAGGGACACAAGAGATTAAAGACAACCGATTGAAGGGATTATTAAGGGCAATGAAGCTATTAATAAGGGCAATGTTGGCATTTCATTTGTTTTCTTAATAACTGTGCAAAGCCTCAAAACGACATCTAATTTTAGACGGAGGGAGTAAATTATATGCTCCATATTCATTAATAAAAATTTGCATTCCCAACTAATATTACTTTTTGACGATAAAAGGAGTATTTAACCGTCCTTACTAATCATTATGTCCTAATTTATGATTGAGTTCATGATCTTATATAATCAAATCACTAAAAATATTTAAGAGCATAAATTGCAATTGACTCAAGTTAGTAACCATTTTAGAATAAAGGGAGTATTTTTTTTCCTGAGCAAATCTTTACATGATCCTAAGGCTCCGTTTGTTTGGCGGAAAACAACTTCCGGAAAACATTTTCCCCATTTTCCGGTGTTCCCATTTTCCGGTGTTTAAACACCGGAAAATGGGGAAAATGTTTTCCAAGGAAGTGGTTTTCCTCCATTCCTAAGGAAAACGTTTTCCTTACCTCCATCTAAGGAAAACGTTTTCCGGAAAATGCTAACACTTCAATTGTTGTTTTAGCTCCAATTTTTGTTTTACGAAAATTATTTTTTAAATATACCCAGTTAATTAAAAAATGTCTAAAAATATTTTATTTTTATGAATATTTTGCAATATGTTAAATCATTAACTTTAGACCATTATAATTACAAAACTACATTTCCATTTTACTTTATAATTGAAATAGGAGATAATGACTAATTTATTGATTATTTCTTTTTAATATATACTCTAGGTGATCAAAATTAATGTATCTAAAAAAGTTTTCCGGAAAGCATTTTCTTAAAATTCACCAAACAGTGGAAATTACATTTTCCGGAAAATATTTTCTAAGAAATCGTTTTCCGGAAAACATTTTCCAAGAAATCGTTTTCCGGAAGTTATTTTCCGCGAAACAAACGGAGCCTAAGAATTGCGATTGAGAAACATAGATTTAATTTGAACATTATCTTATAAAAAGGAAATAAGTAGACTACCGAGCAAAAATCTCTATATTATAATACACATTAAAAAAAAACTGCCAATTGACTTAGGACAAACAAGGGTTGAGATTCACTCATAACTGCTCCCATCCAACGGCTGTTGTTAAGTGACAACTTTTCTGTTTAATTCTGAGCCTCAGATCATTTCTCCAATTACCTGATCCTACGGCTGACATAAAGCGGTTTCTAACTTTTTGTTTTGCTAAACTAAGCGGTTTCTTATTCTACGCAAAGGGGACAAACCGGGGGAGTAGATGGGTCGCGGCGGAAGGACTAACGGGGGAGAACTATCGGAGACGCGACCGGAAGGTGATCAACCCCCTACTGGGTTGTAGTCGGCAATGGTTGCAGTTTAACCGCCTTCTATGTCATCAGCCATTACTGCGACAACAAACTTGCAGCAGCAATCAACATCGAATACATTCCAACAGCTAAGATGAATTCTTCCAGCGATGCACCATCGTCTCCGGCCCCAACCCATTATCAAATTGCTCAGCTACTCTCTTTCATTCTATCAGCATGGATTTCCTGTTTCCAACAAATGGAAATGGTTTAAATTCTCAATTTTTGTTGCGGTTCAATGTTAATTTTGATTTGGATTTACTGCAGCCAGAGAGAAGAGTCCCCGGTGGGGGTTTTCAGATGGACGATCCTGTGCATTTAGCGGGAATTGCCTGAGGAATGGTCAATACTTGTCTTTGCCGGAAGAAAAAATTGCTTGAAGTTGAATTGATGATTGTAAAGGATCCATGAGTTGGATTGTTGCCACTCGCATTTTCTGCAAAGGTACTAGTCAAAACTTTCTCACTTTCTTTGCCAAAGTATGAGATTAATCTCGCAATGTTAGTTTTCCATCCCTTAATTGATTTTGAAAGTTTTCCAAGCTTCTCTATTGTCAATAATTGGTCTATCTGCATTCCTTTGAAAGAAACATTGAGTGTAACAGTAACATGTTATTAGTTAATTTTGGGACGGGTAATGTAGAAAGTTCTTTGTTCTTCTCCCCTCTCTCTTTCTGTTTGTGTGTGTGTGGGCGGGAAGAGGGTGTTGGGTTGGGGTGCAGAGAGTATGGTTCCATCGTGCAAGTGAGGTGTGTATTTCATATGCAGTACTAAATTGTTTTTTATCATCATTATGGAATATTGAACCTTTTGTTTTTTGGGTTGGGGTGGGGAAGAGGGGTGTTGAGGGGTCGGAGTGGGCTGGTGGTGCAGTTAGTATAGGTCCATTGTGCAAAAACAAAGACTGGTTCCTATATGGTATTTCATATGGATATTAAGCATTGTATCATTTGTTATGAAAGATTTTTTTTTCTGCACTTTCTTTTAATTGAATAACAATTTAATTTTCTTTTCTTGAAACTCCGTTTTTTTTTTAATAAATTTCGACAGTTCATGCTTGGAACTTCTCTTTTTGTTTTGTCTGGTATAGATATTGTAATATTAAACTTCTTATTATTTTTGTTTGGCTTTTAAACTTATGTTTTGTTCAGTGATTAAGATGTGGATAAAGGCAAATAAAAAAAAGCATTTGTGAAGAAGCAGTGTTCTTCCCAATCGTCTGCTTCTGTTTGTAAAGATGAGCTGCTGATTTTTTGGCATAAATGAGGTATTTTGTGGGATATTAAGTTTCCTTTGTGTCCATAAAAGCCATTAGAGGGTGGTCCGATATTTGAACTCGACTAGCCACTGCCTTCCCATCTTCCCATGTTTGACTCACCCCGTGTTATGCAACAAAAAGTGGGTTTCCCTTGCCATTGATTTGCCGGGATTAATTATCGAAAGTTTTTTTAATCGTGTTTTCTTTCCATGCTGTTTAAACTACTAATTTGTGTACAATGGGATGGACTGATAATTCATACAAGCAGCGCATATTTTACTAGGGTGCATTTTTGTAACCTTAGTACTATATTGATTATGTGGGTGCTAAAAGCATTCACTTAGGCATGGTAGCTTATGCCCTGGGGTTCCAATTAATATAGGGTAATTCATGTTGCGTAATTTCATATTGTTTCCATACTATCACCGTGCCATTGGCACGGGTGAGAGTACTAGTCTATATATATTAAAAGTTAAGTTTAAGACCTAAGGATATGATAGGGAAAGGTTTTGATGAATCTTCCTTTTGGTGAAGCCATATCATCCATAGTCTCTTAAGTATGTGACTTTTCATTTTTCTTTTATTAGTTAATAGTAATAGTCTATATATACATAATGGCTGAAGTAGACTGAGCCCCTTTCTATTTTAGTTTCCCGCTCAAAACATCTTCTAAACGGAAACCTGAGAAAGTGTAATTCTACCCCGGTAAAGCTGCGTGATTTATGGCGTCACTTCCCCAGATCTCTCATCCCTCCTCATCTTCCGATTTCTTCTCTGAGGCCGTTTGGGAGTGCATTTTCTAGGGTCGAACGCGCGTTTCAGCCACAAAGCAACGGAAAAGGGTTTGGCGGACAAAATTATGTTTGCGGTTCGAGGCCCCAGGACGCGGAAAGAGGCATTCCGCAGAATCTGCTCTTCACCTGCTTTTGGAGATAATCACTTTTGTAACATAAGTAACAACAAACCAAATCCTGGATTTTCCCTTATCGCTTGATCACTTCCGTTATAAATTAACCAATATTTTGAGTGTATGTGCAACTTGTTTCACGAAAAAGCCTTCTGAGAGTACGAAAGTACAAGCCTGGGTAGACATCAAACTCAGGTAAGTTTCTTTCTCATAGATTTCATATTCCATAATCATATAGTACATATTTATATAAATTAGTTTTGTTAGATGTATATAGGTTGAATTTACATTCATGATTCTTTTGTTTTTGGATGATGCACTCTATGTGTTTGTGTTTTTGCCTACCCAAATTCATGCTTCAAGTGTTGAATCTTGTAATTAAAAGTCTCTCTTTGAATGAATTCTAATATGTGTACTCTCTTTGCTCTGTACAAAGCCTTCGTAAAGTAAGAATTAATATCATCAAAAGCAAAAGTTGTGAATTTTGCATGGTCATGTGTAACCCAAATTGTTCAGCTGTCTGTAACACTCCACACCATTCTCTTAAGTAAGTGGATCATTATTGGTTTAATTTATATCCGTTCCGTCCCGATATACATGTATATTGGGACTGCACGGATCATTATTGGTTTATTATCATAATACTCCCTCCGTCCCGCCGGAAACTTCAAAAAAAAATTATGGCACAAGAATTAAGGGAAAAAGTGAAAAAGGTGATGTGTTGTGAGTGTTGATAGTTGAGTGAGAGAGAGAAAGTGGGGTAGAGAATAGTTAGTGGGTTAGTGGATGTGAATATGAGAAGTGGGACCCACTAATTAAAAATTATTAAAAACTTTCCATTTATGGATTTTGCAATTTCTATGGGACGCCCAAAATGGTAAGTTTTGCAATTTCTGGCGGGACGGAGGGAGTATAATTTTAATGCTATGTTTTTTCAATACTCCAATAATAAATTTCAATATATGTGCAGAGAAATACTATTTGGTTGATGCAAGGTATCCAAATATTAAGAGTTACCTGGCACCATATAAAGGACATAGGTACCACATGCCTGATTTTTGATGTGGGAAACAACCTCGAAACACACAAGAGAAATTCAATCAATCTCATTCTTCATTAAGAAGCATAATCGAGCGATGCTTTGGGGTGTGGAAAGCTCGATGGAGAATTTTAAATGACATGTGGAGACAGTGTGTTTGAGGTGCTATCCACATCTGGAGATACACATTTGGGCGGTGATGATTTTGACAAGGTATTTGGTGTGTTATGTAGTGCTTTTATATATTTTTCTATGCCTCTTTCTGAATCAAGTACTTCCTCTATCCCATACTTTTGGTTACCAAAATTGAATGCGCGAGAATTAAGGAAAAGTAAATAAATATTGGTAGTAGAGTAGGTGTTGTGAGTATGAAAAGTAAAACAAGAGAGAGAATAAGTTTGGAGATTAGTAAAGATTCTTTACTATTTTGGGTAGGAACCATCAGTATGGGACACCCAAAATAGAAATTAGTAACCAAAAGTTTGGGACGGAGGGAGTACTAATGGTCCTTTGTGAACTAAAAATTGTATTGTGAAAACATTGTCTAGAGAATTGTTGACTGCGTTGCTGCAAGCTTTAAGAAAGATGATGAGGGCGTAGATCTCCTCAAGGACAAGCAAGCTCTCCAGTGAATAATTGAGATTGCAGAAAAAGCAACGATGAAGCTATCATCTTTAACACAAGCTATCATAAGGTTTGTCAACTCTTATGCCAACTGCCAAAATGTTCTCTCTAATTCATTTTTTGGGGATTAATTTTTTGGACCCCTATATCACTTACCCCTACCTTAATTCAGCGTTTCATTAATAACCTTGAGCAATGAGAACAAACAGTTGACATTCAGGCATAATTTAGTGTCCACTGATATGGAAAGAACAAAGCCTTTGGGACCAAAAGTGTTTAGGGAAAATATCAAGCTTTGATCAGACTTTGTATTCATAACATTGGTCCTCTTTTATTTACTCCGCTCTAAACTACATGTCATATTTTCATTTTTTATCTGACCCAAAGTAAATGTTAGCTGAGGTTGTAAAGCTTATGGTCAAAACTTCAAGACACTATTTTAAATGGGAGCCAAAAATAATTTTAGAGAAGGGAGGTGAATTAAATGGATGGATGTATTGATTTGATGTATGAAGCTTCATTGGTAAGACGCATACTGATTAACAATCTGATAGTTTTATATGGGTTTCAATAAAATCTGATGGTTTTATATGGGTTTGAATATTGACTGGTGGCTGAATTTAATTTCCATTCCTAAGAAACTGTATACTTGGTCATTGGATCTTCATCAGACAACTGAAGATTGAGTGTGTTTGTAAAGATTGAGTGTGTTTTTTGTTGAGGAACTGTTGGAAAATATGAGATGTAGCGGAGATGGTTTTACCAATGAGGTTACTCAAGTAAGAATAGCCATTTTTGGTCATGACAAGCTTTAGGAGAAAGAGTTGCTAATTTTATCATTTTTTTTTATCTTTTTTCTGATTAACAAATTCAAACAGTGACTAGGTCTCAGAAAAACTTTATCGACGAAATTCCATCAGATGTTTGTGCATTTACACTGATGTTAGCATCTCTGTCTTTTCAACATCGTTTCTTTGTGATAATTTACTTTTTTTGCAATTATATTGTATGAATGCATTCTATGTGTTTTCATTTAAGTTGTTTTCCTATTGTAAAAGAGAGATCACAAGAGGAAGTGAAGGCTGACATTTAATGTTTGTCTCTGATTTTTAATTCGTTCCACGAAAAAAATAATCAAGTTTGAGATTTTGTGATGAGTTAAGTGGTGAATCTGGCTTTTGCTACCAAAAGAAAAGAGTGAAAAATTTGGAAACCATGACACAAATGTTGAATTAGCTCAAGGTGCATACCTCCTTTTGTCCCAGTTTCAATGGTGTCGTTTTCTCTTTTCAGGTAACCGGTTCAGCGAATTCACAACACTTGCTCAATTAGTGGGGATATAGTTGTTGCAGTCATTTGATTTTTAATTTGGATTTGACTAAAAAGAAGATGGAGAGAGACAAAATGGAAAATAGATGATTCTCACATGATTTTGGCTTTCCACTTACTGTTGTTGAGATTGGGTGGGTGTGGTGGTTGTCAGTTTTCATCCAAGGACGAGATAAGTGAGGGAAATTGTTAAGTGAAGATGGATGCATTACTCATCCCAAAAAGATTGTTTTCTTTTCTATTTTGATGAATTTCGAGATATTGGGTAGATTCTAATAGTGTTCATATTTCTATTTTCTTTGCTTGACCACCATGTATATTGTCCCGTGCCATTGGCACGGGCATTTGCGTACTAGTGTGCTAATTATCTGACATGATCCGAAAAAGTCCAGGAGGCTAAGGCTGATTAAAGGAATAAAATGTTCTTTCTGATTCACTCTTTTGGGATTAATTTTTTGACCCCTTTATCACTTTTCCCAGCTTTACTATAATATGAGAACAAACAGTTGACATTTGAAACTATCTTATTTGAGGAAAATTGATATCAAACCCCATCTATCCATCTTCTTAGGCAGCACTCTGGATATATTGAACACATTATATATGTTTAAGCCGGTACAGCAGTAATACAAATAAGTATATTTATTATACACTCCCAAGAGATATTTCGTGTGAAAACGGTGTTATGAAATGCCAATATATATATTTTTGTATAAGATGTTTTTTTTTTTTTTTAAAGCATGTTCTTTATTAACCATTATAGTTATAGTAACTCTTTTTATTTAGTCCTTTTTATTTGTCAAATTTTTTTGGCCGTGCGTTTAACGCACGGGTGTTACACTAGTTACTATATAAAGAGTAACTATTACTATTAATAATATTAGTTTATTATAATAGTTAATTATATAAAACAATTATTAGTATTAATGGTATTATTTTAAGTGTAATAGTTGCTATATAAGGTAATTATTATTATTAATAATATTAATTCATATAATAATTATAATATATTGTAACTATTAGGAAAAACTGCAAATATAGTACCTGAATTATTGGGGTTATTTTGGATTTGATACCTGGACTCTTATTTTTTTCACCCGTCATACTCAAACTCTAATTTTTACTGTATCCGTCATACCTACCACTAACGACATCCATTTTTCTCAGTTAAGTATGCCATGTGCCATGTGTGTGACTTTTTAAGAGGGGTAAAATAGTAACTTAAAGTCAAAATACCCCACCCTCCATCTTCTTCCCTTCTTCCCTTCCATGGCTTCCCAGCTTTCCATCAACCCAGGCGTCGTCCTCCCAATATCCCACATCCGTCATCAGCATCCTCACCCCTAACCCCTACCCATCGTTTTCTTCTTCTAATTCGGCCACAAGTCATCAACTCCCCTTCATCGCCGGCGTCTTTCGAACGGTGGTGTCTACTTTCGAAATCTCTGGTCAAAATTTCGCGAGTTCCATCACCAGAATCATAGATCCATGGCCAATTTCTTCTGGTGGAGTGCATTACAGATCCATTCACCATTTCCCCTACCCCAATTCGACCCTCCTCTCCCACTCTCAGCCGCATCATCACTATCTTCCACTCGATAGCACCAGACATAATTGAAGAACCCTGATTTTTTTTTCTTCAAGATTAATCTTTAAATTTGGGAGAGATTAATGTATATGGTGTTTGGATTTGTTATTTTCTGTTTGAATTTGAGTGTGAATTTGAAGAACAAGCTTGTGTTTGATTTTTTAATTTACTGTTTTACCCCTCTTAAAAAGTCACACACATGGCACATGGCATACTTAACTGAGAAAAATAGATGTTGTTAGTGGTAGGTATGACGGACACAGTAAAAATTAGAGTTTGGGTATGACGGGTGCAAAAAATGAGAGTCCATGTACCAAATCCAAAATAACCCCAATAGTTCAGGTACTATATTTGCAGTTTTTCCTAACTATTACTATTATTAGTATTTTTTATATAAATTACTAATATTAGTATTAGTTATTATATATAGCTACTATTACTTTTAACTCATTATTTACGATAAAAGTTACTATTTACGTAACCATGATTTTTTAATTTACTGTTTATTAAGATCATAATTATTATAATGTTAACTATAATTAAAACATTATTTTTTTAATAAATCATGAATATAAATTGACATTATTATGGGACAAAAGCAGCACTATTTTTTAACAAAATATAAATTATTCTTAACCAATACTATTAACTTAACTGAAACTATTTACACTATTATTTAAAGATTACAAATAGATTTTATTTACATTTTTACATATATTTATTTAAAATATCTAATAATCATATAAATTAACTATAAATATCCACAAAAGAAGACACCCATTAACTATAAATATCCACGAAAGAAGACACCCGTGCGAAGTCACCCTAATTTGTCATAGGGTTAGAGATAATATTTTGGGGTCAAATTCACTTTCACTATTGGCTTTCATTTTGAATAACTTTCTTACTTCTTACTTCTCTGAAGTATTATATAGTTGATATATCTTCTGGTTTCAGCACAATCCAGAAAAGAACTCAACTAAAGGATTTTCTTGTTTCAAATTTCTAAAATTAAAAAATTAGAAACAAGAAAAAAAACACAAATTGGAAACAAGAAAAAAAAACACACACAGTTTTTTTTTTTTTTTCAATTGTAGTTCTAACTAAACTGAAAATATGAATCTTAAAATCGACCGTTCAACTAATTAATATTTATCAATTAGAATCTGTATTCCAAAGTTTTTCCTTGATTGAATTGAATTTCGCACGGGATAATCCCTAGTAAATACAATAATAAGTAGAGTAGTTAGAGTCAAAGCTCGATGGTGAGGTGTTAGCAATTAAGCAAACCGCGTGTGGAAGAATGGAGAATGGGAATGGCAATAGCAAAATGATTCTTGACTGATATGGGAATGGGAAGGCATTATTTGGATGATGGAGTGTAGAAGGCGTGTGCCACTATGGCTGAAGTGGGACCGAGGCGCAGCATTGTAGCCAAGGAACAATCAGATTGTGTCACAACTTACAGGGCGTAACATTTTTACCGCAACTCCGGTATTAATCCTATAAGTATTAAATTCAAATTTTGATAAACTGATACTCCCTTCGTCCCATTATAATGTTCCTACTTTGATTTTGCATAAAGATTAAGAAAAAATAAATATTGTGATTGTGAAAAGTAAAGTAAGAGAGAGAATGTGTGTAAAGGGTTTTTGTTGTGATAATGACTAATAGATCCCAGTTCCTACTTTATGTAATAATGTAAAGTAAGGAACTTAAATTGAATTGAGACAGACTAAAAAGAAAAATGAAAACCTTAAAAAGGGACTGAGGGAGTACTTTACTTCACACAATAGCCTTTAATAAAGACTATTTTTATACTACAAGATTTACTTATTCACTACACCATAGATGTTTATTATAACAACTTAATTTTGTTAATATTTTTCATTTACAAAATAATTCATTTTAGTCATGTTAAGATAATAAACTCTTTATATGCAAGAAATTGTAAAATAGGTATGAAATTGCTTATATGAAATAAATAAGTTATTTATTTAATTGTCATCTAGTTATTTTATATGCAAATTAATTATCTTAATTGATGTTTTCTAATTGTTTATTTTTCTTTCATGTTTTCTAATTGTTTAATAAGTGTGTTTTTAGTTTTTTGCTAATATTTATGGCCGGAAGGAGTACACTATTAATTAAAATCAACACCCTTTAACAATTTTAATATAATAAATTTTAATATAGATAACCAAAATTCAAATAATCAATAAAATTTAAAATGTCAACAATATCAAAATAAATTATGACTGTAAATATTTTAAATCATAATCCAGTCTTCAAATATTAATCTTGCAAAATTATTCAAACAAATTTTGGTGATTTTTTAAAAAAAATTAATTTGTACCCCTCCGACCCAAATTAATGTTTTTAGTTTGACTTTACAGGGAGATTAAGAAAAAGAAAATGTTGTGAGTATGAAAAGTAAAGCAGGAAAGAGAAAGTGAGTAGAGAGTTTTTGTTGTGAGAATGATAAGTGGGCCGCATTTGACATTTTAGGTAATAAAGTAAAGTAAAAACTTTAAATTGAGACAGACTAAAAAGGAAATTAAGAACCTTAAAGCGGGACGAATGAAGTAATATTTATTTATCCATGCGTCAAACGCACGGGTGTTAAACTAGTTAATTTGAAGTTGAAAGAACATTTCATTTAAAAAAATAAAATCAATCTCGTCTTAATAATCATTATAATCATGAATCTGTTATTTGACTTGCTAGACATACCATTAGGTTTTTGTTTTTGACCGAAATGAACTAATGAAGGATATGAAATTATGGATATAAAGTAAATCTAAGCTCCTTTCGTGAAAAAGAAAAAAAGGAGGTAAATCTAAGCTGGACGGTGCAAGGGGATAGTGGAGTAACTTATCATAAAATTTTTGGGAAACTATTTCCTCCGTGATGTTTTTATTATTATTTTTTTGTTAACGGTATTCATGCCAGAAGGAGCATTACCATGCTTAAACTTACTCTTTATTTATTTTAAAAAAAAAATCCTTTTAAACAAGGTTATTGATGTAAAACGCAGCGGAATAGTAACTATTAATTGATCGAAATCAATTAATCTGTAAGGAATATAAATTCCCAAGAAGAATTTCAATGAAATTTTTGAATAAAGAAATAATGGAGGTTAAAGAGGGATAAATAATTGCAAAGCAAATTAGTTTTTATTGAATAAAAGCTAATTTTCGGAATACAACTTGAGGCCTAGTTTATAGTGCCCATAAAACTTGAAAAACAATCCTAAACCTTCTAGAATTAACCCTGACATATATAGGACTTAAAAACTAGTAAATTAAATCAAAATCTATTCTAGAATCTTATAAAATTAACCTACTAAAATTAATGACGAAAATACTAATAAAAATACTAATTAAATCCTAACTAATAATAAAATACCAATACATTTATAATATTTGATATAATCAAATATTCGTATTACATCAGTTATGTAAATAGATAGAGAGCAAATAGGAGTATTGCCATGCATTATCGAAATGAATAATACTAGGATCACAAAAAAGTCATAAAAATATGCTTAAGTGTCAAGATTTTATTGGTGTTTTTAATTAGAGTGTGGCAGGTCCAATATCGCCACCTCATGTTGTGAGTAAGATTTTATGATTTTATTTTGTTTTTGTGCCCCTAGCGTTGCTCTATCGAAATTTCTGGTAACCATTTTTTACACGGGACACTCACCACCACGATCTTCTCTCTCCTCTCTGACCCTCTCTCTTTCCACCCAAAATCCCTAATTCCAAACTAGTTTTTGTGCAACAACCTGGTTTCCCGCCGGTTGGGAGAAAGAGGAGGGAAAATTCTTCAATTCTCCCCCTTCTCTCTCTCCCCCCACCCACCACCACCACCACCACCACTTCCATCCAAATTATGCGGTTGAAATTTCTAATTGCATTATCTCCACCGCCGTCTCCTTCTCCCCCACCACCTTTATCATTTAATCTATGAGAATATACGTTTCGGCCATTCATAAACATGGCCCCACCACCTCCACCGCCATCGCCCTCTCCCCTTCAATAGCCCCATCCCCATCCCCATCCCAAATTCAATTCCCGAGAAAAATCTGGCCCTTATTCTACTTCCCTCCGGTCCCCGTAATTGACAGCGCTTTCGATTTCTCCACCCTTTGTGTTATCGCCGCCGTCCTCCTCCTCTCCCTCCTCTCTCTAGCCTTCATCATCAACCTCCGTCTTAAATGCCGCCGCTCCCACCACCTACACAATTTCAACAGCCAATGGGCCGTCCGGTTACTCCTCGTCTTCTTCGTCTCTCTCTGGGCACTCAACGAAGTCCTCCGCCTCCCTTTCTTCCGCCGCTGCCACATTTACCCCTTCTTACCGTCCCTAACATTTTCCGACCAATCCGACCTCTGTAAAGCCCACGTCGTCCTCTCCTTCGGTTTATTCGAACCCGGCTTCTTAATCACCCTCCTCTTCCTCATCAATTCTTCCGTCAATCCCCACCAAAACACCAATCAATTCCGGTCCGTCGCCGCCATCTTCTTCATGTGCTCTCCCACATTAATCCTCCAAATATTCTCTGTATTCCTGTCCCCATTCGAGGCCCATCTCCCCATGGTTATGCATCGAAACGCGATTCTGACGGCGGATTCTTTCGGAAAGGAAACGCTAATGTGCACCTACCCTTTGTTCAGCAGCATTGTTCTAGCGGCATTCTCAATCGCATACTCATTAGGGCTTTTGCTGTCGTGTTGGCGAGTTGTTTCGTTGGTGATCAATAAAGGGACCAGGATGAGGATTAACATCCTCGCATTTACGGTGATGACGGCGCTGCTGTTTCAGATTTCGTTCCTGGGGTTATCGTCGTTATGGTCGCCGGAAAGTATGGCCTACGGTGGCCTTATGCTTGCAATGTTTGTTACGATGGCTATTTGTGCGGCGGTTGGGGAGTTCATACTGGTGATTAAGCCGATAATTGACGCATTGGCAGCCGGCGGTGACTGTTGCCGGTGGGAACCCGGTGTCCGGTTACGGACCCAAAGCGGAAGGTCTAGGACGAGGGATCGGAGTCTATAGCAATGGAAAATCACGCCCGTAAACATTCGAGGGTGCCATGCCATGGTCCTTTCATGAAATATCAAGAGGGCATTCTCGTAAAATACGCCGCCGCAGCCGTCGGGAATTTTCAAGTTGTAAGTTAACGAGGTAAAATGACGATGATATTCAGTTGTTTGCTCCGCCCTCTTTTAACTTGTACAGTAAATTACTTTTTTTTTTTCAGCGAGCTGATACAGTTTTTTAATACTCCCAACGTTTCGGTTTAAGGTTCTTAATTTGATTTTACACGCTTATTAAGAAACAAAGGCAATTTTGAGTAAAAAATAGTCGTGTGTGGAGGATATAATTGTTCATTCATAAAGCAAGTGACTGAAAAGTAGATGAGTAAGTGATGTTTTTTTGTGATTTATGAACTTTATGAGGACAATGATGTCCAACACACTATTCATCATTTGCCATTTAAGTAATAAAGCAACTAATAACTTTAAACTGGGACATACCAAAAAAAGAAAGTAAGAACCTTAAACTGGGACGGATGAAGTATTTTTTAATATGAGAAAGGATTTTGTGCAAATTAAAATGTCATAGAGAGTGAAAAATTAAAAGAAAACTGCAGTAGTGATAAATTATTCTGTAACATTAAAGTAACAATATATTTTTTTGTGCAAATTAAAATACTATTTATCATTTTCCATTTAAGAAATAAAGGAACTAATAACTTTAAACTGGGACATACCAAAAACATAAAGTAAACAACTTTATGCAAGGTAAATCAGTATTCTGTAATTAAAGTAACAATATATTTTTCAAATAGTCAACTTTCTTATTTGTTGCTTTTCAAAAATAAATAAATATTCCATTTGCTAAAGCTTAACAATATATTTTTCAAATAGTCAACATTATGCAAGGTAAATCAGTATTCTGTAACATTAAAGCATGTTGAAATGCAAATAGCCTTGTTTTAAAATATGAGTGTTATTCTTGTCCTTGTTTCTTCTTAAAAATAATACTCACTACGGTCCAAAATAACTGTCGTTTTTAGAGGAAAAAAATTGTTCAAAATAATTGTTTCTTTTAAGTTTTTTTTTTTTTTTTTTGAAATTCCTCTTCTACCCTTACTTTAGAACTTGTCACACATCATTAATTAGTTTAGTATGTGAATAATAAAAGAAATGAGTGATAAATAACTTAGTCATTATGTTAGTGTTATGCTTACTCGAGTCTCGAGGACAAGACTTCACTATCAAAATGTGATCAGTAATTTTGGTTGTGGGATAGAAAAGTCGGATTCATGTCTACTCCTACTTATTAAAAGATCCAAATCATTTTTATTGTTTCTTTTCTTGTTTTTATTAATAAAGTTTTCATTTGTTTTTACCATTGTTGATGCTCTTTGCATTTACACCATGAAACAAGTGTAGTAATAATAAAGTTACAAAACGATGGCTACAAAATGTGACTTACAAAATGAGTTGTCATAATTGTGTTGGTGTTTTTAATTGGAGTGTGCCGGGTCCACTATCGATGTAGCAAATGAAATATCGCCATCACATCTTGTATCTTTGATTTTGTAAATTTCTTTTGTAAGCCTAGCATTGCCCAAATTTCAACAAAGTAAAAAGGCAGTGGAATTTTAAAAGCAAATAGTATACTCCCTCCATCCCAGTTCATTTGAAACTTATTTTCATTTTGATCCGTCCCAACTCACTTTGAGACTTCTCCAAAATAACCAACTTTTAATATCTTTTAAAAAACCAAGAGAGGTTATCATAACCCTTGTGGCTTAGGCCTAGGCCTCTGTCCCAATAAACCAAGGGATGAGATGTGAAAAAAATTGAAAATGTATGTTATTATACTTCTTCCATGTTGTTTATACTCCTTCCATGTTGTTTTCAGTCTTTGATTGTTAATATGAACGAACTTTAAGCAATAATTTAATTTAATTATTTGGATAAAATTTATAAGGGCAAATTGCATTTTAGGCCCCAAAGTATAGGTGTGTTTTACAATGTAGGCCCTAAAGTTTCACTATTTACAAGTCTCATTTTTGTCATTCTGTTAACAAGTTAGGGTTTTTAACAAGTTTCGTCAGAAAATTCCGTTAAATGATCACGTGCAACTCACGTGTCATTTAACGGCGAATGTTTTTGACCAAAATTTCTTTCACTATTCTTTTAATGCAAATAGAATGAAAATGAACAACCAAAATTTAAATACTGATATCCCTCAATATGAAAAAAACAAATGATATTTTATCAAGACCATTATTATGAACAATTATTGCATTTGCTTTAATTGTACAAACCAACAACCATCATCTCTTTTAAACTCAAACTCACCACCATCTCCACCATAACTAAAACCCACCACCTCCCCTTCACACACAAATCCCCACTACTAACCAGAAACCACCACCTTCCAAGACCACCATTCCAATCACACTGCCGCCGCCGTCCCCAAACACCAACATCAACTACCGACGCCGCCACCGCCATCACCGATATAAAAACACACCCAGATCTCTTCACACACACACACCCAGACGCGTGCGCGTACACACCAACATTAAAACCATCAACATTAACACATAATCTGCATTTGGGTTTCAAAAAAAAAAAAAGGGAGGGGGGGGGGGAAGGGGGAGAGGAGAATCAGGTATGAGAAATAGGGTGCCGCGAGCTTGGGAGGGATTGGGGTTTCAAGGTTTAGATCTAGGCCTTACGTAGGACGGTCGGATGTAGCCGGAATTGGGTGGGAATTGAAGGGGTCGCCAGAGGAGAGGAAGGTGAGGGTTGATCGAATGGGAGGGGGAATACTCTGGGGAGGATCGATGATGGAGGGGGTTGCCGGCAGGGAGGGGAGGGGGTGATTGTGCGTGTGTTTGTGTCGTGTGAGAGGGAAGGAGAAGGAGGGTTTTTTAACTTCTATTTTTTTGCCTCAATATATTATCCATGAGAAAAGATGAAAAGCCCTGTATAGATTTCGAAAACTTCCTCCTTCAAATGGTAAGTGAGTTGCATGCGATAATTTAACGGGGTTTTCTGACGAAAATCGTTTAAAAACCTAACTTGTTAACAAAATGACAACATTGGGGCCTGAATTGTAAATAGCCAAACTTTGAGGCCCACATTGCGAAACACACCTATACTTTGAGGCCTAAAATGCATTTCACCAATTTACAATTAGATCTTATTTTTAAAAGTGTTTCTAACAGATTTTAAATTTTCATTAAGATAATACTTTAATCTAAAATTATTGCTAAAAAATTAATCATAATAATAACTCGAAGTTAATTCGTAATAATAACTCAAAGTTCATTTGTATAATGACTAACTTTGGAATATTATTTTGAAAGAAGTAGTAGTAAATTAGGTTACATTATGAAATCAAACTAGGCAAGTCCCAGGGCAAATGGCTTATGAGGAGATATATTGCTAGTTTTTGGTGAAACCAATTAAGTGAAATGTTTGTCATTGTTGATGTAAACTAATACTCCCTCCGTCCCAAAATGATCTTCTCATTTGCCATTTCTCACTGTCCCAAAAAGTTTTTCACATTTCTACATTTTAGGCTTAAACAAAGCATGACTAGTGAAGCAAGTGTTCATATCCTTAAAAAGTTTTGAATAGTCAAACGCGAAGATCATTTTGAGACGGAGGGAGTAATTAATACTACTGCGTACAATTTTTAAAGCAAGATCAAATCAAGTAACAAGTCAAAAGTAGAGAATGAATATTGAAGCCAACATTTATGCAAAAGTAAAAAAGAAATTACCAATCTCCCTTTCTCAGCTCTCTTCTTTCCAAATGTAGGTATATGTGAAAAAGAAGGAAATCTTCAAGTAAATACCAACGAATAGAAACTTGACACTTTCACCATTTTGATTGGCATGAAAAAGGGTAGTTTTTGAAAATTGAAATTGATCTTTCTTTTTTTTTTCTTTTTTTTGATGCCCAGGTTCACCAACTTCGCTAGACTTACGGTTGCTCGGGCTAGCTCCGCCAACTACTCCTGGGGGTAGTAGTTCTGGTCCCTCTTCCCTACCACCCGTTAAATCGCGGGATGTGCCTCAGTAGCCAGAGTTTGAGCACATGTCAACTGATAACACAATAGAAGGTCTGACCCCAGAAAAGAGCCCGGAGAGCTCCGTTGTGCCAGGACTTACGGTTGCTCGGCCTTGGCACTAATTGCTCCCACCAGGAATCGAACCCACACTCTATGCCTCCAGCACAACAACTTATGTCCTCCTCTTGAAATTGATCTTTCTTTCTTTACATGAATGAAGTCTTGCCATTTACAGCCAATACAAAAAAAAGGAGCTCCATTATCAAAAAGCTTCCTGACATGTTCACTGATTAGTTTGCTGATGTCAAAAAAAAAAAAAAAAACCAGTCTGTCAAGTGTCAATATAGAGACACCCAAATCCCAATGCTTCTCTTTACACACACACACACACGAGCTTTCTTCTTAGGTGGTGTAATGAAAAGGGTATAGTAGTAGTATCAGTGATCAACTAACTGGCATTGCCATTTTGTTTCAGATCTAGTACTTACATTAGCAATAATGATGAATGATTATTGTGCAAATGAAGCCTTCTTGATGCATGTTTGTTTTTGATCAATCAAAATACCGAGTATTTCTAAGAAATGGAAGTAAGCTTAATCAAGTTAAGTGAATGAAGTGATGTCAATTACTACGTCCGTCTCACTCTCTCTCTCTCTCTCTCTCTCTGTCCTAGACTAAGGTTTTTTTTTTTTTTTTTTTTCTCATACTAAAGTTTTTAGTTGTTTTATTATTTAAAATAGATAATAGGACTCACTTGTCATTCTCACAACGAAAATTCTTTACCCACTTTCTCTCTCCTAATTTCTCTTACTTTACTTTTCATACTCACAACATTTACTTAACTCACATTTGCACGAAGATTAAGAAATAATGAAAGTAAAGTAAGTGTTGTGAGTGTAAAAGTAAAGTAGGAGAGAGAATGACTGGGAGTGAATAGTAAGTTGATTGATATTGTGAGTATAAAAGTTGGGATGAATATTGAAGATTCTTTTGCCGTTTTAAGAAATAGACTCTTTACTCTTAGACGTACCAAACTCTTACTCTAGGACGGATGGAGTACAACTTATTATTATGGACGGATTATGTGTGTGTGTGTGTAAGTTTGGGGGTGAGGACAATATATAAAATATAGAGTAGATTGAATTTTTCATGTAAAAGGAAATGCAAGAAAGATGTCCTAAAGATTACATTGCAAAGATACCTCTTTCATGAAAGAAACCAAATCACATTTATGAACTAAATATGATTTTCTTTTTTTTAAATGTCCCAAATAAATGTCTATTTATACATTTTTGCAAATATTTATTTTGTCAAACTAAAAATATATAGTGTCCCTTCTATGAAAAATAGACATTTATTTGAAAATGAAATGAGTATAGTTAATCACATAACCAGTGTCTAATCCTCACTTATATTCCTCATTTTCATCACATTTTCCTTAACTATAAAACACACACACACACACGCACTAAATGTAATCCGGGAAGAGTTATTTGATTGTTTTCTAACTCAAGCGTGGTCCATTATCCCTTCTATATACTCCCCCCGTCTCCGTCCCAAAATGATCTTCATGTTTGACATTTTTCATTATCTCAAAAAGTTCTTCTAATTCTTACATTTTAAGCTTAAATGTGCATAAACACAATATAGCTAGTGAAGCAAATGCTCATATCCTTAAAAAGTTTGAATAGTCAAACGTGAACATCATTTTGAGATGGAGGGAGTATATGAAAGGTCAGGGGTTCAATCGCCACCAAAAACACTTTCAAATACACTTTTGTAACAACTTAAAGACATTTATTAATAAAAAATCCAACTTTAAAACAAAACTCATAGACCACCATGTACAAACCCTAATGAAAGAGAGAAAATTAAGAAAAAAGACAATTAATGTAATTATAAATGCCGGGGAGATTGACAAATGAATAAGCCCCAAACAGATGAAAAACAGACAGATATAAAGAGATGATAATTAGGAATTAAAGAGAAAAAAACAAATAAAATTAGTAAAATTAAAGGGGTTGGGCAAGGAAAATGATGAAATATAGTTTAGGGTAGTTACCTGTCAGAAGTGAGAAAAAAGAGTGAAGAGCCTTCATCATTACCCCAATCTGCTACTACTAATTAACGTAGTCTAGCATTGGCCCATGAAAATTATCCATAAGAAAAATAAGAGATCAATTTAATCAGCAGATTAATATTAAATCAATATGTCGATTCAACTGGAACCTTAATTATAATCGCCGGAGATGGTGTAATCCGGCCGGAGGATTGAATCGGCAACTGTCTAGAGAAGAGGAAGCTGTGCAGTGATTGAGGGGAATGAAGCCTGGTCCGACGATAACACCCATCAACACCAACGCCCACAAATATACATACAAATGGGGTTGTATGTATATATATGGAGGTTGAGGTTGGATAAATTAAAGATGGCGGCATCGAGCCAAACAACATTCCCCTCAAACCGAAAGGCTTCATTAGAGATATCAAATTGTTTGTTAGGATTGTTTTTCCGATCTTCAGAGCTAATAAAATAAATAGGGGGAATTGGAAATTTAGAATGTGTATTATGAGGAATTGGTGGAGATGGGATGAAGGGTTTTGGTTATGATGAAAACTATGATGAATGTAATCATTTCCTTTTCATTATAAAGAGTTTATGAAGAGAGAGAGAGAGA
Source organism: Campanula takesimana (assembly GCA_026119855.1). Lineage (NCBI taxonomy): Eukaryota > Viridiplantae > Streptophyta > Magnoliopsida > Asterales > Campanulaceae > Campanula > Campanula takesimana. The sequence continues at coordinate 206,007 of JAOWBW010000026.1, forward strand.
GAATCGGGGAAGGGGGAGAGATTTGGGAATTAAATGACAAAACACAACAGACAGGTAGGGCAATACTAGAGGCACAAAAGAAGTTTACAAAATAATAGATACAAAGTGAGGTGGCGATATTTTATTGGTTGCATCGATTGTGGACCGGCACACTCGAATAAAAAACACCAATAAAATTTTGACACCTCATTTTGTAAGCTACATTTTGTGACACTTTTTTGTGACTTTATATTTACCCGACAGGGTAAGGAGAGCTGAGAGGTTACACAAAATTGAATTATAATTAAAATGCGAAAATATGGTTAGAGAAAGTCTTGATGTGCGACAGTCTCACGTATGAGATGAGTCTCAATATGAAAGAGGAAATGAGTTTCCCCACCTCGAACAAACCATTTACTATCTCAACGAGACCCGTCTCAGATGTGAGATCGTCTCACACAAATTTTGGTCATTAGGTCAAGGGCCAACTTGGTGTACCATATTAGAGTTCACATAAGTGTGAACAATTTTTTTTTAATTTCTTTTTCTTTTATTATCAAACATAATTGAAGGGTACGTTTGCTTTTGAACCACCCCACCCCACATATAGGATTATGTGTGTGTGATAATGGACTATGTATAGTTGATAAAGGATGATGGATTGCAACAGACTGCACAACAATCCGACCACATACCTCCGGTTAAGTTAAATATAAAGGTATACTCCCCCCGTCCCAGCACAATAGGACTAGAGGAGTTTTCACACTAATTAAGAAATGTTAATTCCCTTTTCATGTTGCACGTACATCTTTAAGCATAATATGAAAGAATATCTAGGTTAGATTTTATTTTTAGAATGACTGTATCTAAGACTAGCATTAACTCTACAAGTTTAGGACTTTGCCCTCATTCAAGAAAGTCAAAAGAGTTTGATTCCCTCTTCACGTTATAAAGCCAAAAAAATAAAAATAAAATACTGCTCCCTCCGTTTCAGAGTATATGTTCATTTTTCTATTTACACGGAGATTAAGAAATGTAAAAAGTGATGTAAATATTATGAGTGTAAAAGTAAAGTAGGAGAAAAAAATAGTGGAATGGAATAGTAAGTTGATTGGTTTTGTGAGTATAAAAGTAAGTAGGAGAGAAAATGAGTGACAGGAATAGTAAAGATTTTTTTTTGCATTTTAGGAAGTGGACATATACTCTGAGGACAAACTAAAAAGGAAATGTGGACATATACTCTTAGACGGAGGGAGCAGTTTATTTTACATATAAACTATTAAATTTAACTTAATTGAAAATAAACTAACTAGGTATCAAAAATGATGTAAACTTCAATCGTTATCCAATGTATCACTAGTGAATTGAACATTGTCAAAAATGTCCACAATGTACTAATCGTTAAGCATAAATTGATATGAGTACAAGTTAGACTAACCTTGAAGCTCAAGATATCAGGTAGAAATGACCACGAGCCACTGTGGGCCCCCATCTTTGTTTCCCTTCAATTATCATATGCTCACAATCTCAACGAACTTTTACCCTCAGATTCATAAATCCAACATACTCCCTCCGTCCCAAAATGATCTTTGCGTTTCACTATTCAAATTTTTTAAGGATATAAAGACTTGTTTCACTAGCCATGTTTTGTTTATGCAATTTTGAGCCTAAGTTTTAGAAATGTGAAGAACATTTTGGGACAATGAGAAATGCCAAATGATAAGATCATTTTGGGACGGAGGGAGTACTTCCCCCCCCCCCCGAAATAAACCATACTTTCTATTTCTATTTTCGTTTATCTCAAAATAAATAAATGTCGTCTTATTAAAAATAGGGTATGAAATTTGGTGATCTTCCTATACTACCCTTCTAATAGGTACATGCATTGTCATAAAATGTGTCACTCTACCCATATGAATAGGTTGAGGCAATAAAAAAAACACAACTAAAAGAATAAAAACATTGATTTGTTAACTATGATATTTATTTCGGGACAGAAGGAGTTGAAGTCTTTTAACACAAATTTATATTGAAATAAAAATGTATCAATATATAAATAAATGAATTAAAAGATTTAAATTTAGATAAATCAATTGTGATATTCAATATGTGACAGAAAGTGAAAGTGAGAAAGCAAGTGAAATGTCAAATACTAATCTTAACCAATTATACTCTTATAATACCTTTAAAGGATTTATTAAAGGGTTAATGACAATTTAGACCTTGAAGTCATATACCACCCTCCCAAACGAACCCTGAAGTTTTTTTTCGTCAGATCAGACCTTGAAGTGTAAAAAATTCGTCAGTTAAGGCCTTTTTGACTGATTTTGTTAGAAAAGTCAGTTAAGTAGCATGTGCCATGCACATGATTAACAAAATGGATGGATTTGTAATTGATATTAGCTATTAAGGGCTTTAGTGAAATTCTTAAAACTTAAAGGGTTAAAAAAAATCAAATGTACAATATTTTTCTACATATTTAATATATCAAATTTTTTTACGAAAAAATTATAAGTACAAATTTAAAAATAAATCTCAGATTTGGAATTGATTTAATTAAAAATTTTCAATAAAACTTTTAGTATTTTTAATATATTAAAATTTAAAAATATATAAAAATTAATCTTTCGTTTTCACTATTTAATCTTTTATTTTTATTTCTTTTTTTTTTTTACCTTTTTTTATTTGTCTTGATTTATTGTTAATGTAATAATTAGTAAGATTAATTTTTATATATTTTTAAATTTTAATTTATTAAAAATACTAAAGGTTTTATTGAAAATTTTAATTAAGTCAATTCCAAATCTGAGATTAATTTTTAAATTGTACTTTTAATTTTTTGGTAATTTTTTTTATATATAAAATATGCATAAAAATATTGTACATTTGATTTTTTAACCCTTTAAGTTTTAAGAATATCACTAAAGCCCTTAATGCCTAATATCAATTACAAATCCATCCATTTTGTTAATCACGTGCATGGCACATGCTACTTAACTGACTTTTCTAACAAAATCCGTCAAAAAAACCTTAACTGGCGACTTTTTTTACACTTCAAGGTCTGATCTGGCGGAAAAAAAACTTCAAGGTTCGTTTGGGAGGGTGGTATATGACTTTAGGGTCTAAATTGTCATTAACCCTTTATTAAACTAAGGAAAAACAAAGATTTAAGAATGAAGAACGATTTCAAAAAAAAAAAAAAAAAAAGTGTGAAGAATGAAATTAACCTCATTTTGTTCATCCAATAACAAATACGGAGTATTAAAGATAAAAAAAAGTTACTACCTCTGTCCCTAAATGAGTGTCCAAATTTTATTTTAAGGGACATTTGAAAATCTCAACTCTTTGTACAATTTGGTGGCAAAGATTCATATATAATCTGGTGATCTCCTTTCCAAACATTTAGTTTTGTACGTATAAAGAGACTGGTGAAAAAAAATTCGAAAAAAACATTTAGGGGCAAAGTTATGTTAGTAAAAAAAAAGACACTCATTTTGAGACAAATATTTTTTGAAAATTGACACTCATTTAAGGAAAGAGGGAGTACATATTATCCACCATTTCAGATCCATGCACGAAATTATAAAAACATCACCATGTCCTTTACCATTTAGCCTCTTTAGTTCAATCGAATCCCAGCTCGAAAATGTGAATATGGGTTTTGATAAAAGATTCTTTTCTTGGTTGTTTGCAGATAGTAAGGAATCATCATTTTATCTGCCTTCATTTATGTATTTTTCAGTTTTTTCACGATTTGATTTCTCTTGTTTTCGTTCTTGCAAAAAATTTTTATTATTTTTTTTTTCTTGAAGGAATTATTTGTAATAATTTATTTTGCCTTTTTGTTTCTAAAAAATATTATTTGTAATATTTTTCCTAGGGATATTTGATCAATCATTGAGATTTGAGAAAAAAAGGTGGGAGTGGGTGTAAAGGAGCAGAGAAACACCTTTTTATGTGATAGCTTTTTGTCTAATTCAGGCCCTTAAATAAGACCCTTTGTCCAAGTTCATATAGACAATAGAATGATTCTATTGGATACTTAGAAAAAGATAGTAATGTAAGAAAAACCCACTTAAATCTTGATCTTGGTCAAATTTTCAGGAAAATAATTGAATAACAAAAGTTTAGCATTATGTATTTGGGGTTGAGTTTGAGAATCTCGAACGATTAAATTCTATTTTAAAGTACAGTTGTAACATGTGACTCTCATATGACTTGACTTCGTTTGTAGAGAAGATCAAATATACAATGAATAATCCAGATCACAAGAGAGATTTTATCTTTTCTAAAGATTACGTAAAATTGTAGCACGTGACTCTTGTATTACTTGATCTTATGAGTACTAGGTAGGAAATTCGAGATACGATAAATATTTAAATTTAAATTATTAAGGATATTGTGAGACAAATTGTAGTATCTTATGCAAGAGAATCACTTTTCAACCTTAGTTAATGAGAGGTCTTGCCCATCATCGTTCATGCTTTTATCTTTTTGTCAAACTTGAGAAGGGATTGGATAATGAGGTTTTAAATAATTATGGACTTTTTGTAAATACTATTATATTAAATAAGGATAAAAAGGAAAGATTTTGGAAAGATTTTCTAAGTTTTATCTCTTCACATAATTTTTTAAGTTGGGAGAGAGTCTTTAATGGGCGAAGCCCATTGAGTGTGCTGGATCGATATAGTGTATCTGTGTACGTTGATAGCTAAATTTTAACCGGTTAATGGGCCTAGCTAAATTGTAAAATGGGCTTATGTGCTGGACTTACAGACTAAGGTTGCGTTTGACGCATCAAGCACTTGATGCTTAATAGAATTTAGGGTAATTTGGAGGTAGGATGCAATGATTCAATTCTTTCATCCAACATGAATATGTCCAACACCCTCTTAATGATTGAGAATCATTATTCTTGCTTAATGAATAAGAGTCTCACTCAACATTCGACATCTAGTGTTCAATGTGATCAAATGCATCCTACCTCCAAATTACCATACATTCTATTAAGCATCAAGCATCAAGTGCTTGATGCATCAAACGCAACCTAAGATACGTGCAATTGGATTGACATGATATGTGTCGTGGTATAGACCCTCCAAACCAAACAGATCGCAAGAATATAACACGCAAACCCAACAAGCAAGAACGATAAAAGAAACAAAAAGAGTAAAGAGACACAAAGAATTAGTTCGTCAATATTTTTTACTACGTCTGGTGGCACTACCAAGCCAGGATCTTGCACTATAATATAATATGTAGATATGGAGTTACAATGAGTTATGGGGCGGAACCCTGCTTATATAGTCATCCTAAAATAAGACATAAACCTAAACACAAAAAGAATCCCGAAAACAAAAAAAAAAAAAAATCAACTTTTCCCAATTTTACTAATAGACTAGACGAAAAGTCTAGTTGTAGAAGTCATCCCCGCACATCACAATCTGTATTAAATAACAGACCATCCGTATATCTACAAAGAATAAGACATAGAGCCTATCCATCCATTGTGCAAGCAAGTTAGTTACAATCAACATTGACATAAAGCATACATTCATTCGACCAACGACATCTACATCTGATGTTACATTTTCTTTCTTCATTATAATTATCAAACTTGTCCACCCAATTCACTTTTCCATTTTGTGCACGAAACGAAACCCTTAATTATATTTGACCCTTCTCCTTAAATTTACGTTTACGTGGCCCCACTTTGTTTGCTCTATGTGTACCCTACTAGACCACACCACAAGAAAAATGACCAAGTCTAGTCTAGATCATACTATCAAAATTGATTTGTTTCGCCATTTTTTATTATTTAGGCTCCGTTTGTTTCGCGTAAAACAATTTCCGGAAAATGATTTCCCGTAAAATGTTTTTCGGAAAATGAAAATGTTTTCCGGAAAATGACATAAACATGTTTTTGGTTGTTTGGTAAATCTAAGGAAAATGTTTTCCGGAAAATATTTTCATATGAAAATAATAATAATAATTTAATATGAGGAAACGAATAATTATGAGAAAAAATTGAATGTGAGTGGAGATTTTGGGTTGGGGTGGGATGGGTGGTTGTGGGGGGGGGGGGGGGGGTAGGGGGTGGGTGGGGTAGGTGGGGGTGGGGGAGGTGTTCAAAAATAATTTTAATATGAGTTTTTTTTTTTTTTAATTTTTTTTTTTTTTGGGGGGGGGGGTTGGGTGGGGTGGTGGGGGTAGTAGGGTAGTTGGGGGGTGGAGGTGTTCTTTTTTTTTTTTTTTTTAATGAGTGAAAAGAAGTTTTTTTTTGTGGGGTGGGTGGGTGGGGTGCTGGGGTGGGGTGCTGGGGTAGTTGGGGCTGGTAGAGAATGGAGATGTTCATTTTTTTTTAATACGAGTGAAAAGAAGTTTTTTTTTTGTTGGGTGGGGTGGTGGGGTAGGGTGGGTGGTGGGGTAGTTGGGGGTGGTGGAGATGTTCATTTTTTTTTAATATGAGTGAAAAGAATTTATTTTTTATTTTTTTTTTTGGTGGGGTGGGTGGGGTGGGTGCTGGGGTAGTTGGGGGTGGTGGAGATGATCAATTTTTTATTTTTTTTTAATATGAGTGAAAAGAAGTTTTTTTTTTTTTTTTTGGTGGGGTGGTGGGGTAGGGTGGGGGTGGGTGTGGGTTGGGTGTTGGGGTAGTTGGGGGTGGTGGAGATGTTCATTTTTTTAATATGAGTGAAAAGAAGTTTTTTTTTTTTTTTTGGTGGGGTGGGTGGGTGAGTGGGTGGGGTGGGTGGGGTGGGGTGGGGTGGTGGGGTAGTGTGGGGTAGTTGGGGGTGGTCGATAGGATGGATGAAGAGGGTGGTGTTAGAGGTGTAGTGGGTAGGGTGGGGTTTTATGGAGAGTTGGCTGTGAGTGAGAGAGTTAACATTTTCCGGAAAATAATTTACTTAGTAAAAATCCGTAAGTCATTTTACTTAGAAAAGAGAGAAAACCATTTTCGGGAAAATATTTTCCTCATTTTCCGGTGCGTAACAAACACCGGAAAATGGGGAAAACATTTTCCGGAAGTTATTCTACGCGAAACAAACGGAGCCTTAATTTAATTTTAAAGGTTTGAAATGGAGGTAGTCAAACAAATCACATAAGTAAAAGAGATTGAAAATTTGTTTTTTTTTTTCCCTTTAATTGTTATTTCTAAATCCGCCAATCTCTCGTGCTTTTATTAAACAAAAAACAAATCCCAATCTTGTACTAGAAAATAAACACGTGTGTACGTAGGGGTGGCAAATTGAGTGTTTTGGGTTTACCCATTAAAGTTAAAAATCCATTGGATATCCGGATATTTTAACTTTAATGGGTACACCCAAAACACCCATTTTGCCACCCCTATGTGTACGTGGACAAAAGGCCAATGTTGTTTAAATGTTTTGAGTCCAGTGTTCTAAAAGACGCCCGTCTAGGCCGCCTAGGCGCTAGGCGTTCAGGAAGCGCCTAAAACTCGCCTAAGATATTATAACTATTTCTGAATTCTCGATCCCGCCAAAGTGCGTTTAGACCCCGCCTAAGCGCTAGGGCTGCTGCGGCGCCTAGCGACCGCCTAGTGCTTTTTAGAACCTTGGTTTTGACACAGTATTGTTGCAATGTCACGCTTGCCGCATTTAAGCAGGCGAGGAACAGCAACATTGAAGGAAAGAAATAGCACTATTCGTAGTAATAATGGCCGTTTAAGACAAAAACTCTGGTCACTTTCACAAAACAAAATCTTATATATATATATTAAAGTTGGTGAGGAGGGTTGTGGGTTTGACATGTGTACATGTTTTACTAAAAAGCTTGAATTTGAAGAAGCCACATCAACATCATCTTAAAATGTAATGACTTTTGATATTCACATTCTTAGCTAATACTATTAGTTAATCATATTAGTAATTATATAAGTTAATTATTATTATTAATAGTATAAGTTAACCATTACTAATAGTAAGGGAAATAATAAAGTTACAAAAAAATGGCTACAAAATGTGGCTTACAAAATGAGGTGTTATAATTGTATTGGTGTTTTTAATTAGAGTGTGTCGGGTCCACTATCGATGTAGCCAAAAAAATATCGCCACCACATCTTGTATCCTTCATTTTGTAACCTTCTTTTGTAAGCCTAACATTGCCCTAAAAGTAAAGTATGAAAAAGAATGAGTGAGAAGAAAGAATAAGTTAATTGGTGTTATAAGTATAAAAGTAAAGTATGAGAAAGAATGAGAGATGAATAGTAAAAATTATTTGCTATTTTAGAAAATGAACATATACTCTGAGACGGACTAAAAAAGAAAGGTGGAAATGGGACGGAGAAGGAAGTACAAGATATTTAATCAAAACATAGAGCAGGTAAAACCAGCCAGATGAGCAGCTGACACTTGTTTACTAGTGTTCGGGACACTTCACCCATTCATGATCCGGACGGAAGCCCACATGGGCGGCTGCCCATTTTAGCTCCACCCTTCCACGCAAAGGCTTCGATAAAGGTTATATAAGCGAGCTCATCATGTGGCTAAGATGATTTCAATTTTTTGTGGGTCCTACCGAGTTCGGACACATCTCATCCGTCGAACACAAAATCCAATGAGGTGGCTCTAATCAGATCCATTTGGTGGGGCGGATGGAGCGGTTCGAAATCCGTCAAAAATTTATCATTTGAATAATTTTCTTTATAAAATTTTTCTCATTGAATAAATTTTTATAAATTTTTAAAATTGCTTTGATGCAACAGATAGACTACCATCGGTATTTTTTCTCTAAAATTTTATTAGAATAATAAACTTGTAATAAAATTTTAATTGATCACAATAACAAAATAAAACTTGTGAAACGAAGGGAGTGATATAAGTCTCGTCTGTTTATTACGAAATTGGCAAACTGCTTCCCATTTTAATGTTACATTTACATGGTTGTTAAAGTACTTTAACTAATACGTGGTCAAATTCTAGTAAAAGTTTAAAAATTGTTATTAACAAATTATGAAGTAATTTATAATTATTTTTTTTAATGTACAATACCACTCCGTCCCTCTTTAATGTACAAAGTCAACAAATTAATTATACTTTGACTAAAGCTTTACAGCAAAAATAGGTTATTTTTTTGAAAAACTAAAAACTTTTAATGAGAATATTACTAATGGTGAATCAGTAAAAAAATTTACTTTATTTTTAGGATGGTTATTTTTTCCATAAAGCTTTAGTCAAAGTATAATTAATTTGTTGACTTTGTAAATTAAAAAGGGACGGAGTGGTAGACAACAACAATCCTTAATTATCCTACTCTCCTTATGAGTTGTGACACCACATTTCACCATCTCCCACTCAAACTTGTGTTTATGGTAATCCAATTTCTTAATCTTTTTAAGTGTGGGATCCATCGAGCACCGTCTCAATTCCTTATGCCTTAACAGAGTAACAAAGCTCAAGTTAGAGCAATTGCGATTTCTCACACGCAATTGAAAACCATTAATTAATTTTATTCAAACTAAAAGGATCGGAAGATTGCGCACTAAACTGCATGACAGTTCAATTTATATAACAACATGAGTTACATATTATCAGTGAGAAATAATAAATTACGTTTTATAACAACATAACTTACATTTTATTTTAAATTTTATAGTACGGTTAATCAGACTGACACACAACCCAAATTCCAAACCAAAAGCCCAAATGGTTTGATAACATCCACAGAAATAGAAACTATGCAAATGGCTTATTATAAATCCTAAACTAAAGCACACCCTCTTTAGGAACCTTATTAAAATCACCTCCTTTTACAAAAACAAAATCAGCCCAAGTAGAACTAGCCAGAAAATAAAAATAAAAAAAATGATAGAAAGTGAACAGAGATTGGTTTCTGCAACTCAAAGGAAGAAGAAAAACAAGAACAGTAAGAGGTTTAGTGATGAACAAATAAATTCAATGGAGACAATATTTAAGGTGGAAGCCAAACTTGAGCCAAGGAAGAAGCTTCAAATGGCTAGAGAGCTCGGCCTTCAACCTCGTCAGGTGGCCATATGGTTTCAGAACAAAAGAGCTAGATGGAAGTCTAAGCAAACCGAGCAAGAATTCAGATCCTTAAACGCCGATTATAATGAACTGGATTCGCGATTTCATTCGTTGAAAAAGGAAAATCATTCCTTGCTCATACAGGTTAATTTTCCCGACCCCCGGCCCTCTTACTAAAATTTTACTCCATTTTGATAGTTATTATGACAATAATAACTATCAAAATAGAACTCAATATTAGGCCTTCTGAATCTGAAGTTAAGATATGTAGTTGTTTAATCACTACGACTTAATATCAGAAGGCCTTAATATTAAACTTGCTTAATGTTTTAGTTTTTGTTCTTGTCACTTTAATAGACACAAAAACTACGTGATCAGCTGAACATTACGCCTAGTGAGGAGGTGAGGGAAAAAAAGGACGTGGAAGGAAATAACACCGATAGTTGCTCGGAAAATAGGGATAAGAAATGTCAGTTGAAAGGTAAATCAAGTAGCTTAAGTGGAGGAGTAGACGAGGACTATACGCGTATCATGAATTCATATGACGATCCGGATAGAAGAATGAATGGTTATGATATAGCTGAAAGAGATCAAGGAGATGAATTTTATAGCTTGAGTATTGCTGAGCAAGTAGATGGATATTCAGAAGCAACTGCTGAAAGAATAAGCGGTTTTAAGTTAGATGATGATGGCCTTTTCGATGATCAAACATGTGCCACACCAACCTGGTGGGACTTCTGGATTTGAATTACGACTCTGTCTCTGCTCTGGTCATTCATTTTGGGACGGAAGGAGTATTACAATTTGCAAGCCTATAGGCCTCATTAATTATACTTTGGCTTTAATTTAATCTATAGAGAAAAGAAAAAACGCCACGACGAAAACCATCTGAGACCTGAGTTTGTACATATCAAAGGATGTAGTCGGTTCAAATTTGCAAACTTGAATGTTTATTGATGAAAACTTGTACTAATATATGCATGATTTTTATTTTTTATTTTCTTTTTGTAGAATATGAGTGATGATTATTGCGTACCAAATTATATGCATAGCCTACACCAATATTCCATACGAAATTGCAAAAGTCTTTGGTTCTTAACAATTCTTAATTCTTTCATATACTACTCTCTTAAAAAATGGTAAGTGATAAAACTTGTTTCGTATAATAAAAATATAATCACAAACACATCAACAATTGACGGTTTGGCCGAGTGGTCTAAGGCGCCAGATTTAGGCTCTGGTCCGAAAGGGCGTGGGTTCAAATCCCACAGCCGTCAATAATTATTTACCATTTACTTTTGATGCAAAACATTTTTATTTTTATTTTGTAAATTTTCTATAATTTGAATGTAAAAAAAAATAAAAAACACTTTTTAAAATAAATTTCATGAATATCACTATAAGTAATTCACTTATCAATGAATAAATTTATTGAAATTTCGTCTTAATTTGCTGTAATGCCTAATTGCCTAGGTAGCATGAATTGTGGTAGTTTCAAAATAAAAAAAATCAAGAATATTGATAGATTTTGATAAATGCATTAATGACATAATGTGTAAAAAATATCGGCATCCGAGTTATTTGTTTGAATATTTTTTTTTGTTGATTAAACATGACACATTTCAAAAACATTCATAGATTGTCAATAAAATGAATTATAAACAAGTGCATTAATGTTTGTATTCGTTGCGATTACGTTAGCTCAACATTTATATTAAATCGCATGTGTTGATTAGTAAATTGGTGTCTGGTTAAGTGACTGTCAGAACTAGTTGATAGGAAAGAAGAGAAAAACAAAGCAATGCCAAGAGCTCCGGCAATCCGCTGTTCATCGATAGACGAAGCTCGACATTGATTACCATCAAGAGCAAACGACAAGAACGTGGCCGAGCGAAGCGCACCTCTGTGAAGCATCCTAGCATCACTTTAGATAGGAACATAATGAATTACTTACAACTCAAAGTAGGTTCCCTGCTCTCAAACTTGCTACTACTCAGTCACACTTCTGCTATTCAATCATATAATCGATTCTTGAAAAATCTCACTATTTAGTAAGGCGCTATCTATATTCTTGCTCGTTAGCGCTTGACTTAGATTACAGATAGCACGCCCCTTTTCTTTCTCCCCCATTTCAAATCATTTTTGACTGAAAGAGAATAAGCGCTCTCCATTGAGTAAAGGGAGGCTTTGCTACCTTTTCGCTCCGCTCGTGCCTTGTGTGGCACTCCTTGCTCGCAGAGCGGCATACCGAAAAAAGAAAGTTTTTAGAACTTCTTAGTTGAAGCTCCCACGTTGGTTGGCTAGGTTGTTTTTGTGATCATCTATATAATTTGTTGTGTTGCTGATTGTTGCAGTCGGTTGTTGCTTCCAGCCTAAGTTTGGTAGCACAGAATGGAAAACCCCGAAGCTCTTTCAAGGGAGGGTACCTCAGACTAGAGGCGGGAAAGATAGTTAAGTCAACAAGTACCATATCTATCTAGCTTCAGGAACTGTATCTGAAAGAAGAGCAAGGCCGTAGTAGTTTACCAGTATTTTGGGTACATGGGCTAATGAGATCCATGGCGGGCTTCCCCTCGCTCAAAGATGAATTGGAATCTGGGCCAATTAAGAGCTCTTGAATAGGCAACTGCTATGGTTCATAAGGCATTCATGTGAAATGAAGAATAAAGGTCTTCAATCTCGCTTTTCATGGGAGTATATTTGAACACATTAAGCCTGGTTAAGAGCTTGAAAAGGCCCCTTATTTTTGTGCCACTACGCGAGTCCGAAATGTCCCTACTAGCAACCCCTGGAAGGGGATGCGATTCATAGAGCGGGAGCAGACCCGAATGGGATGCGGTTCCTGAAAGTAAGTGAGACCCCAAGGGGATCCCCTTCCTTGATATAGGGGATGGCACTATGTCTTTTGACTTGGATTCAGTATCGTGTTAAAGGACGGACTCTAGTGATCAGGACGTACCCGTTAGTCAACAATAAGAATTCTAACTTTTATTCATATTATGTGAAATTCTAACAAGTAAGATTAATATAACTTCAACTTGTGTATTTTACTTACAAAATTCTTAAATATTACTCCATCTGCTCCAAAATAACCGTCGCTTTTGGTCAATCAGATATAACTTTGACCAATAATTTAAATAAAAACTAATGATGCTACTAAAAATCTAAAATTTGTCATTGTATTATAATTAAAAATACTTTTAATAACAATTTTTAGATTTTTATTAAGATCATTAATTTAAGTTTAAATTTATTAGTCAAACTGACATCTATTTGACCAAAAGTAACCGTTATTTTGGAAAAAAAAGCTCATCAGACAACAGATTGCTAGCAATACATTGTAAGCAAATGTCATTAGACTTTGTGTGTGTGTGTGTGTGTGTGTGTGTGTGTGTGTTTCTGAAATGCGAGTACATAGTTCATGTTCACACTTCCAAACAAAAGTTACACCAAGTTTAATAATCAAATAGTTCCAAAATTTCAGAATTCAGGTATCAGATGCAGCCTTTCATTTATTCGATTTCAGACGTAAATACAAATTTCAGTACTTAACACTTCAAAAAAAAAAAAAACAGAAAAAGACGAGCATTTCAATTTCTGTGAAACTCTGAATTCATAAAATGCTTATGAAATCGCCCCGGAAGATAAAACTCAAAGGAAGTCACTGGTACAACTCAAAAGATCTAGGTCCGTATCAACAAAGATGTCAAAGGCAATGGAAATGGATGGAATAAGTTGTTTAGCACGAAGGAAGTCGAAGAAATAACCCGCTTTCTTGCATCTCCATTTTGATCATTCCATAGATGGCAACCACTCGAGTGTTTGACCAGCAAACATTGGTATAATTTCTCCAAATTCAAATGAAAGTGAGTCTGGTACCTTCCATGGGGCCTTCTTCAATTTAATTTTTTCAGTGTTTCTTGGAATCCCGTAAAAGTCTGGTCCATTAAAGCTCGTAAATGCCTCCAGCTTGTCTAATTCCCCCGCCTACCACCATAATAACCAACCATTTTGCAGTCATTTAACAATAAAAAACTTGTTAAAATGGATCTTTTTGTTGTACAGAACAATTTCAAGGGGGGTGAGGTGTGGGTTGGGTTGGGTTGGGTTGGGTTGGGTTGGGTTGGGGGTGGAGCTCATGAAATGATGGTTTGAAGGGGAGAAGTTTGATGGTTGTTTGGGGTAAAATAAGCCAAATGAGTCCAAGAGACGGGACAATTGCTTTGGGACAAACTCCCTCTGCAAATAGACTCATTTTGCGATGGAGTAATATTTACTCCCTCCGTCCCAAATCTTCCCACTTTTTTAGCCGTTTCTACTAATGAACTTTGAGCAATAATTATATGTTGATTAAACTACACTAATGAAAATCTAAAACTTGGAATTGATACACCATCAACAATACTAAGAACACAAGTTTTAGATTTTCATTAGAATAATTTAAGCAACCTAAATTATTGCTCAAAGTTCATTCGTAATAACGACAAAAAAGTGGGAAAATCATTTTGAGACGGAGGGAGTAATTTTTAAGAGTGACCAGAAAAGAGAAGCAACACTATAAAATGTGTAGATGAGCCACATGTCACGCGGATTTTAGATTTATCTCCCTCCGTCCTAAAATGATCTTCGCGTTTGACTATTCAAACTTTTTAAGGATATGAACACTTGCTTCACTAGTCATGCTTTGTTTAAGCCTAAAATGTAGAAATATGAAGAATTTTTTGGGACAATGAAAAATGGCAAATGAAAAGATCATTTTGGGACGGAGGGAGTAGAAGCTACCTCTTCAAAGACCTTTGCGTATAGCGACAATGCTACAGGAGCATTGTAAATGCCAGCACACCCACAAGAGCTTTCCTTCTTCTTTCTCTCATGAGGAGCGCTATCAGTTCCCAAGAAAAATCTTTTGCTTCCACTCGTGACAGCTGTTACAATAGCCTGTCCTGGATGGATGAATGACAGATGGATGAATTCAGAATGACGGGTAAATATAAAAAAGGAACACTGGAAAAAAAAATAGCCAAATTAACCAAAAAAAAATTTGTATCAAAACAATTGATTTCCCTATCATGGATACTTAAGCTAATTCATAAGATACATCACACAACCGAAGATTCAAGAAGTACTGAAGTTCATCAATCTCTTTACAAGAAAATCTAGCATCATCTATAAGTCCCATTATGAAACCTTTCATTTTTCTTTTTGATTATTTGTGGTTTTGTAGCAATTGAATGAAAAAGTCACCTAGAGAGAGAGAGAGAACAAAGAGGCCCCAAACAGAGAGTAAAAACCACAAAAAGCTACAAACGACAAACTGAAATGCGAAGGCGAAAAATTGCCAAGTATGTTTGTTCGTTTTCTATTGTGTTTGCTTCAAAATTCATTTGTGTTGACCATAAAAAGTCAAATGGGCCTATCGTGCCGGGACGGAGGGAGTATATGAACTAAGAGAAAAGTAAGACATATCAGCGTCATAGGATTAGTGAGAGGTATTAAAGCTTCTATTTGTTCCTTTCTGAAAACCAGGGTAATGGTGGCAGATGGAAATAGTCTTTTCTCCTACTTAACATAGGTTTATGCATCTACAATGATTGGTGATATGGGATTTCTAATAATACATATCAAACAACAAGGCAGTAAGTGAAATACATACGTGAAAAATATCAACTACTTACCTCCGTCCTCAAATGATCTTCACATTTGACTATTCAAACTTTTCAAGGATATGAACACTTGCTTCACTAGCCATGTTGTGTTTATGCCCATTTATGCCCGAATTGTAGAAATAGGAAGAATTTTTGGGGACAATGGAAAAAATGGCAAATGAGAAGATCATTTCGGGACAGAGGGAGTATTAATACTGTTTGTTAATGTTGCAAGGTCACATACTGTGGGTCTCTCTTTTGAGCACTGGAAGGCAGTAGTTATGTGGCTGCAATCCTCCTTGGAACAGAGAATTCCTGTTGAGAACTAGATGTTGTGGGGTGACAGTAGCAGCAACAGAACCTAACAGAATTTTAAAATTAATTAGACTATTTGCACATTAAATTATAAAAATATCCGAGGTTTCCATTTGAAGGAAGAACAACAGTAGAAAGAAAAGGATACATGTTGCTACAACAAAGCATACCTTCAGCACAAGACTCGACAAATCTAACAGCATCCATAGTAGTAATATGTTCCATCACAACCTTTAATTGAGGAAGCTTTTGTATCAAGGGTCTCAGAATAGTGTCAATGTATACCTTTTCCCTGTCAAACACATCAACTTCAGGATTTGTAACTTCCCCATGCACCTAGAGATAGAAACAGAAGCATGCATTAAGTCTAAACTTCTTTAGTTAAATAGAACACGTTTTTTAGTTCAGAGCCTCTGAATTGCCTTTTTGATGCAGCGGAATACAACCTAGATCAACCACGACAGAAGATCTAGCACAAACGAAGGAATGAAACCTTCAAACAAGCCAACAATGGCTTCTAGGGTTAAAACCCACACAAAGTTGCCAAAGCAAACAATGAAAATTAATTAATCAAAACATGTTCAATACAATGAAAGAAAAGAGTATTTATACCTAACAACTAATAAAACCCTAACTCAAAAAGGACTTGAAAATAGTTTACCAAAAATACCCCAAATAATTACTAAAACCTGATGTCTGCAAATAACATAAAACGTTGGAATAGTGCCGGGCACGGTCGTGCATTCAACCTAGCACGGTCGTGCCAACAATGTCGACAGCCTCTCCTTTTTAACCCAATATGCGCACGGTCGGGGTTGTGTTTCTGCCGGCCGTGCAATACCTGATCCGGTCGGGTTGCCACTGAAGTCCGGGCGGATCTTGTGTTCTTCCCTCTTCTCCCACGTGCTACATCACTTTTAGTCTGATTCGGTCAGACCTTAAGGGAATAAGTGTGTTTGTTTTTTGTTTTTTTTTTAAAAAAAAACATATCTGATAAGTTCCGAATTGCCCCTTAATGATCAGACTTAAAAATATCGCTTATTCTCGTCTGAATGTCCTTTTGACGAAAATACCCATACCATATTTCAAATTTTCAATATTTTCAACCTTACACCTTCTCTCTCCTTTCTATCGCATTTCCTTATCTGCGACTCTGCGTCCAATCTCTCCCTAACTCACGCCATGGCTGACTATCTCTCTCCTTATTCTCCCTCTTCACCTTACACCTTCTCTCTCCTTTCTAGGGTCTGGGGTGGTCTAGGGCGAAGCAGGCGTACCCGTATCAAGCTACAAAGATTGGCGATCTAGGGTTCTCTATCTTGGTCTGTCTTACTCCACTGGTTGCTCTCACTCCCTCCGCCTCTCTTTGGTAGAACACAGTATAATGATTGTTGGGTTTTTGTTAATTTGCGGTGTGGCTGCCATGAGAGGATATAAATTGGTGCTCTGTTTTTCTACGGTTATGGTGGTATGCGGTGAAGGAGATGGGTTGGTGAATGAAGACGGTGGCAGTGGTTTGCCTATGGAGAACGTATGAAGATTAGGGGTAAAGCAGGAGGTAGTCTGGTAGTGCGTCAAGCAGAGATACAATCAGAGAGAGAAAATCAAGCTCAAATGTCATTTTAACAATTTCTATTATATTTCTTTAAAAGCTCAGAAGTTCTATTATTAAGATAATTTGGGATAATGAACTAATTTTATTGTTATTTTATTTGTATTGATGAAAATAATTTTTTGTCTATAAATTTTGGTCAAAATGCGATGAAGCTTACAATCTCTGCTTTAACTTTGTAAATTAAAGTGGGACGGATGAAGTATGTTTCAAAAGGTTAAAATGGTAATCACACACATTCAGAAATTGTATTCAGACGAAAAATCAAATAATAAGAATAATTCAGAATTCAGTCAATTTCAAATGTGAAATCAGATTTCAGGACTTACACTTTAAAAAAAGAAAAAAAAAAAGAAAAAAAAACGGCAACCTAAATCAAGAATATTAAGAAATTTTAAATTACAAGTAGTCCTATTGGGTTCTGGAGAATGTTAATCCCAGAGATAGAGGAGCTAAACTAAAATGTTTAAACCTTTGGCCACTGCCAAGAAGAAAGAGGGGATATACACTTTCATCACATGTAAACTATTCCCATCAACTACCATTGTAAATTTGTAATGACCAGAACCAGAAGACACGGTCCGCTACATAAGCACAATACACTCACTCACCCACTGAGCACAAACACATTGGCTCCACTTCGCTTACCACAAGCCCACCCAGATGTCCATGGATGATGTTGGCAATGGTAGTATGTGGCCCACTTAAGTAGCACACTAAATTCCCACACCTAGCTGATTTGGGATGTTGCATTACAAACACCCACATTTAAATCCTTGCTGTTCCCCAGCAAGGCCCACCAGGTCCACTAACTTTGTACCCCCGGCGAGTTCGCAAGCCTTAATTATTATTTATTATTATTAGTTTAATATTGTAGTAGCTCACTAAAAATGTGTTCTTCATACATTCAATTGATGCCATTGAGATTAATTCAAATGTTTGAATACCAATTCTAAGATGGCAATTAGGGAAGAAGGACAATATGTTCGCCTTCAGTTCTGAAAGTGATGTCCAATATTGCTATTTGAACACCATTTTCAATTGTGAGAGAACTGAAATACGTATTAAAGGTCATTAGATCTTAAAGGCTACAAGATTTTCCATCTGACAGTAAATCAAATAGCCATTTAAGTGTAAATCAAACATACGAAAACATATTTACCAAAAGAGGCATATTCTGCTCAACCATTGCCTCCAGTACAGGTAAGCACTTCCCAAATAGATCTGTTACACCATCTTGAGAATTGGTTGTGGCACCAGCAGGGTAAAGCTTTACAGCAAATACAACACCACTCTCTCCTGTGAGATTAATTGCATATTGAGCCATGTACAACTAAAGTGAGATAGAAAAAAGGGAAACTAGGAAATTGTATATCAAAACTCCGTCATGGATGCTAAAGCTATCATATTAGCAATTCAAAGTTCAAACCGAATAACCTTTCAACAATCTTTCCATATATAAAGCCTAACATTCAGATAATAGACATGGAAAAGCTGCTATGACCTAACATAAATCTGCTCAGTTGAGATATATGACAAGACACAGAATGAGACAAGTTGCATGATAGGCCAGGTTTCCAGACAATGAAGAAGACAAATAATAACAAATGTAGTACTTCCTCCGTCCCTCTTTAATTTACAAAAATGAGTCTTGGCACAAGAATTAAGAAAATAATTGAAAAGGTGATGTGTTGTGGGGGTGGATAGTTGCGTGGGGTAGAGAATAGTAAGTGGATAGTTGTTGTGAGTATGACAAGTGGGTCCCACTATTTACTGGTTGTATTGTTGATGGTGTATCAATGACAAGTGTCAGATTTTCATCAGTTTAATTAAATCAATCTATAATTATTGCTCAATGTTCATTCATAATTACGGCAAAGAAAGTGGGAAGACCGTTTGGGATGGAGTAATTACCAGTGCATCTTACTAACCTACACATTTTTCCATGTTCTGAATGCAAAACATCTGTACATATCTTTTTTAATCTATAGGAAGACACCAAAACCACCAGAATGAACAGACACTGCCAGAAAGAAAACAAGACGAAACATGGAAAGAACATAAGTGGAAAACGGTCTGCTATCCCTATGAAATCATAAATATGCATACCTTTAAAAAGAACATGAGCATAATGCCAATAATGCAGATGAACTCTCAACCGAGATGGTAGAGCGAAAGATTGATCCAAAAATCTTGCCAGTTTTACAGCCATAATCACCCAGATAAATTAAATTCTTAATAACACAAACAACGCCACTTTAACACCCACAAAAGACTTTGTGACAACAGGCAGCAAGTCCTTCTTTGAAGAAGGATAGAGCCAAGATTCTTCAAGTCCCCTCAAATAACATATTCAACAAATTCCAAGCAAGGGGTTGTAAAACTAATTGGACATGAGAACCACTTTCTTGGACAAAGCACCGCAACAAATAATCGGTGCTTAATCTTAGACCCCTAGTCACAGATGGAAGAGATAAGATAACAGAGTGCTCAAGTGAAGCCATGATCAAAGTAGGTCCCTTAGGAGAAATAAATGTTTGAGATCTGAAGTCTGAATAATTCATTCATTCCTTTTCAAAATTTTCGATAGCATTATACAGTAACCTTATTCTTTCTACAAGTAGACCCCAATGTTTGCAGTTATGGTTATTAGAATGCCCACAATAGTAGGTTCCACGTCTCTTAGTTAAATCATTTTAGACATTGCACAGCTTGAATATGGATGGGGGTTGGTAAAGCGAAACGAGATCTAAAATTGGATTTGATTTGCCAAGAGCTGTCAATCATTCCAACAGAAGCCATAGAGTGTAAATGGACATCCTTTTGTTTCTACACTAAACACTGTAAACTCAAGCAAACCATCAACATTTCCGAAATGAACACACCAAACTATACATGGTCCAAGGACATTCATTATTGAAGTCATATATTCTAAGAACTGGTCCAATGTTTCAGCCTCCATTTAAGTTACTATATTGATTGATGTACAAATCAAAAATGAAATAACTTATACTCTATCCATCCCAAAATAAGAGTTGCATTTGATAAGTCAAGCTTCTTAAGCAACTTTTTAGTTTCCCTTATTAGCAGAAATTTGTGTTTCAACCTTAAGATCTGGGTTCCCAAGGATAATATTTTCATATGAAGTTTGGATGCAGAACAGGGTAAGACAGAGTAATTAAGAATGAGACGGAATCAATAAGCTTTGAGAACAGATTGATCTGCGCCTTGAGACACAAAGAAAACTAATCGTCTGAAATTATAAGCGACTGCAAGAAACTCACTTGCTAGTTTTATCTCATGAGGACTTGTTTTATCTGTCAAATAAAGTGTCATTAGAGGTACGAAGCCAGCGTCAGTAGGCAATGCGTTCAAGATGGAAGTGCGGTAAGCGACAGCAGCATCAGTGGTGGTAATCGGAGGTCTCAGATTTGGCATGACTATTGCCCTACCAAAATGGCGTGCGCTGTATTGTTATGGAAGAAGAGAGTACCAAAATTAGTGACAACACAAGTCAAATTAAGCAGGAATATGTAAGGAATAAAATAATTTCCAATTACAGTTTATATCTTCCATAGTAAGTCATAATACCTGTGAGGAACAACAGCTTGAAGCACCTCACCATCACGGAGATGAAGGTGCCAATCATCAGGTTGGGTTATAGAAAGCTCCATTTGAGCTCCGTTGGCTTTTACTCTGTTACGCCTTTGAATATTTGGAAGAGGCAATTTTGATGCCTATATCATAAAACATAGCACAACACCAAATAAAATACAGACATTTTTGAAATGGAGATTGTGTAACCTAGGATTACCTCCCCCCGCCCCCCGCCCCCTTCTACAATTTGTGTCAGGAGTGAAAATCTAGTAATAAAATACACTTTAGTCATCATTAGCATTAGTGCATACTTTAACTGTATTTGGCTTACCAAAGTGGGAATGTCATCCGAATGAAAGGGCTTGATACACACAGTTGAATCCATATGTAATAGCTTAAGCTTTTAGATGAGTTGGTAACGTAACATGGTTTCAAACCTTAGGTTTGGCAAGGTCTTTGGTTCGATTCATCCTGCTTGGATTTGTTACCCAAAGTATCACGAGTGTGCGATTTCATAGTGTTTAATTTGCAATGTCCTGGAATTACATGTATAATCAACTCTCCTCGTGGTGATAGCTTGGGAATGAGGGGGAGTTAACAGTAAATATACGTAGTTGAGTGATGTATGCACAAGGGGGTAGTACCAGCATAAAAGATGGAAAGACAATAGGCAAAAGGGGGAAAGTCAAGAGCCAAGGATAGCAAACAAGAATCAAAGATAAGAATTGACTAGGATAAGGATTAAGGTATTATTAATTGGATAATAAATTATGCAATATTTGTAAAGCCTATAAAAGGCTTACTGAATAATGGATAATGGACTTGGCATCCAAGTTTGAGGAAAAGAAAGTATTAGGGAGTTTGGGGAATTCTCAATAAAAATTTCCTACTTCTATTACCTTTTCTGTTTATTTACCCAGCCACTTTGTTTATTTCCCGGCCACTATTTCCAGCAACATAGCTAAGTCAAGTTATCTCAAATCCTCCTTTCCAGCAACCACAAGGCACCTGACGCGTTCCATCACAAAATCAGCCCGTAACATCGAGTCCGTATCTAATAGCTTAAGGTTTTAGATGAGTTGGTAACTTAAGATGATTAATGACACCTTGGGTCATGTGATGCTTACAAAATGATAATTTTCTCTCTTCAATCTCCAACCCACCATCTCCCCACGGGTCCTTCCTAATACATTCAGTCTTTCATCTCTCAAACCTCAGTGCTTTGCAATTTCCCCTCAATTTTTGATTTAGTTTTACTTGTATTTATCATCAAATGTATTTTCCAATAACTATGTATACTTGTAAATGTATAAATGTGAAGAAGATTGCCGCTGTCAGAGTTTATCTAATATAAGGAACTCTTTATATTTTCAAGTTTCCTTCATATAATAAAAGTATATTCCCTCCGTCCCAGCTCACTTGACACCTTTTGATCAAAACTGGTCAACTTAGGGTCGTTTTGACCAACACTTTATAGAAATATTTATGTTCCAAAAAAAATTTAAAAATTGTTATTGAGAGGATTTTTAATGGTGATCATTTTACATTTTTTTTATTTTTATTCGGATCATAAATATTTCTATAAAGTGTTGGTCAAACTGACCTTTAGTTGACCAGTTTTGGTCAAAAGGTGTCAAGTGAGTTGGTACAGAGGGAGTATATACTTTGAACCTCATCTCCATTTTGAATAATATTGTCTCCATAAAGTGTCAAATACAAAAAGTCTCCAGTTGAACAAAGAGTAAATTATAAACATTCATTACAGATTGACAAATTGGAAAGAAGGAAAACAAATAGGGAAGGGCAGCATGAATTTAAAATATTGAAAGAGAGTCGAAGTTTCTTATAAAAGATGCTATACATACTTTCCAAGGAAGCGCAAAAGTCTTTATCATTCTAATTCCCGCTAGATAGGTGGATCTGGACAATCTTTACTCACAGAGATGAAGAATGTGATCAGAAAATAGGAAAACATACAGCCATATAAACATTGAAGTATGACCAAAATGGAAAAAAAAAAATCCACACAGTTTCGCAAATTGAGGACTGACCTAACTTTGCATATCGATGTGGATATAAATGATACAATTTGTGCGCATGATTTCGCAAATATATGACTGAATATGACTAATACACTAAGTTTTCAGTAGCAAACAGATTAAGAGGAACAGAAAATAGCAGCTGGACACACAGCCATAACTAAAAAACCATTATTATATACAACGTCCTTATTCCAAAAAATAAGGGAAAAAACAGAGAGTTACAACAGTTTCAGACTAATTATCTAGCTTTAAAAGATGAACTAATATACTCATCACCATCCCTATACAATCATAGTTTCTAAAAATCAAATTGGTACCTAGTATGTTACATTCGATTTTCATTCTAGCCAACATCCCCAAAGGTTCCATAAATAAAATTAGGAAAAAAATATCAAAAAAGTGACAACTAATGCCAAAATAAACTTATGCTAAATCTAGGATAATTTATAGTGTGTTTCTTTCCGTCGATCTCATTTAGCAAAGTGCATGTATATATCTCTAATATAGGCCCATTCAGTTCATATCAAGCAGACACATAGAGCATGACCTATGTCACAAGAAACATGCTATATAGAAGGATAGTTACAAGGAAGAAAGATGGTTAATTAGCATTCAGAAGTGCAAGTTTAATAAAATTGAAGGTTAATCTCTAAAAGATGAAATCATAAAAGTTTAAGATGCTTAAGTTTCATTGGAAAAATAACTTTACCATCAAACCAATTTAGAGAAAATTTTGGAGGAAACTAGTTTCTCCAAAAGTTATACAAAGTCCTGTTTTTATAGAGTTTAAGGTTAAGGGTTTAGGGTTTAAGGTTGTTTTATAGAGTTTAAGGTTTAGGGTTTAAGGTTGTCTTATAGGGTTTAAGGTTGTTTTATACTCCCTCCTTCTCAAAATAGATGTCGTTTCAACCACTTCACACACATTAAGAAATACAATTAATGTATGTGAAAAAGTCTTATATACCCCTAAAGTAATTCAATTATCTAGGCAATTAAGAGATAGTCCACTATCATTAATAAGGGTAGAATTGGTATACAACAACAAAATAGCCTTGAAAATAGAAAAACGACATATATTTTGAGACAAAAAATAACTCTCAAAACGACATCTATTTTGAGACGGAGGGAGTAGGGTTTAAGGTTTAGGGTTTAGGGTTTAAGGTTGTTTTATTGGGTTTAAGGTTTAGGGATTAGGGTTTAAGGTTGTTTTATAGGGTTTAAGGTTTAGGGATTAGGGTTTAAGGTTTAGGGTTTAAAAATAGGACTTTTTATAACTTATGGAGGAACTAGTTTCCCCCAAAACGTACTCACCAATTTAAGCATTGAATTGACTTCAACTAATTCTAATAATATTCAAAACCTGATTGGGTGCAGAACATACTCTCAAAAACTGTAATTGATGATCCATCCCCCTAATCAGTACTCCCCTCATTACTCCAAAAGATGATTAGGACAGAAATAACTAATCTTGAAGTAATCATTAAAACAAACTAATTATTGTTGGAACCAATACGTTTGTTTCATGAATGAGGGTCAAAATCAGAATATCACCAGAATCATATGCTTAACTTTTGAACAATAATATGGTTTCCTTGTCCTTATTTGGGCTCTTACTAATCAAAGAATGTTAAACGTAAATGTCAAAAACTGACTCAATGCAACGAGGAACAAAGCATTGCTTTTGGATATGAGTTGAGAACAAGGGTGGTTTTAAATATACCTAACTGGGGGATTTAATCAAACAGATAATGGGCAGTGGCACAAATTCACTTGTACCCATCAAAGCATACTTCCATTTTTCACCCAAATAAGCCAATAAACTCAAATAATAATTCCAACCATGAAACAGAAGAATCATTTCAAGTAATAGTAATTTTGAAACAAATACGGAAAAATTAAATATACCATGAATGGACCTGCCCTAGCACTAAGAAAAGAATGTACCTGATTTGCGGATTACGAAGGCCCAGAAAGAAGAGGGAAACCCCAAAATTTGTTTGCTAGAAAGGCAAGGTCGACTGCAAATGCACGTAGTGAAAGGAGATAATTGATGATACTGTGCCACTGAAAGTTAGAGAGCAGCAACAACGGTCAATTCTGAAAGGGCCAGGTTCCATCTGAGGTTGCGCATTTATAGAAGAGTGACTCTTTTCACACCCTGATTTACTATGTACATCCACAGTTCAGTTTATTATTAAAAGAATGCCATTGCTCCACGATTATTTATCCTAAATAAAATACTCCAGCCGTATATTTGATAATTAATGACGCATTTGACTTGACAAGAGTTTTAAGGAAAATGTATTATTCTCTCGGTCTAAAGTTTTTAGTTTGACTTTACATGGAGATTAAGAAAAAGTGAATGTCGTGAGAATGAAAAGAAAAGTAGGAAAAAACAGGAAATAGAAAGTGGATAGAGAATCTTTGTTGTAAGAATAACGAGTGGGTAATAAAGCAAACAAAAACTTTAGTCTGAGACAAACTAAAAAGTAAATAAAAAACTTGGTCTGAAATAGTGGGAGTACTTACTTAGTTTGTGAGTTGTACCGAATTTCTTTCATTATTTAAAAATACAACATTTATTATGAGACTAATAAAATAAAATTGTAATATTTTAATTTAAAACGAATAGATCGAGTATAAATAAGCTCACCATTATTTCATTCGAGTCTTATCATTTAACTTTCTAAATATACTCCCTCCGTATCATAATTATTATGTGGACAAATTTTTATTTTGGGCGTCCCATTGATAAGTTACACTTTCCTCTAAAATAGTAAATAATCTTTACTATTCTTCCCACTCATTCTCTCTCCTACTTTACTTTTATACTCATAACACTAATCAACCTACTATTCTCTACCCCACTTTTTCTCTCATACTTCACTTTTCACACTCACAACAATTACTCACTACTATTCATCCCTTAATCCCCGTGCAAAACCTATTTTGTTCACATAGTTATAGGACGGAGGGAATAGTGAATACGCCACTCAAACTTAAAACACCACTCCTTCCATTAAAAACACCCATCATCATCTTCATTTTCATCTACATCTTCATCTTCATCACACCTAACTTGCAGAGGAAAAAAAATGCATGCTTTATTCCTCACCCGACCCCATCAAGTGGCAAAGTCATGTTAGTGAGAAGAGGTCGCTATAAAAAGTATCCTCTTGGTTCATTTTCAAAGGGGACTTTTCTCCCTAGATTTTACTCCAACAATTCTCCTTCCCAAAATCCCAAAAAGGTAATTCTAGCATTCTTCTTCTTCTTGCTCTATGATCCTAGCAAAGCTTTAGCTAAATCATAATTAGTCAAAAGAGCTTCATAAGTCTATGTGAGAGTATTGTATTTCTTTTGCTATTTATCTTAATCTACTTCATCTCTTTCTCTTCTTTTAGTTATTTCTTATATTCTTAAAGTATGGAATCACCATAAAAGGGTAAGATTTATGATTATTCTATATTAATGGAATTGGTCATAAATCACTACCTGACATTCCTTCACCACCGCCACCACCTAGCAAGACCAATCATAAGATTGGGTGGAGTGGGTGCCTACAACTTCCCACTTCGTAACTTAACACCTGAACCCATTTCTTTGAATCTTTGGTTAAAACAAGCAATTTTTAGGTTTTTCTTACGTTCCTGGAAAAACATAGGTGGCGACTATAAAATTCATCAAACACCCATTTTGGATATTTTTCAGATATCTACAGTTAGTTTTCGCTTTCATGTTACGTTTTGCTTTCTTGGGCTCGGGGTGGCATGAAGAATAAAGGCAAACAAATGATTCAACACCAAATGCCACCACTGATGATAAGTAAAATCCCACAATTTAACCAACCTAACAATTGAGCCACACCCAGCACGATTCACAAACAATCCCACAAATGAACAAAATCCCAACAAAGCAATCTATCTTAGCACAAACACAAACTGATTTTCGGGCAACTTGGGATTGAAATTAATACCTTTGTTTCTGGAATTAAAGGGGGAATTGATGATGTCTCGTCGGCTGGTCAAATCTGTTGCTTGAATGGAATTTGAAGGTTGACTAATGGGAGTGCGTTGCTTCTTGGTTAAAGAGGGAAGAGAGTAAGGAATTGGAAAACAAAGAGGGAGATATGTAAATGGTAGTAATATTTCAACAAGTGACGGTTTGGCCGAGTGGTCTAAGGCGCCAGATTTAGGCTCTGGTCCGAAAGGGCGTGGGTTCAAATCCCACAGCCGTCAATTTTCATTTTTTAATTTTTTCTCTTAATGCAAAAACTATTTTTAATAATTTTCTTTACTTTCGATGCAAAAAAAAAAACTTTTTATTTTTAAATATGATTTTCTTATTAGTTGATGCAAGAGACATTTAATTTAAGGTTTTATAATATTACACTTAAAATATACTCTCTCCATCCCATGAGAATGTGCACAAACTTCTGTTTTATTTGTTTCATTGATGACAAAAACTTGTATGAGTACATCGTGACCCGTCTCATAGTAGAGACGGGTCATTTTTTACTCATGACCCAGATCCATGACCCACATGGCAAAAAAAAATACTTTTTTAAATCTTTTATATTATTATTATTGGTTTTTTCGGTTTGTCAAAAGTAATAGTTACTATAACTAAATATAACAAACGTGTTACTTATATGTAACAGTTTGTATACATAAAAGTAATACATATATACAGAAAAGTAACAGTTTTTTTTTTTATGTTTTCTTCGTTTGCCAAAAGTAATACTTATTACAACTAAAATGTAACCAACGTGTTACTTATATGTAACAGTGTTTATACATAATTGTAACACGTATATATAGAAAAAGTAATAATTCAATCATTTACATTTTTTGAGTTAAAAAACACTTGATTAGTATTACATGTAAAAGTATTACATTATCTATAGAAATATGTTGTAATTTCTTTTATTAAAGTGTTACATGTACTTGTACAAACAATTACATTTATATATATGAGTTGTTACTTTTCAAATGTTACTTTTTTTCAAAAAATTAAATCAAAATACACAATATTATATATTTTTGCAAAAGCACTATTACAGTTCAGTATAAATGATAATTACATTTAGATATTGTTTGAGTTACACGTAATTATAGTTAGTATTACATTTGAAAAAATGGGTAAAACGAGCTTTTGTTTTTATAAAATAGGTGTTACGTTTACTTATGAACAATGTTACTTTATATGTACACAGTCATTACATTAAGTTATGGTAACTATTACTTTTGGTAAACGATGGAAAAGCCGGGAAAAAAAAAAAAAACATAAAAACTAAAAAAAAAAAAAACTTTTTTTGGCCAATGGGTGGTTGCCACGTGGCATGTTATACTCCATGGATCATGGATCCGGTTCAATTAGTCGGGTCGGGAAAAAAAAAACCGCCTCATAAAAGAGACAAACATAGGTGCTCTAATGGGAAACTAGCTCTTCATTGATAAGCACCTTTTTTAAAATGCAATTTTGATATTTTTTTTTATTCAACGAGACTCACTAATTATGCGCACAACAACTATCCATTATTATACCTAATCACGCTTTCTCTCACCTACTTTATTTTTCACACTCAGACCATGAACAATGGTTTCAACTTTCAACACCCTCTTTTTCAATTCTCAACACTCCACATCATCTTCTCTCTCTTCCACCTAATAATTCAACTAGTATCATTCAACTTTTACACCCTACAATAGTTTTGTTTAAAAAAATTCAACACCCTTCCAACGCATTATCCTATACCCCCATCGCTTTTATTTTATATTATTTATTTTTATGATTAGTAAAATAATAATAATAATTATTATTATTATTATCATTTATAATTAAAAAGATGTTGATTTTTTTAAAAATAAGTGTTAATGAAGGATAATTGAGAAATTTATATTGAGAAAAGATGTTTTTTTTTTCGGTGTCCAAATCAATGAAACTTGCATCTATTTATAGAGTTTTTTGTAAAAAGAATTTTGGTGTAAAAAAAACTTTTAAAAATTAATAATTTACTATAAAAGAATTGAGCTCAAATAATTGAGATGAGAAATAAAATCGGAAATCTTAAGAACCAATCGTTGCATGCCAAGTGTCCCAATCAGGAAAAAAATAAATAAAAATGTTACCATCCACAATGTTATCCCACTTTCATTCTCACTTTAACACTTCACCTCATCTTCTCTCTCGTCCACCTAATAATTCAACTACCTATTTCTTTAACCACACTACAATGGTTAGATTAAAATTAAATTCATCTCCCTCCCAACTCATCATTCTATACCCCACCACTTTTATTTTATTTATATTCTTTATTTTTATGATTAGTAAATTATTATTATTATTATTATTATTATTATTATTATTTATAATTAAAAAAATACTTAACAATTAATTAAATCCATTTCACTAAAAAGATGATGATTTTTTTTTAAATAAGGGTTAAAATGAAGAAGGATAATTGAGAAAAGAGGGATTTTTTTTTCCGGTACCAAGTCAAATGAAACTTGCATCTATTTATAGGTTTTTTTGTTTTTTTATGAATTTTGGTGAAAAAAATATATTAATTTACTAGGTGATAATTCAGTTCAAATAATTTGGGATAGAAAATATATCCGAAAATCACATGGACCAATCATAGCCCAACACGTGTCCCAATCAGATGGAAAGAAAAAAAAAAGTTGTTGCCTGCCGACAGGCCCGACACACGCGCCGTGTCGGGCGGTGTGACACGCGCGTGTGTTGGCCCAATGGAGCGCCGGCGCGTGGCGTTTCAGGGCCCCTTTTTTTTCCAGTCCGATGAAAAGTTCCATTTTTCATTTTCATCCTTTCAAGTTTCATTTTCCCATTGTAGCACTTCAACTAGTTGAAATCCATTTTCAACCCACTTTTCATTTCCCATTGTAGGTGGTCTTAGACCTTTTTTTTCTTTCAACTAGTTGAAAAGTTTCAACAACTATTTTCATTCAACACCCATTCAACTACCTACTACACCCCTTCAACTATTGATTTTTTTTTTTTCAACACCCCTTTAAACTACCCATTACACATGGTCACAACAAATACCCACTACTAGTATTCTCTTAATTCCCGTGCATATCCCATTTTGTGCACGTTAATTATTATAAGACGGCGGAGTATTTCATTCGGTGGCATCAAATAAACTTGCACAAATTTCATGATTGTCACTATTGGTTTCCCAATTATCAATGAATAAAGTTTATTGAAATTTGCCCTTTTCTAATATAAAGTTACAAAATGAGGTGTCAAAATTTTATTAGTGTTTTTAATTAGAGTGTGCCGGGTCCACTATCGATGTAGCCAATAAAATATCGACACCTCATTTTGTATCCATCATTTTGTGAACTTCTTTTATGCCCATAGCATTGCCCATTTTCTAATGTCTTATGACCTAGAGAAGCATGAGTTGTGGTGATTCAATATAAGAATATACGAATACTGATAGATTGCGGAGAATTCATTTTGATGGCTTAATTGAGAAAGAAAACATGAGAGTTATTTGTCTGAAATCGTGTTTCCTTAAAATTTTTGAATAAGCGTGATTTTTTTAATGTACTTTACATTTTTATAAATAACTATCACTTTTTTTTTAAATAGAAATTATATATTTTGTAAACATTTGACAAATGTTTTAAAAACGTACGTTAAAATTTTATAAATAAGTGAAACTCAATTAACACGCTAAGATAGTTACACTATCACTACTATTCTTTAACGTCGATTAACACCGACAATTATTAAAGAGCAATGCTAGGGACACAAAAGAATGTCACAAAATCTTGCTCACACGATGAGTTGACGATATTTTATTGGTTGCATCGATAGTGGATCCGCCACACTCTAATTAAAAACACCAATAAAATAATTACAATTAGGATGTTGTGAATAAGATTTTGTGACTTTTTTGTACCCCAAATTATTCATTATTAAAAGGTTTAATGGCCAATGACCAAAAATATGTTTCTGCCCTCCTAAATTGGTGTTCTTTTTCAACTTTTATATCTCTCTCTTTCGGGTTTCTCAAAATATTTCATTCATCTTTAGTACTTCCTTAATCCATTAAGCAACAACACAATTGTTTGTAATTTCAATTATTGAAATTACAAACTATTGTCTTGTTGTTTTCATTTGGATTGTAATATCATGTTGTTGTTGTTGTTGTTGTTGTTGTTGTTGTTTTTTTTTATATTTTGAAGTTCTAATAAGTTTCTCTCGTCGTTGGGAGCCGTTGTTTTTTTTCCCACCGCTGTGAGCAGTTACTTTCTCCACGCCATTGAGAGTCTATGTTTATTTGTGTGTTTACTGATTTTCCCGATTTGAAAATGCAAATTATGAATCTCGCGTTATCTCACAACAAAAAGGTGAACATTGTTCTTACTGCACAAGGACGCTTTTGTGGATTTTGAGATTTCTGGTGGACGTGTAATTGTCTACCCGAATTATCTAGAATGTCAAGTGTTTAGCGCAAAATATTATCCAATGTGAGATTATTTAAATGCCGAATGGAGACAGTTTACAAGTTTTACTTGGAGTAGGATCCGATCGTCTTAAAATTTTGACCAAATATGTCATTGTTGTAGTTTAAAAGATGAAACATCTACATATACTCCCGCCGTCCCACCACAAGTGACACTAATTTCCTTTTCGGTCCGTCTCACCACAAGTGAGACTGCCCAAATAGAAATGTTTTAATATATTTATATTCAACCAACCCCATTATTTAACCCCACTCATTCTCTTCTTCATTTTTCACCACACAATTTATTCAACTAACACTACTAACTATTTACCCCCTTATTAGTTGTCTTCATTTTCTACCACACATTTACTATTTTTTCTTAATTATTGTGCCCACAATTCTAGTAGAACTTGTGGTGGGATGGAGGGAGTATACGTTTATGAGACCACCTACAATGAGGGGTTGAGAGGGTGTCAACTAGTTGAGGGTGGGCAATGAGGAGTTGAGAGGAGGGGGTTGAAGGGGAAGGGTTGAAGAAGCTCAACCTGGTTGAGAAATTTGGGTGGGGCCCAGGAAAATCCACGTGGCGGTATAGTATTGGTCAGCACAAGGAGAGTGCACCACACCTCCCAACAAGGCGTGCGAACAAGGCGTGTGTGCTGCCCTTTTATTTTTTTTTTCATTTTTTCTGATTGGGACACTTGTCTCATACCCATTGGTTCCTTATATTTTCGGATTAATTTTTATCCCAATTATTTGAGCTCAATTTTTTCATAGTAAATTGATTTTTTTGTTTAAAAAAAAAAAATACCAAAAATTATCATTTTCCCCCCTCTATAAATTGATATAAGTTTCATTTGATTTGATTTGGACACCGAAAAAAAATCCTCCTTTCTCAATATAAAATTTTCAATTATACATCATTAACCCATATTTAAAAAATTTCAACATGTTTTTAAGTGTGAATTATTTTTTAATTATAAATTATTATTATTATTATTTTATTAATAATAAAAATAAAGATTATAAATAAAATACAAGTGGTGGGGTATAGAACGATGAGTTTGGAGGAGTTGAATTTTAAACTAAACTAGTTATTGTGGGGGTATAATTGAGAGGCTAGTTGAATGATTAAGTGGATGGAGAGAGAAGATGAGGTGTAGTGATATTAATGTAGTTGAAGGTTTTTGGGTGGTTGGACCATTGTACATGGTCTGAATATCTTGACAAGTGTCATCATATTGGTGTTCTAAATTCAGGATAAAAAAGCCAAACACCACCCTATCTGATTTTCCTAGAAGAAGAAGAAGAAGGCGCGCGCGAAAATGGGCTCCGCAAATCCTTTACCGCACAAAATTAATTTCACTTTAGCTTGACAGAATATTCAACCCTCTGGTCTCAACTCCGATCACTCAGCCATGGCGATTTCAATGTCAATGGCAACACCATCCGCTCTATTCAATTCTTCAAACGCCTCCTTTCTATCTTCCACCCCTCTAAAATCTCTTAAACTCCCTCGCATCTGGCCATGGCAAAAGCTGAAAATGGGGCCAATGACGGTATCTCCCATGGGGTTCGGAACCTGGGCGTGGGGAAATCAGCTACTTTGGGGATACCAGGAATCCATGGATACCGAGCTTCAACAGCTATTTAACTTGGCCGTTGATAATGGAATCAACCTCTTCGACACAGCTGATTCTTATGGAACTGGTAAATTGAATGGCCAAAGCGAAATTCTGCTCGGAAAGTTCATTCGCGAGTATCAAGGTCAATTCTTAACTTCATTTCTCCTATGTTTTGTTAGAATCGCATAGTAAGGCACGGAAAGTTTGATTATGTTTGATGCTGTTTGAACCTAAAACGAGGACTCTATGCATCCAACTTCAAGTTTTTTAGTTCTGCTTTAACCTGGTGTGTCGTTCATGTGATTAGTTAAATATCGAAAACTTACTGTTTAGGAAAATTGATCCGATCGATTGAGCAGAATTCGAGAATTAGCTGTTGTATTGCTAGCATTTAATCTGGAGCATTACTAGATACTCCAATCAACAACAACAAAGCTTTAGTCCCAAAATGATTTGGGGTCGGCTAACATAAATCCGCATATGGACTCGCCTCATTATCAGATTCCATCCGAGAAAGATTGTCCCCTTTCTTATTGAGAAGTCAGCATAAGACAATATTACACTATACTTTACATACTTTTATTACATTTTAGATTCCTAAACTTTAACCATATAAGAATATTAAGCAAACTTTCAAGTTCTCTTTGCATCCAAGTTCTAGTTCTTAATTTTGCTTTAACCTGGTGTGTGTTCATGTGATTAGTTAGATAACAGACACTTATTGTTTAGGAATAATTGATATGATCAATCGAACAAATTTTGAGAATTAGCTGTTGTACTGCTATCATCTAGCCTGTAGCATTACTAGATATACTCAAATCATCATAAAAAACAACAACGCCTTAGTCCCAAAATAATTTGAGGTCGGCTAACATAAATCCTCATATTGACTTGTCACATTTCTAGATACTCACTCCGTTCGAGAAAGATTGTCCCCTTTCTTATTGAGAAGTCAGCATGAGACACTATTACACTATACATACTTTTATTACTCCCTCTGTTCCAAAATGAATGCCCGATATTGCTCTTGATCAAGAGCAATATCGGACATTCATTTTGGGACGGAGGTAGTACATTCTTGATCCCTAAACTTCAACCATGTAAGAATATTAAGCGAACTTTCAAGAATGTGCAAAACTAGTATACCCACCGTCCAAAATTGATTGCCTATTTTGAGTGTTATAAGGAATTTAAGGAAGTTTACATTTAAGCATTTTGAATCATAAATACATATATACCCTTAATGGTCTCACCATATAACATTATTAGTACGAGTAAAACTAAAACATTATGAATGCCAATGAGCTTAAGTAACTTCATCAAAAAAATGGACATTCACTTTGGAACAAAGGGAGTACATTTTATATATTTTTGGTCTAAGTCTAATCATATTCATAAGATTAGTCATAGTGGGTCACTCTTTTTGTGACGAAGGAAGTAAATAGTTTGACTTAATCATTATAATTTGTAAGTTATGTGGAACACCGTCAACATATAGCATTTCATATCTGTTTGAAACTAAACAGTAGGAATCAACATGTTTATGGTAACCCTAGTCATATGTTTGGTGAAATTTATCACGTACCATTCAACTTGCGAGATTTCACTGCATGCAGTGGTTCAAGATATGTTGTGGTTCTTTCAGTTTACTTAGTGCCTGGTTGACTTGTATTCTCAGGATCAAAGCAGGTAGCGGACAACATTGTGATTGCCACTAAGTTTGCTGCATACCCGTGGCGCCTTACCCCGAACCAGTTTGTGAATGCTTGCAAGTATATACTTTTTCTTACATTCTTTTTTACTTGCGATGCAATTAAAAGATTGTACATTGGTTTCCGGAGAAAAGAACTTTTAAGTTTTGGGGAGAAGAGGTGAAAAGTAGTAGGCAAAAGTTTTTCTTTCGTATGCAAGCCAGGAACTTAGTCTATCAATATACTGTGGTAATCTAGTAGCATTTTTTTTGTATCTCTATTGCCGCACATTTGACATGAAAACAACGTAGAATGGACTCTCACTGGCAGTCATGTTAATATGATCCACTTTTGCTGTCATAGATTGATGGAGACAATGCAGAATGGTATTTCAGGTCTTCTCTGGATAGAATGCAAATCGAGCAAATTGGAATAGGACAGTTGCACTGGTCAACCGCAAACTATGCTCCTTTGCAGGAGCGAGCACTTTGGGATGGTTTAGTGGCAATGTATGAAAAGGTTGTCGTCGACTTATTCTTCATTGCTACAACTAAACTGCCGTAGGGACAATCCACCACTTTAATTGGACGGGCATAATAATCATAATTGTTGCACTTGAACACAATACAGTTGCCAGTTATTGATCAATGTAAACTCTTATCCTCATAAACTTCGGGGCTTCATGCCACTGCCAATGACATTTATTTCCCATATACTCCCTCCGTCCCAGAAAGATAGTCTCACTTTGACTTACATGGTCAACAAAATCAAACTTTGGCCATAATGAAAATCCAATTATCCCTATGCAATTCTAAAAATTGTTATTGATAGTATTCTTAGTGGTGAAACAATTTTTTTTTTTGGATTTGCATAGGGATATTTGGATTTTCATCAAGTTATGGTCAAAGTGCGATTGAGTTGACCATGAAAGTCACAGTTGGACTATCTTTCAGGGACGGAAGGAGAACATTTTTTGCTTTCGCTTTAGTCATGCCACCTTATGCAATTGAAAGCTCAGACTCCAACTGGTAAAGCTCACAAGAAAGTGCCGTCCAGGGTTTAGTTCGAGGTGTTGGTGTGAGCAATTATGGACCAAAGCAGCTCCTGAAGATCCATGATTACCTTAAAGCTCGGGAAGTCCCCTTGTGCTCAGCTCAGGTACTGTGTTAGTCCCTTGCAGCAAGTATTATTATGTCTTATATGATGTCGGTTTTGTTTTCTTTTCGAACCTACACTGCACTTTCCAGTTTCACGAACACCTTTTTATGGAGGTAAGGTGATTTTTGCCAAAGAAATTCCTAAACCAGCATTGTTCAATTGTGGTAAGCAACACACATCTAAATATTTTACAGGGACCAGGCTCAGGTCTTTCACACTTGATGCTTTTCAAAATGCATCTACAAATGAATATCTTCGACCTTTAACATCTCTCAGGAAGTGCTACAATAAAGCATCATTGACCTAATGTCCAACCCGACCGCAAAAGAAGTGATATCTAATAAATATATCATAGATTGCCAAAAGTTGTCTAGTAATTTCAACAGAATATGTAGGTACTACTCAAGTACTATAGCTTGATTAAACTTGAACACCCAGTGAAATCTTGTAACTTAAAAGGTTGGTGCCCACTATAAAAGCTACTAGGATATAGAATTTCATTACTGCTCTTTATCTTTGTGCACTGTGGGTACTAGCACTGAGTACCAAATATAAGTGATATACAAATATAAGTTTATATCTATGCTTATAAAAGTAAGCCTATACTTATGATTTGAGATTGATTTAATTCCGTATTCAGGTTCAATTTTCATTGTTGAGTATGGGAGAAGATCAGATAGAGATTAAGAATGTATGTGATTCGCTGGGTATACGTTTGGTATCATACAGTCCTTTGGGTCTTGGCATGCTTACTGGAAAGTATTCATCTTCTAATCTTCCACGTGGACCAAGGTATGTACATCTCTCTCTCTCTCCCCCAGATGGTAGGAAACTATTTAGGCTAAAAGAGAGTCTAATTTATGCGCAAAATAGAAACAAAAGACACACTGCTTAAGGGATGCATGCAGTTGACTATATGAGCTATTGAGCCGTTATTATCGGACACTCATCATATCGTCCTTCCACAGGAACATACTCTTCAGACAGATTATTCCAGGGTTGGAACCCTTGCTAAATTCATTAGGAGATATTGCGCAAAAGAGACGTAAAACTATACCCCAAGTATGTACTTGTTCTTTTTCTTTTTGCCAATTGCTTCACTTGGAACTTACACTAAGTGCTCTATCTTTTACTAGATTGTGCCCTTACTGTACACTAGTAGGAATTACTTTGGGAGATTAAACACCTCTGATTGGGCACATTCACATTGATGATCATGTCTTATTGTATTTTTATTTTTTCTTGAAACTTAAATACACCAGGATTTTTCTTCTCTTAAGACACCACCTATAGTTTTCATTCTACTCCGCTTTCCAGCCTCGAGAGTTTACTTGGATTTTCTGTTTTGCTCATCGATAGCAATGTTTCAAGTTGATTTCTTTTTGGACTAGAATTGTCTTTCTTTTAATACTCCTCTGTCCCACAATTTCTGTCCCCTTTTTTGTTCTTATACATGAATACTCCTGATGTGCACATTACCGCATAGCAAGTACGCAATGACATAATTGATTAGGTGAAACTCATAGTGGGACGGATGTAATAGTCCTGTATTTTACTAGAGGCTTCTTACAAATCATCGTCCCTGCCCTCCCCTGTCATTGGTTGTTAGTTGTAATTACTCTTGGCAAGCTTTTGAATCATGATGAAGTATCTTGCTACGTGTCTAAGGCATTAGTAGTTAAATGGATGCTGAGTTCGAATTCATGATTCCTCAACTTGGGACTGCTTATTTTGATGAATGAACTTGCTTTTTAATGGAAGCGATGAAATTTCTTAACCACTTACTAATAAATTTATGATATTAAATTACAGGTGGCAATAAATTGGTGCATTTGTAAGGGCACCATTCCAATACCTGGTGTGAAGTCAGTTAAACAAGCTGAAGAGAACTTGGGTGCACTAGGTTGGAAACTCACTTCCGATGAGTTACTTCAGTTGGAATATGCTGCAAGTGAGGCACCTCGCAAAATGATCCAAAACATTTTCCAGACAAGGTAGTCAGCGTTTATTTTTTTCCCAGGAAACAAAAAAAACTACCTCCGTCCCAAAATAATTTTGCTCTTAGCATTTCTAAGAATGGCTATTTTAATTTGACTTTCTGTTTCGTCCCAAATTACAGGTAAAATTCCCGAAATGCCTAATCTGATTACAGTCATGAAAAAAGGGTAGAAAATAACCCGAGATCTTGAATCCACTATTACCAAAATCTGCTCAGCCTTCCGCCCTCCTCTCATTCTCTTTCTCAACAAAGGGCTGTTTGCGCGATAGTTACTTAGTCAAGGGAGGTTGACCAGAACTGTAAAGAATGTTGGACCCCTTTAGAAAAATGCACATACTGTTATAAATTGTTCATGTATTCTAACCAAACATGTTTAAATCAATAGCTGGTTGTATATCAAATCTGCACATTGTACATTATTCGTTGATCAAATCTCTCTAATGGTGAGAGTACGATAGTTTGAGAGTATGACCATAATTTAGAGCTTTGGACCCTAGAACCCCTGAACCAGATTATAAACCCATAAAAACCCAAGTTGAGATGAAAATTCTATATAAACCCAGAGATAGTTAAAGGACAAAAATACCCTCACTACCCAAGCCCACATCCCAGCCCACTACTGTCTCAAATCCGGTCAAACTCTTATATGTAACGTATAAGACCAATTCTACTCTTATAATTTGAATATAAAAGTATTTTTTTTTTCACTTTTTTCAACTTTTTGATCTGGGAATAGGGTTCTTGTGGAATTATGCCTATAATTTAAGTGAGTGTGGTGAATAAAGACAGAATAAAATATATTTTATGAAAATGAGATTTATCAATAATCGTTCGGGAAAAGGTTAGACAAATTCAAGCTTTATCAGCTCCTAACTTACGTCCCTCTACTGCTCGTACGCCAAATCCTAAATACTTTAATCCCGAATTTATAAATCCAAAAAAACCTAAAAGAAGCTCTTACTTTTCGGGAAAAATGCAATTCTGAACCGGAAGGCGGTTTTTCTGCTACTTCTTTGGCATATCAAGAAGCTCGCACTTATGGGGGTATAGTTGGAGGAGTTCATGTTGATCCTTGGGCTCCAATGGCTGACTGCGACAATTTTGAAGGTTATTACGATGAAGAAGATGGCTTTCAAAAGAAAGGGAAACGAGGAAAATCTGGATCGAAAGCTAAAGCAAAAAATCTCAAGCCTAAAAGGCCTTGGAATAATAAAAGGCAATTTGATTGACCTTTTATTTATTTATTTTTTTTTTTATGTTTTTTCCTCTTATTTTTTCTTTTTCTTTTGTGATGATTTTGGCTTAGTCCTCCGTCACCT
Organism: Campanula takesimana; assembly: GCA_026119855.1. Taxonomy (NCBI): domain Eukaryota; kingdom Viridiplantae; phylum Streptophyta; class Magnoliopsida; order Asterales; family Campanulaceae; genus Campanula; species Campanula takesimana. Next base: position 245,475 of record JAOWBW010000026.1, read on the forward strand.
CTTTGGACTTTTTTTTATTTTCAATAAAATATAGGGGGCATTGCCCTTTTCGCTAAAAAAAAAAAAAAAACAAAAATTAATACTCCCTCCGTCCCAGACTAAGGTTCTTACTTTCCTTTTTGGTTTATCCCAGACTAAGGTTCTTAGTTGCTTTATTACCTAAAATGGACAATGGGACCCACTTGTCATTCTCACAACAAAAACTTTTTACACACTTTCACTCTCCTATTTTCTCCTACTTCACTTTTCATACTCACAACATTTACTTTTTTTTTAATCTCCGTGTAAAGTCAAACTAAGAGCCTTAGTCCGGGACGGAGGGAGTAACAATTATTTTGGGACTGCATTATTATTATTATTATATTGAATGAAAGAAATAAATTTAGATATATACTCACTCGGTCCTGGCACAAGTGACACCAATTTTTGGGACACGGAGATTAAGAAAAAATAGTATATGTGTGGTAGAAAATGAAGAGATAGAATGAGTTGGGTAAATAGTAGTGTTGGTTGAATAAAACGAGTGGTGGAAAATGAAAAGAGATAATGAGTGAGGTTAAATGGTGGGTTTGATTGAATATAAATATATTAAAATATTTTCATTTTGGGCAGTATCAATGGTGGTGCTGTGACGAACCGAAAAAAAAAAATAAATGTCACTTGTGCTGGGACGGAAGGAGTATATATATAGGTTTTTTTTTTAATTTTTTTTTTAAGAATTATTTATTTATTTATTTATTTATTTATTTATTTTTTTTCCGGAAGCTAGTACATACTGGCGTTACAAACTCACATTCGAGTTACTTTTATAAAAACCTATTTTACACTAATAGATGTGTAAAGCATATTTTACATTAAAAGATTATGTTTAACATTAAGGGATGAAAACATGTCTTTTAATGAGTGTAAAACAAGTTTTTCTCTAGATTTTCACCCGTCATCGTAATAGTATGATAGTATTTCAAAAAAAAAACAAAACAAAAAAAAACTCACATCGTATGTAACGCCACATCAGCTAACGTTAACTTGAAAGTGTTAAATCAGGCGACCGCCACGTGAAGTCCTTCACCTACACCGCCGGTTGACTAGCCACAGACTCAGACCCTTTACCGTACTGTTATAAAATACGCAAAGGGTGCGCACTACGCATGGCCACTTTCTCTCACGCTCTCTCAGCTACTCTGCGCCCACTCCCCTCTCGACTTCCGTCCCTACAGCCAGTATCCCTTTCTTCTTGCACTCCGTTGACCTTCCGATCAAACCCATTGGTTTGCCCAATTAGGTCAGATAGAACCCCGGTGACCGGCGTGAATTCCAAGAAATTTAGCTTCATAGCGAAAGCATCGGCGGTCGAGATGTCGACTGAGAAAAAAGACAAAGGGAATGTTCAAGTGTTCGATTCTGAAGAAGATCTGGCGGTGTCGCTGGCCAAATACACCGCCGATTTATCGGACAAGTTTACTAAAGAGAGAGGCGCTTTCACGGTTGTTCTATCCGGAGGTTCCCTAATCAAATCTCTCAGGTGATATTCTTTTAGTTTCAATTCGAAATTCATTTCTATTTTTTTTAATTGGGGAATTGAAATGTTTGATATTAATTGTCTTTGCCGTTGAAATGCAGGAAATTAGTGGAAGCTCCGTATGTTGACTCGGTGGATTGGTCAAGATGGCATGTCTTTTGGGCGGATGAGAGGGTAGTTCCCAAAGATCATCCTGATAGCAATTATTTGCTTGCATACGATGGTTTGCTCTCCAAGGTACAGTCTCGAAACTTTTCGTACTGGATTCTGAATAACACCAAGTCCAAATAAGGATGTAGTTTTGCTATTGAAACATCTTACTGATTGTTCGTTGCAATTGTATGTAGAATCTTCGTTATTGTTTTTTTTTTTTTTTCAGATGATTAACTTGGGTAGTTGATCACATCAAGCTGCACGAGTTATGATGGCAATAATTATCCATCATCATGGTTACAGGGTTTGGGCACATCCCTAATATTTAAATATAGAATCATTCTTTAGATATACTGCATAAATCATATCACAAGTGTAAGTATTTGAAGCTAGTATATAGGATCGCAGTGGGGGTACGATGAGATGAAGAGAGGTTTTACTATCAACTTTCCATGACGATTTATAGCATTTTCTTAAAAAAACTCAAAATGGTCTTTATATTTTTAACCAATCTCTTTACATAGGAGATATGAATCCACACATCCTATTTGCACAGAAGGTTGCACACATGGCCAATCCATTTGTGCATGTTATATTTGCTGTGATGCATCCATCTGGCAGAGAATGGAAAAATCACCACCACTTGCAACGTACCAGACCTCTGTTTACAAAACGTATTATGTAATTTAAAATGACAACATTGTCATATGTACTTTCAGATTTCATTACAGTTTATGCAACCCCGTTAGATGAGCGGTTAAATTTTATTAACGTAATGTTTTTGTGGTCAATCCAAAACTAACCCAATTAAAGATTTAACAAGTTTTGAACTGCACCACCACCACCACCACCACCACCACCATCATCATCATCATCATCAACACCATTGCACAACTGAAAACCTATAGTGGACGAACTCTAAAAGTAAACCCAAAAACTCCAAACACAAGAAAACCTAAAACGAAGAAAGGCTTAAAAAAATCAGACTTTTCAAACCCAAAATCGAATCAAACCCATGGGAAAATCGAACTCAAGGCAAAATCAAATCAAGTCCTAGAAAATAGCTGGAGATGCTGCTATGATATTTGGAAAATGGCTGCAATATTGTTGCGAGGATAAACTTAAAGCTGGAGGTTGGGAAGTGGGAAATCGCTGGCGGAGATGAACTAGAAGCTGGAGCAAAAGAGGGCGACTGAGAGGAGAGGAGTATCAGTCGGATATGATGGGTTCTTTGCAGTGAAGTCGGCCGGGGAAACTTGAAGAAGTAGGAGGGGGGTCGGTGCGTAGACATTACAGAAAAGCGTCACCAGAGTTGGAAACTTTAAGGCAGGACTGAGTTAGTGTATTTAACGACTAAAATTCCATTTTTTTACCGACGTTAAGTATGTCTCGCATAAATTGTACTACCTCTGTCCCTAAATGAGCGTCCAAATTTCATTTTAAGGGAAACTGAAAATCTCAACTTTTTGTACAATTTGGTAGCAAAGATTCATATATAATCTTGTAATCTCATTTCCAAACATTTAGTTTTGCACGTATAAAGAAATCGGTGAAAAACAATTCGAAAAAAAAACATTTAGGGACAAAGTTATGTTAAAAAAAAGACACTCATTTTGGGACAAAGATTTCTTGAAAATGGACACTCATTTAGGGACAAAGGGAGTAACAAATTGATAAAGTACATATGATTAGGAGGTAAGTTCATGGTACATTGCATAAATTGTCAAAAATCATTAGTACGTTGCATATGTAGCATATTTAGGTCGTTTACCCGGCAGAGATTAGATAGATATCAATGTACGGAGTATATTTTTTTTCTATGATCTGAAAGTTTGTGTAGATTACTAATACTTCCTCCTCCAAAAAGATAATCTTATTTGATAAAATGATAGTCTTATTTGGTAAAACAAACTATTAAGGGTCTGGCTTTACATGCTTCAAGTTTCTTGAAATTGCACTTGAGTTAAAACCTTTAATCGAATTGGAACCACCTGTTTGGACAAACTGAAAAGAAACGAGGGACTGTTGTTGTGGGATGAAAAGAGCTTTAGGATATAGGATTGAAGAGAAGTGTTATGCACTGAGAAATGATGATGTGCTTGAAAGACCTGTACCTTGAGATAGACTGAAAATGCTAGTGCTACTGTAGCAAAATAGAGCTGTGTTATGAAGATTATTTCTCTAAACCTACGAATCAGAATGTGTTGAAGTTGGATAAGTTTTATAGAAGTAGGATAAGTTTTATACTATGGGTCCCCTATCTCTCGGCAAATTTTTAGCTTGATCTAATTTTCGTACTTAAGCCTTGACCCAAATAATACTTATCATCATATTAGTCTGTAGCAAATTCCAGTGGTGATGAGAAATATTCCCCCCCCCCCCCCCCCCCCCAAACATGCAAGTTCAAATTGGCTTGAAATTGTAAATATTAATATGAGTGTATTTGTTGTGTATTTTTTTTAGCTCAACCCAATCATGGGAGACCTTGAACCGTGATCAAACAACTTACACTGCGTTAGAGAGACTGTCACAGAGTTTGTCAATTCAGAAATATGTGGCTAGGGCCATAAGATATCTGAGTGACATTCTGTTTTTCACCAGTGATAGGGCATGGGTAAAACTTGAAAATATATAGCAAGTAATAAATGTACTATGTAGAAACACGAGGGAACATATGGAAAGACCAAAACTGGTTAGAGATTCAGGGTAGGATTTATTTTACGCTATAACCTAATCAGCTGTCCCATAGAAAGGGTCTTGCTCCTTTTTCTTAGTTCTTTCCCGAACAGAGACCTCTTTTTTTATATTAGCCAGAAATTTTCATTGATTTTCCAAATTTTATCTATCTTCTCAAGATACTTGTATGTGCTGTGCATTTCAAAGAACTTGTGGAAATAAACATGCACTATTAAACATTAACTTTCAAGGGACTAATGCTTTTTGCGCGCGCGCGCGTGTGTGTGTGTGGGTGTGTGTGATAGAGGGAGTAATTTCTTGAAAATGTAGACCAACTAAACATGTGCTACCATTTTCAGTTCAATGCAAGTAATTTGCAAGTGTATAATCTGGACAAAGAGCATCGCGAGACAACTACTATTTGTCGGGTAGGGGAAGGTTGTTTGGAAAGAAGAGATATGCTTGATAACTTGTGATATGATTTATGCAGTACTTCGTTGCGGTAGAGATGTCAAGTAGCCGGGATATGCTTTCTTTAGTCTAGTTTGGTTGAATTCTTTAGTTTTTCTGTTTCTTTCAGTTTGTCATGTTCCCTTGTTTCAATCTCCTTGTGAGTTGTGACTATGGGAGTAGGCCTGCTATGCGAACTGAGTTCTCGGCTCTTCACTGGACCCCGGCTTACTAAGCTTGAATATGACTCTGTTGCCATGCTTGTATAGTCGAGTTAGAGACCAAAAAATAGTACTCCTCCGGCTTAAAATAAATGTCGCATTGTCAACGCTTTCAAGGAAAGTGCTTTATTCTTTGTACATTGATAAATTAGTATTATGCTTCTTTCCTTATTTTGAAACACGACATTTATTTTGGGGCGGACCAAAAAGTAAAGTGCGGCATTTATTACGGAACGTAGGGAGTATAGGCTATAAGCCTCTCCAATCAGGCTCAGCTTGGTGATTTAATGAGAATTCTTTGTGAATAGTTCTTTCATGTTATGCTCGAGTGATCTACGCAATTATTCTAATGTCCTGTCAGGAGTTCAAGCTTGAACTTCTGAAACTCTCTCTTGTTGGCTTTCATACACGGCTAAATGGGTTGATCAGAATGATATAGCATCAACATTATTAGTTTATAAAACTAAACTTGGAACTTTTTCTTGCTTTGGCAGGTTCCAATTCCTACCGGAAATGTCTATGCTATCAACGACGCATTATCCGCAGAGGGTGCAGCAGACGACTACGAGACATGCATCAAACATTTAATCCACACCAACACAATAGAAACATCCAAATCAAGTGGCTTTCCGAAATTCGACCTCATGCTATTGGGAATGGGACCGGACGGGCACTTGGCTTCTTTATTTCCCGGGCACCCACTTGTCCAAGAAAACAAGCAATGGGTTTCTTTCATCAAGGACTCACCAAAACCTCCCCCGGAAAGAATCACACTGACATTTCCGGTAATCAACTCATCCTCAAACATAGCAATGGTGGTTGCAGGGGCGGGGAAAGCTCACCCTGTTCATGTTGCCCTTGGTGATGGTCAAGATTCTCAAGTGTTGCCGGTTCAATTGGTTTCGCCTGAAGGGGAGCTTACTTGGTTCTTGGACAAGGCTGCAGCGTCCAAGCTGTAGGAGCACATCCTAATGAATGAGTTGTTGTAACTTATAAAAGATTTTGGAATTACCCGAATAAGGAATTATGTTCGTTGTTGTTATCGTTTGTTTTTGACTAATTTTGTTCCACTGTCTTTGTCATCTAATTTCATCTTTAAAACTCTATGTTATGGATGTGCTTGAAAATCGTTCATGTTTATCCTTGAGTAGAGAAGGGGTGACGGAATATTATGGTCCAAATTTAGCTACTTAATTTTCTATGTGGAATAAGGGAAATAATAAAGTTACAAAAAATGATGTGTCATAATTGTGTTGGTGTTTTTAATTGGAGTGTAACGGTTCCACTATCGATGTGACCAATGAAATATCGCCACCACATCTTGTATCCTTCATTTTGTAAACTTCTTTTGTAAGCCCAACATTGCCATCCTATTAATGCATCCATAGATAGGGCAATTTCATTTAAATTAAAAAGGGATAAATTGAGGTTCCATATCAAAACTAATTAGCTAGGAGAGGAATGGCCCTAGAGTCGAGACTTGGCTAGTTAATTCTCGATGTGGAATAATTGCTCCAACACGCCCCTTCACGCATAGCCTAAGGAGACTTGGGTGGCGCGGGCTAAATCATCGTGGAGCAAACTTTGGGCTTGCACATGTAAAGAGTCAGCTCTAATACCATGATAAAGTAATGTTTTATCCCAAAACCAATTAACTATGATAGAAATGACCGGGTATCTTTATATAGCCGAAATTGACTAATTAAATAATAATAAAAAAAAACTTAATTATAAAAATCTAACTTCATGCAAGTATATAAATTTAATCTTTTTATAAAGTCAATAGCCGAGACTTGACTAGTTAAATCAAAAGAAAAAAAAACTTAATTATAAAAATATGATTTCATGCAAGTACTGCCTCCGGACACAAATATAAGGAAAAAAGTTGGGTTTTTTTTTTTTTTTTTTTTTTTTGACTTAAATATAAGCAAAAAAGTTGGGTTTCAATACAAAACATATTAAAAGTAACTGTATTTAATACTCTTTTACCAAAAATACCCTTAATTAATTACTCATATTCAAATATAAGTGTATATTTATTACACATTTAATATGAAGATATATTAATAATTTAACATATTTTTATTATAAAATCAAGGCAATTAAATAAATTTAACATTTGTGACCGGAGGGAATATATATTTAATCTTTTTATAAAGTCAACTTTCTTTAATTTCGTTTCCTGATTTGTTTTAATTACTTTTTTTAGTATTACATCTGTCCCTAAATGAGTGTCCAATTTTCTTTTTAAGAGACATCTGAAAATCTCAACTCTTTGTACAATTTGTTGGCAAAGATTCATATAATCTTGTAATCTCCTTTCCAAATATTTACTTTTGCACGTATAAAGAAACCGGTGAAAAAATTTTCAAAAAAAAAAATTTAGGGACAAATTTATGTTAAAAAAAAATCACACTCATTTTGAGACAAGAATTTTTTGAAAATGGACACTCATTTAGGTACGTATGGAGTAGTAAAAGATAGAAAAAGGAAGCCATTATAAATTGTCCAGGAGGAATACAGTTCCCATTACTCTCCTCTCTCACTCATCACTCATCAGGAAACCTAACCTTATCATCAATGGCTGATTTGATAGCGGCAAAAGCAACCATATTCAACAATCAACAACAAGTCTTCAATTCCGAGGAACAAGTCGCCGATAACCTGGCTGCCTACATCGCCCAATTATCCGCAAAATTTATCCGAGAAAATGCTTCTTTTAGCGTTGTTCTGTCTGGCGGAACCCTAATTCATACATTAAGGTATACATGATCATCTTTCTCTTTAATTAATTAATTGATATGATTGTTTGTTTGTTTGTTTGATTGAGTAATTTTTCTTAGGAAACTACTGGAGGCGCCGTACATTGATACCGTGGAATGGTCAAAATGGCTAATCTTCTTCTTGGATGAAAGGGTTGTTCCTCTCAATCATCCTGACAGTAATTATAAGCTTGCTTATGATCAATTCTTATCCAAGGTATTTCATGATCTTGACACCAGATCTGAAAACTGCTCAAATTTCTAATTTTACTCCTTAAAATTTTATTTTTTTTGATGTCCACGCCATAAGGAGACACATGAGAGAGGGATCGAACCCTAATCCTCACCGACACCGAGGGTAAGGCTTGGCTTTACCACTGGCCACTCCTTAATTTTTTTTTAAATTCAAGGAGTGTGTCTTATAAGAAACCAATTTTTACTAGGAAAACCCGAGTTCTTTATGGCTTTAAAAATTCTCGATTTGTCAGTTAAAATTGTCAATATGTTAGTTAAAACCCCTATTCCGATATCATTCATGTTTGACTAAAATTTAACTGATATATACTGAGAATTTTAACTGACGAATTAACATTTTTAAGTTGTGAATACCCGGTGGTCTGTTTATGGCTCGAAACAACTACTAATAAACAAACAATTTTAACGGACATAATAACGATTTTAAAAGTCCTAAAAGCCGGTTTATCTTATTCTAAGGAGCCCTTGATTCACACAAATTAGACCCTAGCTCATGTAGGAAAGTGAGGGTTCGATTCCCTCCGGTTGTTAAAAAATTAATAGAGGATGTCTCAGTCTTATACATGGGACAAATCTCGATGAAAGAGAAAATGGTTCGTCCCGCCCCGATCACTCTCACACAAAGTCAAGTTTTTGTCAAATAAATAATGTCTCATAATTTTCCATCAAATTAATTTTTAGGTACCAATACCTTCAGACAACATCTATGCCATCAACGATAAATTATCACCGGAAGCAGCCGCCGACGACTACGAATCTCGTCTGAAACAATTAGTGGACAAGAATGTTTTGAGGTTATCAACAAAGACCGGATTCCCAAAACTGGATTTGATGTTACTAGGCATGGGACCAGATGGCCATGTTGCTTCTCTATTCTGTTGGGAATTTCAACGCTATGAGAAGAAACGGTGGGTTACCTTTATCAAAACTTCCCCTAAACCGCCGCCGGAGAGGATTACGTTCACGTTGCCGTTCATCAACTCTTCTTCACATGTCGCGCTCGTTGTCACCGGAGATGAAGTTGCCGATGCCGTTAAAGTGGCGATCGGCCGTGGGCCGGTTAATCATATTCCGTTGCCGGTTCAGAAGGTGAAGCCTGAAGGCACGTTGAATTGGTTTCTGGATAAGGACGCGTGTTCGGAGCTCCTTGGTTATGAAACTATATAAGAAAATGAATTGCCTATGTGGTTTTAGCAATAAATAAACCGTTTAATTTATCTAAAAGTACCAATACCTTCAGACAACATCTATGCCATCAACGATAAATTATCACCGGAAGCAGCCGCCGACGACTACGAATCTCGTCTGAAACAATTAGTGGACAAGAATGTTTTGAGGTTATCAACAAAGACTGGATTCCCAAAACTGGATTTGATGTTACTAGGCATGGGACCAGATGGCCATGTTGCTTCTCTATTCTGTTGGGAATTTCAACGCTATGAGAAGAAACGGTGGGTTACCTTTATCAAAACTTCCCCTAAACCGCCGCCGGAGAGGATTACGTTCACGTTGCCGTTCATCAACTCTTCTTCACATGTCGCGCTCGTTGTCACCGGAGATGAAGTTGCCGATGCCGTTAAAGTGGCGATCGGCCGTGGGCCGGTTAATCATATTCCGTTGCCGGTTCAGAAGGTGAAGCCTGAAGGCACGTTGAATTGGTTTCTGGATAAGGACGCGTGTTCGGAGCTCCTTGGTTATGAAACTATATAAGAAAATGAATTGCCTATGTGGTTTTAGCAATAAATAAACCGTTTAATTTATCTAAAAGTACCAAAGGCCTCCTGGCCTAGCGGTATCCGGGTGTGTGTGCGTGTGCGTAGAGTCCTCCCTTAGAGAGAGGTCTCAGGTTCGACTCCTACATCAAGGAGCAAGTGGAAAACCTTTATCATCGAGTCTATCCTCTTGGCCCATAGTGCTTAGTTGTATCCCTGGTTTACTTAATATCTAAAAGTAGTTATAGCAATTTTAATAATATGCTATGATTTTCTAATGAAAATTAGTATAATTACATAGATTCACTTCCATATTTAATATTTAAGTTTATGAGGGCATGCGTTAGAAAAATCGTTTTTTTTTTTTTTTTTTTGAAATCAAAAGAACCATCTAATATTAATAATAATAACAAACGTTTAGAAGTCGTCGGAAGTTCGACCCAAACGGTGGGGCTCGCATTCACAAATGCTGCCCTAGAAATTACATTCGCCAACATATTGGCATTTTGATATATCAACTGCAAAGAAAAAAAATCGTCATAATAAGCACATCCTTGCAATACATAATCTTGACAAAAACCTGACTCTGGAGGATGCCATCCTTTGCCACACTGGATTGCATGAATATCATCATGAAATATTGAGTCCGTGCTCTTCCACTCTTCTAAGCCATATCCACTCATCAAGATAAAAATAATAAACAAAGCCCTCACCAAAGGAGGAAAAACATAGGTCCTCACCAAAGAAGGAAAAACACAAGCTCTCACATATGGAGAGAAAAACAACTTCAGAAATTCCATAATGAACATTATTTAAAACTAGAATTAGAAATTAAAACAACAAATATAAAATGACATATCTGATTTCACATTTATTAATTACAAAATAATAATTAATAAATGTGAAATCGGGTTAAACTAAGTAATAAAAAAGGAGTAAAAAAAACAGATCTTCAATTGATTATGGATAAAGGGCTATGAAAGAAAAGAAAGAAGATGGAAGTTTTTGTTCAAGGAAGAAGATGAGGTTTTTTTTTTTTTTTTTTTTTGGGTAACTGCCGCAGAGCAAAAAAAAAAGGAGATAACCACCGCCAACCTTAGCAAAACGTTAGAAAAATCGTTGAGTCTTGGTAGATAACATCTCCCATATTTTATTGCTCACCCCACCCCCAAATTAGTAACTTGTCGATTGTGTATTTTATTGCTCACCTCAATCTAAAATTCTAAATTAATAAGTTGTCCATAGTTTAAAGATTTGGTTCAGATCATTGTAAGTGTTACGACTACATGTGCCAAAAAATAATTTACGGAGAAATTCTTTTAAACAATCTTCGATCAAATAGTCCAGCTATAAATTCACTATTTTGATCAATTTATTAATTTTGACCAAAATGAAATTTAATAAGAATTGTTAGTCGTGTACTATTATAAATTATATAAATACATTTTTATTTTTCAAATTTACGACAGTAACTGTTTGTTTCATATGCTTTCTGTTAAAAATTCAGTTAACTTGACTAATAGTACAATTAAAAATAAAAGTATCTAAAACATGGGGGTGTTCTTTGTTTCCAAAAAAAAAAAAAAAAAAACATGGGGGTATTATTCGAATTATAATAAAAAGTAAATTATATTCGAATGGGCAATTTCTCAGTTCTATTTCTATCCCAAACTTATGGATACTCCACCATTTAAGGTGCTTTGTGATTCCATTTCAGGATTAGATTTCATGTTATATCTCAAAGTTAACTTGCTATGAAATAAACATTATATTTTGAGACAAGAAAATATATCTAATCAAATTTTATGATGGTGCAAGTAAAATAGATAAGCAGGTTTAAGTCTCTCCGTCATACGTCATAGAGGTCTTGGGTTTGATACCCCTTGCTGCCTAGAATTAAATTAGGTGGTTTAAGATGTTAAATAATAATAATAATAATAATAAGTACATTTCTTAAATTTTGTTAAATTAAATCTCAACTATTATGACATTTATTTTAAGACTGGGTAATTTAAAAAATGAGATTCACATTAAAACATGAAAGTAGTAAAATTAAAACATGAAAGTAGTAAAAGATAATGGTCTGTTTGATTAGAATGGTAAGAAAAGAATTTACCTCCTTTGACGAATAAAACACCAAAGAGCAGTGTCGGCAAACATTAAATTTTCAAACTACCTCATCATCAGTTTAGTTCTACTCACTCCGTCTCAAAATAGATGTTGTTTTGATGTGATAGGTCACTCTCATTAATAAAAGTATAATTGGTATACAACAATAACAAAACATTGAAAATAGTAAAACAATAAATATTTTAAGACAAAAATTAGTACCTTTCAAAACGGCATCTATATTATATTTTGAGACGGAGAGACTAACATTGTTTCTCAGTACTTATTAAATAATGGCACCCATTCTATTAAACGAAGCAAGGGAGGAAGAGCATCAGAAAGTTAGCTATTGCGAAACACAGTAACAAATCCCTCATCGAAAATCATAGCCCTAGCTCTACTGTACAATGGGGGAGTCGGGGATTAGTGAAAAGATGAACAAATTCGATTCGATTGAACAAGTAGGTGAGGCTGTTGCCCCTTTCGTCTCTGCTCTATCAACCAGATTCGTTCGCCAGAAGGCTTCTTTCACCGTTGTTTTCTCCGGCGGCACATTGTTCGACAAACTCAGGTACATCCTCTTCGTCTTACTTTGTTTCCTCCATATTTTTTTTCTGAATTATTCACTACTCCCTCCGTCCCACCTCACTCGAGACTTTTTGACCAAAACTGGTCAACTTAAGGTCGGTTTGACCAACACTTTATAGAAATATTTATGATCCGAACAAAAATTAAAAAAATGTAAAATGACCACCATTAAAAATCCTCTCAATAACAATTTTTAAAAAGTTTTTTGGAACATAAATATTTTTATAAAGTGTTGGTCAAACCGACCTTAAGTTGACCAGTTTTGGTCAAAAAGTCTCAAGTGAGCTGGGACGGAGGGAGTATTTTCGTATGCATGTGTTCAAGTTCTAAAATCCGTTATCTTATTTTATTTACTCCCTCTGTCCCTAAATGAGTGTCCATTTTCAAGAAATCTTTGTCCCTAAATGAGTGTCTTTTTTTAACATAGCTTTCTCCCTAAACGTTTTTTTTCGAAATTTTTTTCACCGTTTCTTTATACGTGCAAAACTAAAGGTTTGGAAAGGAGATTACAAGATTATATATGAATCGTTGTTACCAAATTGTTCAAAAAAGTTGAGATTTTCAGTATCCCTTAAAATGAAATTTGGACACTCATTTAGGGACAGAGGGAGTAGTATAATCGAGATTATACAGTACCTAACCGTTAAAATGCTTATAACTGGCTCCACGATTTGGTACCTTTTTCTTAGAAAATAAATGTGGATGAATTTTACTACTATCTCGGTTTCAAAATGAATGCTTTTTTTTTTATTCCTAAATGAATTACCTTTTTGATCCCGAAATGTGTTCTTATTAACTCTTTTTTTTTTTTTTTTTTTTTTTTCAAATTTCATTTTATATTCGCAAAACTAACATTTTGAAACATATAGCAAGGATATTTATGAACTTTTACTCTTAAATCGGAAATTGTCAAAAAAAAAAAAAAAAAAAAAAAAGGATGGAGGGAGGGAGGGAGGGAGTCAGTAAATGCCTCTCATATCAATTTTAGTTTTTTTTTTTTTAAAAAAAAAAAAACACACACCACATAAACTGATTTAAACTACAATGTTTAGTTTAGTAAAAAAAAATTTAACTAGAAACCTAGTTTCTTGTCTTGTAACTGTCAAATTACTAGTTAGGAATATGTATCTATAACAATCAATAATCGAGTTGGTCTTGTGAAAAACTAGTTTTTCCCAACTCTTAGAAAAAAACGGGTTTTTCAAAGTCGCACGAAACCCTAAGTATGTGCAAAGTCCCCTCACCCAGCCGTCGCGGCACGGAGTGAAACAATAGAGAGACGAAACTTGTTACAATTTTGATGCCTTTTCCGTCAGTGTTGTTCGAAAGAAGAATAGGAGTTTATGTTATTAACTTTTTCTGTGTACTAAATTCTACACTAGATTAGGCTTGAATCTTCAAATCCGTCAAGTTCCCATGTCTCCGGCCATTAAAAGAACAACAAAATCCACAATTCACATGCGTATTTGTTAATTATACATTCACAGACTGTTGGGATGTTCTGGTAATAATGCTTGGATATGACTTATAACTTTTGCATTACAATTCGATTACAATTCAAGTGACAGGGATTGTGTTAAAACTTAAAAGAGAATTGATGATAGCTTTATGAAGTTCACAGTTTGAGTCCCAGTGCATACATGTATACATGTGGTTAACTACAGTGCACGTATAAAATTTTGCCAGCGCTTGTGTTCAAGATTATCAATGCGCCTATTTAAGACTGTCACTTCATGTGTGTTAAGTTCATGTGTGTTAAACTGCCAGTGCATGTTTTTAAAACTGCCAGTTCGTTTGTTTAAGACGACTAGTGCAAGAATTTGAGTGTTTAGCGCTGCCAGATCATGTGTTTAAAAATGCCAGCTCGTGTGTTTGAGATAACCAATCCATTTTCTAAAAAGTTGCTAGTGTTTAAGGAGTGTCAGTGATAAGTGTTTAAAGCAGTGATTTAGTCACAAGATTGATGTGGTGCCATATGCATATCAAACATGTATTAACGCATGGGATAATGCGATTAAATCACTGCTTTAAACTTAGTGAAAATTAATAGAACATTATGCCACAAAATTAATATTCTCAGTTGGCTACAAAGTTTTTATGCGATAGTAATTTTACGGGCCAAATTTCATTAGGGTGTTACTATTTTACGGGCCAAAAGGATCTTCCCATTCGACTATTAAAGCTTTTAAGGATATGAACACTTGTTTCACTAGTCATGTTTTGTTTATGCACTTTTAAGCCCAGATTGTAGAAATGAGAACTACTTTTTGGGACAATGAGAATTGTTAAATGTGAAGATCTTTTGGGATAGAGGGAGTATATAAACACTTTGGACATACCAAAGCTTTTTTGAATTATGATCTACTCAATTATAAAGAGCTCTAATATTTTTCATCAGACAGTGCAGAAATTTCTCTGTAAAATTGTTTGGTACTTTGGTTACTAGGAAAATGGCAAAGAGTAAAGGATATGAAAGCATGACTATATATTTTCTCTTTAATTTCAGGAAATTGTGCGAGCCTCCGTATCTTGACTCAATTGAGTGGTCAAAATGGCATGTATTTTTCATAGATGAAAGGGTAGTCCCTCTGGATCACGTTGACAGCAACTATAAACTTGCCTATGATGAGTTTCTATCCAAGGTTTGAGAATTCTGTTTATTTAACTAAAATTTGAGTTTGTAATGTTACATTTAAATGTACTCCCCCCGTCCCTAAAAATGTTCAAATTCACTCTTGATAAATAGCAAGTTTGGATTTTTTTTATTTTTTTTTTGACACTCAGACTGAGAATCTGAAGTTTTAGCTTAAATTTTTTTTTTTTTTTTATGGTTTGCTTGGCAGGTACCTATTCCATCTGTTAACATTTATGCCATAGATGCTTCATTATCAGCAGAGGAGGCAGCTGAAAACTACGAGGCTGGAATCAAACAACTAGTCGAGAAGAAGATCATAAAAGTATCAGAGACGAGCGGTTTCCCAAGTTTTGACTTAATTCTGACCGGTATGGGACCGGACGGTCACATTGGTTCTCTATTCTGTTGGCATTTTCAACGGTACGAGAAAAAACGATGGGTTACATTCATAAAGGACTCTCCAAAACCGCCTTCCAATCGGATTACTTTCACCTTTCCGGTAATCAATTCTTCTTCGTTTATCGCGTTTGTAGTCACCGGGGTTGATGTAGCCCATGCAGTGAAAGTGGCACTAGGAGGGAATTCTTGTTGTAGTCATATTCCATTGCCAGTTCAAATGGTTTCTGCTGAAGAATTTACAACATGGTTTCTTGATAAGGATGCTTCTATGTATCTTAGTTGAAGCTGACTAAAAGTCTGTTTGTTTGAGCTGAATTTGGATAGCTTAAAAGAGTTGTTTTTTAAGGCGAAAAGTGGGTGAATAAATCAAACTAGAGTTCTTGCTTGTTTTCTTGACCACGCATGTAAGAATAATTGACACATTGAATTTGTCAAATAATTAAACGAATGTGTTTTTACTTGTTTGAACATTATTCATGCAAAATTGTACTACTAAAACTAGTTCCGTATTTAGAAATATGAAACTAATTTTAGGACATACACAAAAAAGTGAATGTGACTTTATTATGAGAGTGGGGTGACTTTTTTTTTTTTTTTTTTACCGATGATGAAACTAAAATTGGTAGTAAAATAACAATAAGATGAGTCACCATAATAAGTGAGTATTAAGGGAAAGCAAATTATTGATCTATTGTCAACACTAATTAGTAGGTGACAAACATGATTATAAGCGAGTATTATCAGAAGAATATATGAGTCTTCAAAATTTTTATTTCAAAAACTTTTGAGAAAAGTTACTAAATCTAACGAAAAACAAGTTTATTCTAACGAAGAACGTGTTTTTAAAATGCAAAGTGACATTTTAGTAAACAAGTATTTCAGAACTTTGCATGCGGTAGCATTTTTGTAAAGGGTAAATATAAAGTCACAAAAAAGTATCACAAAATGATGTGTCAAAATTCTATTGATGTTTTTTATTAGAGTGTGATGGGTCCACAATCGATACAACCAATAAAATATCGCCACCTCACTTTGTATCCATCATTTTGTGAACTTTTTTTGTGCCCCTAGCATTGCCCTTTTGTAAATAAAGAAACTTCACACAGTGCCAGTGGTAGGAGTGTCATTTGTAGTGTTTAAAAGTGTAAGTTCACGTGTTATTGAGGGTCTGTGGGTGTTAGAAGGGTGTTAATTATAGTGTTCAAGATGTAAGTTTTAGTGTTTGAAATGTCAGTCCATGTGTTATTGAGTGTCAATCTTAGAATTAGAGAGGCCCAAGTGTGAGCATGGTCTGGACTGGGCCAACAATGGACTATGTTGGAGGTTCCAACTTAAAACTACAACGTGGACTTGTTAATCGGGTGGCACGGAGCAAAATCGTGGGTCGTTGGGCTTGCACGTAGACGTGACCAAAAAAAACCGGCAACCGGCTAACCGCCGGTTGATAACCGGTCAAAACCGGGAAACCGGTTAACCGGCAACCGGCTCACCCGTCAACCGTAATTCCCCGGTCCGGTTTCGGTTAGGCCTTTCTCAAAACCGGTAAACCGCCGGTTATAACCGGATAACCGCCAACCGGATAACCGGCGGTTAAACCGTTTATAAAACCGGAGGTTAACCGCCTAACGGCTACTTTTCAAAAATATGCACCGCCCCCCCCCATTTCCCCATGTCTGACTGACCACCACTGTCCAAAAACGGCTAGTTTTCCAACTAGCCGTTAGTTCAGTTAACTTTCGGCCTTAAATGAAAATAAAAAAAAAAAAAACCAAAAATTGCTTACATATAAATACCCCCTCCCTCCTACCATTTTAGTTCCACATCTTCTCTATACTCTTTCTCTCTCTACTAATTCCTAAGTCTCTCACACTCTCTCATATTTCCAGTTAGATTGCATAATTCCAGTCAGTTTTTTAACGCTTTCCAGTTAGTTTTTTAACGAAATCACTTTTTTAATTTATTTAGAAAATTCCAGTCACTTTGTTAACCATTTCCAGTCAGTTTCAAATCGTTTTACAGTTAGTTTTCAGAATTCCAGTCAGTTTTTGAGAGTTTCAGTCAGTTTTTTGACAGTTTCAGTCAGTTTTTTAACAAAATCTGTGTTTTTCATCATTTTCAGTCAGTTTTTTAGCGAGTTTCAGTCAGTTTCTAAACAGTTTCAGTTAGTTTGTTAACAAAATGGCCTCATCTCGAAGGAGCGGCAAGGAACATGTTGATTCTTCCTCACTTAACCCGGAAATTGAGTCACATTTTGAGGAAAGTGAGCAAAATGTTGAAGAAAATGTTCCTCAAAGTGGTAGCTCGGGGCGTGGGAAGAGGTGGTCGGGGGCAACGTCAAGCACGAGAATCCAAATCCGACACTTTCACGATCCATTTCCGAAAAGTACAAATTGACCCCAACGACTTTGTACATTTTCGAGCGTGTTGCAACTATTGCACCAAATCTTACCCGTTCGCAAAAGGTAATGGGCATGGAACATTGAACCATCACTTGAAATCAACACATCCTGAAAAACTTGGGATTGATAGTGATCGAGCTCAATTACAATTTGCTCAACCTAACACCCAAGGTACGTCTTCGGTCTTATTTAAGTTTAATAATGTCGTTTATAGGAAAGAATTGTGCAAATTTGTGTGTGTTAAAGGGCTTGCTTTTAACTTTGCGGATGATGAATTTTATGAACGGTTTATTAGACTTTCTTTAAATCCGGCCGCCTCCAAAGTACCACGTACGACTCTCGTACGCGATATTAAAAAAGTGGTTTTGGAATATAAACATTTTTTAATTGATGTTTTATCAAAATTAGATCAAAGAGTTTCAATTTGTGCCGATGGTTGGAGTGATCATTGGCAAAGAAATAGTTATTTGGGTGTTACATGCCATTGGATCGATAATTCGTGGACTTTACAAAAAAGATTACTTGCATATGATAGTTTTGAACCACCTCATTCCGCGGAAAATATTTGTAGAAAGTTGCACGCCATTTTGGCAAAATATGGTCTTTTGCAAAAAATATTTTCTATTTCATTCGACAATGCTAGTGCTAATACCGCTAGTATACCGGAATTGATGCTCATTTGTCAACCGTCACTTGGGGGTACGTATTTTCATATTAGATGTTTATGTCATATCATAAATTTATGTGTTAAAGATGGTTTGGATGCTTTAGATCAATATGTTAAACCCATTAGAGAGGCTCTTTATTTTATTGCAAAAAAAATAAAATTACAAGAAAATGGATAAAATATTTATTAAATAAGGGTCTTCCCGAAAAATATTTTTCTATGGATGTTCCGACTAGGTGGAATTCTACCTACAAAATGTTAATTGATGGTTTTGAGTATAAAGAGCATATCATGGATTTTTTTATTAGTATGGGCTATGAAATTCCTTTATTTGCGTATCAATGGAACGCTTGCACTAATTTATGTCAATTATTAAAGATTTTCAATACCGCTACTTTGGCTTTGTCGGGAGTTTATTATCCAACTTCCGTTTTGGTACTTGATCAATGTATTGCAATAGTTCTAAGTTTTAAAAATTTGCAAAATTGCACCATTTTAAACGAAAGCATTGCTTCCATGAGGCAAAAGTGGGTCAAATATTTTGATA
Source organism: Campanula takesimana (assembly GCA_026119855.1). Classification (NCBI taxonomy): domain Eukaryota; kingdom Viridiplantae; phylum Streptophyta; class Magnoliopsida; order Asterales; family Campanulaceae; genus Campanula; species Campanula takesimana. Next base: position 264,567 of record JAOWBW010000026.1, read on the forward strand.
ACATTCCGTCTCTATTTTTGCTTGCAAAGATGTTGGATCCCCGTATTAAATTGAAAGATCTAGTCCGCATAATAACGTTTTATTATGCAAATTTATACCCCAATGGGGACGGATAACACGAAAACCCGGCGATTATTGTTGAAAATACAAAAAAAGATTTGGTGACTCTTTATAATGAGTATAGTGCAATTCATGGAAATGTTTCTCAATATGGCTCAAGTCCTAATGAAGAAGATATTGGTATTGATACACAATATGATGTGAATAACGATCCATATAGTTTTGTTAATGATATTTATTTTTCAAAACGTCCTAGAACGTCTCCTTCTTCTTCTTCTACCTCTAGCATTCCGTACGAGTTGGAAGCATATTTCTCTACTAGACATGAAGTTGTACAAAACACTTCAAATCCAATTTCTTTTGATATTTTGAGGTGGTGGTCACAAAGGCAAGAAACTTATCCCATACTCTCTTTAATTGCAAAAGAAGTCTTAGCTTCTCCCGCTTCAACCGTGGCCGTCGAATCGGCATTTAGTGTGGGAGGAAATGTTTTGGATGCAAGACGTTCCCAACTAACTTGTGAAAATTTGGAAAATCAACTCTTGCTTGGTGATTGGGTTAGAGCGGAAAAGAGGGAGCAAGATATGCCTTATGAAGAGGATTTAGTAAATGTAGATCCACAATATCAATACGACTTGGAAGATTCTACGGGAAGTTCGGAAGGGGACGGAATGTAGATAGTTTTTATTTTAATTTTTAGAATAGGTTTATTTTTATTTCATTGTAATAGTTTAGTTGAGGTAATAAGGCTCCATTTTTTCCTCCCTTAATTATAAAAGGGCAAGGATTGGTTGTCCCCCTCTTTGTAATTTTAATTTTAATTTTAATTAATAAAATTTAAGGGTACCGTCCCTTTTTTTACTTAAAAAATTTGTGTTATTATACATTATAGTTATACACTTATACATTTTAAGTTTTTAACTTAAAAACAAAAAAAACAAAAGAAAACTGTTTAATATATGTATGACTCATACATATACTCCCGTTTTTTTTTTTTTATAAAAACTGTTTAAAAAAAAAAAAAAAAGTTAAAAAATCTGTTAATAAAACTGTTAAAAAAATCTGTTAAGAAAACTGTTTAAAAAAACAGTTAATTTTTTTTTTTTTACTTGAAAAAAAAACCCTTTAAAAAATGAAGTGTTTTTTTATTTTATCTTTTTTTTTAACAAAAAACTGTTAATAAAACTGTTTTGAAAAAAAAAAAAAAAAAAAAAAAAAAGGTAACCGGTTTAACCGCATTAACCGGTTAACCGGTAAACCGTAACCGGACATCACGGTTAGACGGTTAGGTTACGGTTAGCATTTAACGAAAAACATAACCGGCGGTTATAACCGTCAACCGCCGGTTATAACCGGATGGACACGTCTACTTGCACGTGTCCCATGTAGAAGCATCGGAAGATCGGTGGCTCTGATACAATCTTAGAATTAGAGATGGAGTAAGAAGAAGCGAGAGGCCCGAGTGTTAGCATGGGCTGGACTGGGCCAGCAATGGACTATGTTGGAGGTTCCACCTTAAAACCAATTGGTGATAAGACGAGTAACTCCTCAGGTCTATATACCGGTCCATATTTCTCTTTTTAGAAGATGTGAGATAATTGTCTTTTACCGCCAATACATATTTTAGAGAGTGTCAATGCATGTGTTAAAGAGTTACAGTGAATATTAAAGAGTGTCAATAAATGTGTAAAAGAGTGTTAGTGATAGTGAAATACTACCATGCGTTTTAATGAATTGTCGGTTATTTAAAACGTCTACCGTGCGTTTTAAATAAAGTGTCAGTTATTTACAAAAATGTCGTCATGCATTTTTTTTTTTAAAAAAATAGTTCACTTATTTACAAAAATGTTATAGTGCATCTTAAAAATCTTTTTTCTCAAGTGTTTAATAACAAATTTTTCAAAAAATAAATAATTGCGAAATTTATATCATAAAGCTATACTCCCTCCGTTCCGGGTAAGTTGCAACATGGAAGGGGAAGCACAAAAATTAAGAAAGAAGAATAATGAGTGGTTGTGAGGAAGAGAGAGAATGAGTGGAGAATAATGAGTGGTTGGGAGGAAGAGGGAGAATGGGTGGAGGATTATAAAAGTAATAAAGAGTTTCCTTATTTGACATTGTTGCAACTTAAGTAGAATGCTCAAAATGACAAATTGTTGCAACTTACTCGGAACGGAGGGACAGAGGGAGTATATAGATAATTAAATTATCTTTTATTTAAAGTATTAATACAATTAAACATTATAATACTTTAGGATGGAGGGAATACTTATGGAGCATCTAGCTAACTATAAGGTTGTTGTCACAATCGGTTCACAATCATAAAGCTTCTCTTGTCTCTTTCTATCCCAATCGATGGAAACATAAAAAGAATGAGGAAATTCAGCTCAACCCCCTCGATTTAACACTAATGCTATATTAAGAGTTAGGATTTTTGTAATTTGATTTAATGTTTAAGAACAAAAGCATACACATCTCGACTTCATAAAGACGCGTATGCGCTTCACCAAGAAAAAGAAAAACTTGAGTTCTAGCTGGCCTCGCCGATAGATGTATGTCAAAGTAAAAAAAATAAATCTTGTGACATAACTCTCATACAACTTTGAGCCTAAAATCAACAGAAAATAATCAAAATAGCATTGAGAGTTATCTCTCAGACCAAATTTCAACTCTGAGAGATAAGTCGCAGACTCATTTTCTAACCCAAAAACTCAATAAAACAAATTTGGGATATGAGAGATAGCTCTTAGACCAATTTTTGGATCTGAGAGGCTGATTTTAGATCAGATTTCAACTTAAATGCATAAATAACTCAAGCAGTTACACTTGTAACTGCTACCTCGAAGAACCAATGTTTTTAATGTAAGAAAACATGTTTTAAATTATATCCAAACACCAACACAACACCAAATTATGAAATGTATCAGCTTTAAAATTATTAAAAAAAAAAAAACCAAAAAATATATTCCAGGTACTTGTTCCAAATACAAAAAATACAAAAAAAATAAAATAATAATAATAATAATAATAAATAAATTATTTCTTTATCTTAAACAACAAAATTGGAACCCGCCTTTACAGCATACAATTCGCTGGTACGACGTAGCTAGGTGGCCGCAGGTAAGCGTCATCAAGCGATTAAGGGAATAGTAAGGATGGCGTTGACACCGAGTACGCGTCATCGGGTGAACAGAAACCATATTACCAAATGATCACATCGCTTTTCCAATTATAAGAGCGGACTGGTATTTGGTTGAAAAGTGAGAGCTGTTGCGTCATTAAACAATTGTAGTTGTAGGCATGAGCGTCAACAAAAAGTCAAGGGACTTTCATGAGTTTCTACAAATGCTTGGTACTATTATGGCATTACAGTTAAGACGAAGAGCCCTACGGAAAGTGGCCCAAGAAAAGAAAGAAGAAAGAAAAGAGAAGATTAATACTCACCCTATCTATCCCGCTTTAATGTTTTTTTTTTTTAAGGTTTTTTTTTTTAGTTTGTTTTAATTTAAGATTTTTAATTTACTTTTGTTACTTAAAATAGAAAATGAAAGTCACTTGTCATCCCCACATCAAAAACTCTCTACCCAATTTTTTAATTATTATTTTACTTTTTACACTCGTAACATTTTTTTTTTTAATCTCGTAAAATCAAACTAACAACTTTAAATCGAATCGTGGAAGGGAGTGAGTATCTAGGCAAGTCAAACCTACTTTATTTACCTAGACGAAATCAAAACAAACACACACACACACACTCCCTCATCATCAATACTAGAAATTAAATTGAGGTATAGAGTTAGATATGAACGCTTCTCAGATTCTCACCACTTAAATATCATTTCCTTCCTCTATTAGAAAAAGAGAGAGACGAGACAAGAAAACGGATTCAGTAGTGATGAAAGAGAAACCGTAAAAAGCAGTTGAGAGATCTTTCAATCAGTTGGTTATGGTGAAATGGTGAAATCCCCACTTGCCGTATTGCTCCACTACCACCACCACCACCACCACCACGGCGGCGACGCAACCGTTTCTCCTCCATGCTCATCCTCACTTCCGCCTTCAATGTTCTTGAATCAGGCAATCTCCACAAATTCGGCGGCGGATTTTGGACGGATACTGCATCTGCGCATGGTGGACTGACTTTCGCCGTCACGGTCGTATTGGCCGCCGCCGCCGTGTTCTAACCTACTAGGTAAGATTTGGAATAATAACAGGAGAAGAAGAGGAGATTTGTAAGAAATAGAGAAGCAGAACTGAGCTCGCGTTGAAACCCTAGATTAGTGATTTTATGTGGCAGTCAACTATTTTTAGATGAAAGCACTCCGACGAAGTCAAACTTCGTCAAATTCGCCGTCTTCGTCACCGCCATCGTCGTCGTCGTGGATTCATTTGAGATCCGTCTTGTTCATAGTTACGTCCTCCTCACCAGCTTCGTGTTCTTCCTCTTCTGATCGGTGAGTTTCTCTATCTTTATGGACTCTATCTCTCCCCTGGTCGTAATTTGTATGTTTTTCTTTTGATTTAGCTCATATATCAGTCATTTCCCCCTTTTCTTCAGATCTCGATCGCCCAACTTCCAAAGCTTTTGATTTATTATAGTGATTTTGAATTTGATTTTGATTTATAATAGTGATTTGTTTAAGCTTGGAGTATTGTGGGATAGTTTATTATACTTTGATGAACTGTTTGCTTTGACGGAATCAGCAGCTTGAGGTACTTTAATTGGGTATCTATTTTTCAACGTTGCCAATTCTGTAAAATATTTATAGGCCAAAGTTTCTCTGGGCAACTATTTTGTTTCAAAAAGAACATTGTAGGCATTAGGCAGTGACTCGAACCTGCTTAAATTGTGTCTTTTTTTTAAAAATAAAATAAAATTAGTTTGGATGGATGGAAATTGGGTGCTTTTCTTCTCATTTAAGTTTGGATGGAAATCGGGTCCTTTTCTTCTCATTAAAGCCAAGTTATTCTGTAGACACCAATTTTGTGAAGGAGGTAGAAATTCTTCCAACTTTCATCAACTAAATGAAAGGTGGGAGTGTGTACATTTGAGATCAAAAAGTTGCAGAATTAAAACCGAAATATTATGTGTGCTGGCCCCAGTTGTCTGTCTTCAATACTACCCCGTCCCAAAACAACTTGCAATAATTTATTTTTTGGGTGTCCCATTGTAAGTCCCACTTCCTAAAATGTCTAACTTTTCTTGTTTTTTCATTCACCCTACCCCATTTGTCATACATACTCCCACACTTAAATTGTGGGTACCACTCTCAAATTATCATACTCACAACCACTTTTCCACTCACAATACGTTTGAATATATATAATCTTTTTTCAATTCCCATGCAATTTCAAAATGCTGCAAGTTGTTTTGGGACGGAGGGAGTACTTTATATACTTGGGGATGTGGTACTACCTTGCATGGCTGATGTTTGTCATACTTTTTAATCCTTAATTTAAGGCTGTTTGAGGCCGTTACCAGTTCTTGACGTTGCAACTCCACTCGTAATAGTAGTTGTCTTTCAGGTGGATTTTCTGTTTCAGTTTCTTTTTCAAGCTTTTGTCTATTACCTTTGGGGTTCTCGGAGAGTTTAAGACTACAATGAGTTACACAATTCCTTCCGACAGACTCTTAGGTTCTAATTTGGGCTCTTTGATTGTTATATTCAAATCTTCTTTTTTCTTTCCCATTTAACTTGATTATTGACATGTCATTTGCTATGCATGCTTGTTCATATTCTCATTTTGCCTGCCAATTTGTTTTGGCACACTCTATTCTTCAGTGCAGTCTTTTTTTCTTAGAAATACTCAACAGTGATGTTGATTGAAACACTTAATATAATTATGTTTGCAAAAGGGGTTCTGTTTCTCTTCTATGTATATGCATACAGTATAATTTATTTTGGACTCCAAACATAATTGTCACTTTGTAAAGATCCATGGATGAGAACTACTTTATTGTGGAGCTACACCAATATGTGATCTCCTTAGTTTTCACCAAATTCATTGTTCTACAGTCAGTCCCTTAGATACACTCGTGTATAAGAAACGACGTGCCTGAGAGTGCCCGTAAAATAAGCATTTACCATGAAAAGGATTGTTAGGAAAGCAAAGCTTAAGAAGATTAGAGGTCGAACACTTTGACGTGCTTTAACCAATCTTACATCTTCTTGTTTAACTACTCAGAGTATTAGGATTTATTGTGTAACTACTCAGAGCATTAGGATTTATTGTCTTTAAACTTTATGGTCATGAGTTCATAGAGTAAGGGGGAGGGGATTAATTGCGGCTCAGTTCAGTACCACACTTTCGGAGAAAAATTATAAAGTAAAGAGGTATGTAACATGTCAGTGAATACTATATTCACTATAATATTTGTATTTTTTTTCAAACAGAAACATGCGTCGTGAATTTTGGGTTCTTTACTGGTTTTGGCTTTCTGATTACATCTTCTTTAAGTGTGTTATTAGTATATTACTGCTGATTACATCTTTTTGTATGTTTTATCCAGTGATTAAAGGCTGTCTTTATTAGTTTATTTTTATATAAATTTCATTTAATGGTGGTTTTTGAATTTTAGGACTCGGCTCAAATCACCATGGTCCCGCAGGAGAAGGAAACATGCTCTCTCCTCTCAGCAATGGAAACATTTGTTTACACCAGATGGGAAACTCCGTGATGGTGGTGTTAAACTTCTGAAAAAAGTCCGCAGCAGTGTAAGTTCAAGGTTCCTTCAGCTTATACGATTAACTCAAATTCGATATAGGAAATTCTTTCCGCATACATTTTCACTTGTGTATACCCTAATTGCAGTGAAGAGCTTAATGGTTTCATTCTTGAATAATGTAGGGAGTTGATCCAAATATCAGGTCAGAGGTTTGGCCTTTCCTCCTTGGAGTGTAAGTATCTCCGCGTTCAATAATTTTACAGACTTTGAACGTGTCACTTTAAATAGCAAAGTGATTTTTGCATTCCATAATACTAATAGGCAATTGTTCTCCAGTTCCATAAGCTTGTTGCCTTGTACTAAACTGAGTATCAGACTTAAAACCTCTCCCCTTTTTCCAAATTCTTGTGATTAAGTTTTCCATTGGAACTTTGGGGTGTGTTATCTTGTCTTACTGGAGAATTTTCTTTAGATACAGAAAGCTTCTTTGTCTATTACCTCTTTTCCACGTTAGATGGACAGAGTGCTATTTGTATTGGGGAGCATAACAGAATATTATAATCATTCATGGTTAGTGCACACTCTTTCCGCCTTGAAGTGTAGATGTGCCTCATGTTGAATTGTCGCAATGAACACTAGCTGGTGAATTTCAGATTATAGAATGAGCATGCTTGTTAGATTGTGTACACATTTTGATACTCCCTCTATTCCAAAATGATCTTCTCATTTGTCATTTTTCATTGTCCCAAAAAGTTATTTCCGTTTCTACAATTTAGGCTTAAAAGTGCACAAACAAGACATGACTAGTGAAGCAAGTGTTCATATCATTAAAAAGTTTGAATAGTCAAACGCGAAGATCATTTTGGTACGGATGGAGTATAAATGATGATGGCTGAAAAAAAAAACCTTTTGCTACTTTATCTAGTATGAAAAGGAAGTACGAAGGACAGCTAAGGGTTTCTATCATCATACAATTCCTAACGTTACTTCCTTCACATGCGGGTTCGGGTTAAACGGGGTGGGGGTGGTCAATGTTATCCCAAACCCGTTGAGTTTATAGTAACACTTCCCAAACCCTTACAATTAGGGGCAGGTCATTGCGGGTTTGGGACAGGTTTGGATTTTTTTACATCCCTCTACCTGGCGTTTCACTCCGTGGCATATCCAGTTGGGAGTGCACATGTTTCTTTCTCCCAATCATCTCCGTGTCAAACAGCGTTGCTCGATGAGCTTGAAAATCCATCCACAATGGCACACCTTTCAGAATTGCATTTTTGTTATCTTGCATAGTATTTAAGCATCTATTTTTATTATTTTAGAAAGGAACTATATTAGATAACAACAGAGGAGTACATATAAGAGATGAAAAAAAAAAAAAAAAGAAGAAATAAACATGAGCTATACTAAATATTGGCAGCAGGGGCCAACGACAACTCATCCCCCCAACCCCACCATGATTCCTTGGATATCTTCTAATTTTTCGTTTGATTTTTCTGTTTATGCTGGAATTAGAGCATTGTTGTATGCTCTTATCATTTTGGCTGGATGCCTTGGTTCCTTATGATGACTGGTTTGATTTTCGTTAACAGCTATGAATTGGACAGTTGCAAGGAAGAAAGAGACCAGCTAAGAACTCAGAGGAGGTATGCTCTTCCAAGATCTCCCGCGAGTATATCTATTGTTTAATACTCCCTCCATCCCAAAACGAATGACCAAATATTTCAAATTTGCTCTTGGAAACTTTTTGGAAATTCATTTTGGGACGGAGGAATAAGCCTAATTGTCTTGTTTTTAGTTGGTTGGAGTTTGATCATACATTCCTACCACCTACTATAAAAGGTTCTTTCTGGTTATTGTGCATTTGTTATCAGTTTTGATGTATATTATCTATGATTACAGAAAAGAATACGAGAAACTGCGTAGTCAATGCCGGCGACTTCTCAAGTGCAGCAATGAGGGCCTCAAGTTACTAAATGACACAGGAGGAACCAGCAGCAATGAAGGCAGTGGCTGTTTCATTCAAGATGTGGATTCTGCTGATTCTGAAGATGCTGTTAGTGCCAGAGAATCCCTTTCCAGCGAGGGAACAAGCCCATCCATTGACTACTCAGACCATTCTACTAATTTATTGTTCGAAGAAAATACTAGTTCTAAACGAGTCACAGGTATAAACATTTCCGACACAGAGTCATCCGACTCTGACTCTTCTGAGGAACCCGAAGTTAGTCAGAGTTTTCCCTCTTCTGATAGCAAGGATGAAAATGAGGGCGATTCTTCTTCCTCTAAGGCTGAAGTCCAATCCCTAACACGCACTACGGAAGATTTCGCCACGTGGCAGCGAATTATACGCTTAGATGCAGTTCGTGCTAATGGAGAGTGGATCTCGCACTCTCCAACTCAGGCTGCAGTTTCAGAGGATAGGGCCCATCGTTCAGCTGAGGCCGTCGGATTAAAGGATTATGATCATCTTGAGCCGTGCAGGATCTTCCATGCAGCTCGTCTGGTGGCAATTCTTGAAGCTTATGCATTATATGATCCCGAAATCGGTTACTGCCAGGGAATGAGTGATTTACTTTCTCCAATAATTACAGTGATGACGGAGGACTATGAGGCTTTCTGGTGCTTTGTTGGTTTCATGAAAAAGGCAAGGCATAATTTCAGACTAGATGAGGTTGGTATAAGAAGGCAGTTAAATAGGGTAGCCAAAATAATCAAATACAAAGACTCGCATCTTTATAAACACTTGGAGAAACTCCAGGCAGAAGATTGCTTTTTCGTGTACAGAATGGTGGTAGTGCTCTTCAGGAGAGAACTAACATTCGATCAGACGATTTGCTTGTGGGAAGTGATGTGGGCAGATCAGACGGCAATAAGGGCCGGGACGGGGAAGTCAGCATGGAGCAGGATAAGACAGCGGGCCCCACCCACAGAAGATCTGTTGCTTTACGCGATAGCAGCTTCTGTGCTGCAGAGAAAGAAACTGATTGTAGAAAAGTATAGTAGCACGGACGAGATAATTAGGGAATGCAATAGCATGGCTGGACACCTGGATGTTTGGAAGCTTCTAGATGATGCGCATAACTTGGTGGTGACTCTGCACGACAAGATTGAAACATCCTTCACTAATAAATAATTTAATCTTTTCGAGTGGCCATATTTGAAGCAATTGCTTGAAGTTGAAGCTCTGTCATTTGGAAAGGAAGATCTTTACTGGTGTACGGTATTTATTTCTAGTCTCTTTCTTTTAGAGAGCCGAAAATTTCTCAACAGAACGGGTAATTTCGAGTGATACTGTTATATTTACCGGTCCATCTTTTTGAATTATGACAAGTTCAGAAGAAAGGACTTCTACGACGAAATCGGGCTACTTTTGTAGATGGTTAAAAACTGTTGACTTCGAGTAATCCAGGTACTACAACTTTGTATGTACTAAATTTATTTCCTCATATTCAACACCCTTTCCTTTTGTTGTAGTAGCAGTAGTAGACAGTAATAGCTTGAATCTGTGGAACTCTTTCAATGATAACCTCAATCAATCTAATTTACTCATTTGCTCACAGGCTTCTATAATGCCACAAATTATAGATATTTATTTATTTTGAGGAAGTCTATGAGACCGTCTCATACAACCTTCTCATGTATGAGACGGGTCTTGATGAGGAAGAAATGAGCTTGCCCCGCCCCGCCTATAGTGGGAAAACCATTTCCTTTTTCAACTAAACCTGTTTCACACAAATTTTTGTCGTTTATTTTATACTTTTTCCTTTAAAATATCAAAAACAAAATCCAATGGGTATAAGGCAAACTAATGCCACAATTAAAAGTTTAGCATGAAAGAAACCATAAGATAAAAGAAGAAAAGAACCTTATTCCAATTACTCCACACAAACATACAACCAAACAAGAATAATACTATGGCGCAAAAAAATCACAAAATCTTGCTCACAAAATTCTAAGTGTAATGATTTTATTGGTGTTTTTAATTAGAGTGTGGGGGACCCAATATCGATGCAACCAATAAAATATCGTCACCTTATTGTGTGAGCATGATTTTGTGACATTGTTTTGTGCTCCTAGCATTGCTCAACAAACAAACACCTAAATCTAAGAAATGCAACTTCTAATTCAGCTCTTCTCCTATTCCACTTTGGCGTAGTAACGAACTGCAAACGCCAAGCTCAAAATGAGAAGGGGCACAACAATCTGTAATACCCTAGTCACAAACTCCAGGGTCTTGTCGGGGTTTTCTGCAATTTGCTGGGGCGAAACATAAATACGCTCTAGCGGTACTGTTGATTTGTCTATCTCACCAATGTAGTACTTCTTCATATAATCTCTAGCATTTTCACTGTGCCCAACATCTTCAAAATCATTTGTCGCATCTTTACCTGCAAAAAATTTAAGAAAAGTTTTTATCGAGATTTTCACAATTCGTTCTCATCAATTCATAGAAACTAGTATGGCACAACGGATTAACTTACCAGTTGCTGATAAAAGAACATCGTCACCTCCAGGGTGATCTTCCATAAATGAAGATACATCATAAACCTGTACAGTAAAAGATGATAGCATTCTTCAGTACCTAAAGCAATTTAGTACTTTGCCCTACAAGCTTCCTTTTTTGTTTTTTTAATCCACATAAATAAAGACTAAATAACAGTACTACCTAATAATCATACGTTGCAATATGCAATCATAACATCGCTTGCACACAACACAAATTCTTGTTTCGAAAGGCAGCTGTTAAAAAACCCAATGAGATATCATAATTAAACGTTTACACGAGAAGCACAATTTCTAGGAAACATGGAACAAGGATCATCGTCAACAACTACTCCTTCTGGTTCAAAATATATGTAGCTATAGACTTATCCACGAAAAGGAAATTAATACATGTGGTTAAAAAACACATATAATCGTAATATCCAATTAACTGCCTAATAAAATGCTTATAAAATTGATAATTCACAATCATGAATAAGGATATTATTGGTATATACTACTCCCTCCGTCCCGGTCTAAGGTTCTTAGTTTGACTTTACACGGAGATTAAGAAAAAATATATGTTGTGAGTATGAAAGTAAAGTGGGAGAAAGTAGGAGAGATAAAGTGGGTAGGGGATTTTTATTGTGGGTTCTATGGTCCATTTTAGGTAATAAAACAACTAAGAACCTTAGTCTTGGACAAACCAAAAAGCAAAGTAAGAACCTTAGTCTAGCACCAGAGGGAGTAGCAAAGATTCCTTGAAATAGTAAGATGTGAAATATTTGAAATAAAATGTAACGGCTAAACTTACATACTCCATTCCCTCCGTCCCATAACTATGTGTACAAAATGAGTTGTGCACGGGAATTAAGGGATGAATAGTAGTGAGTATTTGTTGTGAGTGTGAAAATTGAAGTATGAGTGAGAAAGTGGGGTAGGAAATAGTAGGTTGATTGGTGTTGTGAGTATAAAGGTAAAGTAAAATAGAGAACGAGCGGGGGAACAGTAAAGATTTTTTTGTCATTTTAAGAAAGTGAGACTTACAATAATGGGACGCTCAAAAAGGAAATTTGTGCACCTACTTATGAGATGGAGAGAGTACATTTTGAAACAGTAGTACACAACATTCAAATTAGTGTATGCATTCATACAATTCACCGCTTTCATTAATAAATTAAAACTAAATCATCGATGTTAGGAACTGAAAGCTAGAAATCAGAAAATCATAGATTCAAAGCTAGAGACTGAAGTCAAAATTCAAGTCAAATAGAAAATGATCTAATCTAACCTTTCCTTTGATGATCACCCAGCAGTCCTTGTTTTTGTTATGCTTAGCAACCTCCTCGAACAAATGAATCTTAGAATCTGACGCCATTATTTCCGACTAATTCAAACAAAACAAAACAAAATAAAATCACCACAAAAATTAAGAAAAATAATAAAAAAAAAAAAAAAATCACTGGTTGCTAGCGACACGACATTGCCGAAGAAAGATGATTATATGCAGAAATTTTCAAATTTATTAAGTAAAAATAAAATAAAATGGAACGTTGGCCGGTATCTTACCGGAGAGAGAAGAGTGTGTTTGGCGTGTGGGGGGGTGGGGGGGGGGTAAAGTGGCTACTCTTCTCTCTCTTCGATTCTTACCAGTCAAATCAAATAACAATGGCAGGCGAAATGGAGTTGGAAATATTTATAGAGGTCCGGATCATGTGCCCCTCCAATTTGACAGAAATTACTAGGGGTAGGGGTGGAAGTAGTTCGGTTCAAACTGCGGTTTGAGATTAAACCGAACCAAATCATGCAGTTTGGTTTAGTTTTCAAGTATTAATGGTTCGGTTCAGTCTTAAATATTGGCAAACCACATAGTCCGGTTTGGTTTGTGGTTTGACCTTCCCAGACCAAACCAAACCAAACCGTGGTTTGAGACCGCGAGACTGAACCACCAAGCTGAACCGCCAAACCAAACCACATTACATAAACTAATCCTAACCCCAGTTTCACATGTTATTTAATATTTTTGCATGTTTATTAAAATTTAGTATTAGACTATAAGCAATGGTTTCAACTCCTCTTCCCATTTCATACAACCACTTTAACACTTTATCCTATCCACCTCATCTTTTATACACCCCTTTCATACAAACCCCCTACAATGGTTAGTTGGAAAAAAAAATTCATCTCCCTCTCACTCATCATTCTATACCCCACTACTTTTATATTATTTTTATTTTTTATATATTCTTTATTTTTATGATTAGTAAAAAATAATAATTATTATTATTATTTATAATTAAAATAATATTTTACACTAAATTAATTTTTTTTGGCAATTAAATAATTAGATAAATGACGATAATTATTATTCAAAATAAGAAAAGTTACAATACACTTAGCTCGCGACATAATTAATGAAAGAAAAGATTGTGATTTTTTGTTGTAGGAAGAATGAAAGAAGAGAGTGTAATTTATAAGAAATTGTGTGGTTGAGGTTGACGGACATGAAGCAATAATTCAACAGAGTTAATTAAAAGATAAGAAGTTGTGTGGTTGAGGTTGACGGACATGAAATAAGAATGAAACCGAGTTAATTAAAAGATAAGAAATTGTGTGGTTGATGTTGACGGACATGAAGCAATAATTTAACCTAGTTAATTAAAAGATAAAATTACAATAATTCAAGTTGAGTGGTAGAAAACACACGGTAAAGTAGAAAACACACATTATTACAGACAATCTTTAAAATAGCTCGTTAGACAACATTTCAAACATCATTTGTTGTTTTTCATCCCGATTATCCTTCATACTTAACTTCACCCATACTTTCATTTTTTTAGCCCGAGCAATTTCTTGTTGAATGTTGTTTGATTCCTCTTGTTGGGTGGATATCTTGTCCAATCGTTCCCAATCGATCTGTTTCATGGTTTGATATTTTGTCCACCCTTCCTTTACCGGGCTCAAGCCTACGCTTTGATTTTTCTTTTTACCCTTTTTCTTAGTTGAATCCTTTCCCATAGGACGAGGAATGGATCCAACTGAGTTTGAATCACTTCCGTCACTTTCACGTGATCTCTTAGATCCACTGCTAGCAGATCCCGTATTTCCTCCTACCATACTTGCAAAACGTGGTTGATCTCGGATAGAACGCCACTCATCCATTAAATTAAAAGTGCCATTGCCTCCACTTGTATACAGTTCCTGAGCTTTTTTCAGTACATCGGTCTCCGACCACCCGCTTTGTTTCATACGCGTAGCACTATCATAAGCACCTATCCATTTTCCCACTTTTTGGCATATATAATTATACCGATTTTTGCATGTAGTTAATGAAAGGGTGGAATCAAATGAGCCATATTCGTTACAATAGTTCGTAATCTTACCCCAAAACGCATCTGATTTCTGACCATTTCCGATAACACTGTCGGTTCCATATTTTATATACCCACTAAGTAGCACTAAATTTTGTGCCGTCATCCATTTGGTGTTTTTTTTGCGATGCGGGGTAGGACATTCTTCAGGGGGAGTATCTTCCATAGCTGCGCTAATGCTACCCTCACCCAGTTGTGTTGAAAATTCTGGAAATTCTAATGGTTGAGAATTTCCAGAAATTTCATTTCTCATCCTTGGCATTTGAGGATTATTAGGATAATAATGGGGCTGAGGTGGTTAAAATTGCATAGGATAAGCATATGGATTCCAATTTTGCACACCTGAAGGCATGAAATTTGGGACAGCTGAAGGCATAAAATTGGGTGGAAAAAAAGGATTTGAAACATTTTGGGGACGGGGTTGGTTGGAAGATTGGTTCTCCAAGTTAAAATCATTAGGATTGTAGTTGAATGGTGAAAAATTTTGGGAACTTTGAGTGTTGAAAGGATTATTATTGGGATCCATTTCACTCAAAAGATGATGATTTTTTTTAAATGTAGGCTAAAATGGAGAAGGAAATTTGAGAAAATATGATATTTTTTTTTGGTGTCCAAATCTAATGAAACTTGCATCATTTTATAGGGAAAAAATATGCTGATTTTTGGCGAAAAAAAAAATAAAAAAAAAAAAATTAATAGGTGATAATTCAGCTCAAATAATTGAGTTAAAAAATTAAATCCGAAAATTCATGGGACCAATCATATGCTTACACGTGTCGACAATGGGAAAAACAAAACAAAAAAAAAGCCGCCGGGCGCGCCCTGTCGGGCCGTGTGGACCACGCGCCTTTTGCGGTCCAATGATACGTCGCCACGTGGACTCGACGGCAGACCCTCCCCAAAAATCAACCCGTATGAATTTTTTCATACACCCATTTCAACCCCCCAAGTTTCATACACCCCCACAATGGTTTCATACACCTCCCCCCACTTTCATACACCATTTCATACCCCCATTGCTCATAGTCTTAGATCATTACATAGACTAATCATAACTCCTATTTTCTATTTTATTTAATATTAATTTCATCGTTTGTTATCTTCATTGCAATTTGTGATACATAAATTACAAATTTCTCTCCACAGTCTATATTATAAAGTGTTTTTATTTCCTTCGGCCTCTCTCTTCGTCTAGTCTCTCTCATCATCCGACTTTCCTCTTCAAGATCCACATCTTTCGCACTTCCTCCGTGATCATGGAAAATTAAACAAATGTAATAATGAGTTGCGGTTTGAATCGTGTTTTGAGATGTAGCCTAAACTATGGTTTGAACCAAACCATAGCGGTTTGGTTCGGTTCGGTTTGTGATTTTTCATGTTCGGTTCGGTTTGAAATTTTCACAAACTGATGACTAGTGGTTTGGTCCGTAAATACCCCCAAACTGAACCATTTACACCCCTAGAAATTACCAGGTTAGGCGATGAGACGCATCGTTTGTGTGGAGCATTTATTTATGCATTTATATACTCCTTCCGTCCCGGTCGAAATAAAATTGTTAGTTAAATAATGGGAAAATCACTGAAATATGCAACGTACCGGGTGTTAAAAGTCAATTAATGCAACGTAGTGCTTACTTTTGAAAATAGACAACGTACTTGCTTATTGTGTATCAAATAATGCAACGTAATAACTTTTTAGCCTCTACTACGTTGCATTAATTGATACAACTTACTTCAAGTACGTTTGTCAAATTGTTCAAACTTTGCATTATTTTGCATTATTTGATACAACTACTTCAAGTACGTTTCACAATGTAAGAAGTCGCTACTACGTTGCATTAATTGATATAAATCGGACACTACATTGCATAAATTGGTCGTTTGCCCGTTAAATAATTGAAAGAATTATAATAATGTTAAAAATTATAGTAGGTTTTGTGAAAAACCTGTTTTACCTTAATCATTGGAAAAATGTGTTTTTCAAAAGACGCTGACGCTTTAAAAAAACAAGTGGCATTTTCGTAATAACTGAGAACATCGTAAATGGCGAGTGTTAATATTACAAAGTGCCAATAATTCAAACTGCCGTTTATAAACATTGGAATTGACACTTTTCATAAGTGTCAGTGTTAGTATTTAAAAGTGCCAGCGATTACACTGACACTTTTTAACATTGATACTGGTACTTGTTAAAAGTGTCAGTGGTAGTGTCAATAAGTGTCAGTGTACATGGCTGACACTTTTTTACATTACCACTGTCACTTACGATCAGCGCTAAACAAACTCCCGTTAATTACAAAAATGTCACCGCGCCATTTTAAAAACACCTTGTACGCGAACCTTAGGGAAAAATATGTTTTTTTTTTTCCCAATTTCTCACTAAAAATTATTATTGTATCATAGTTAATAATAAACTCAATAACTATTTTTTAATTCTTATTAAAATTGTTTTTTTTTCTTCAAATTATTAGTTAACGTATAATTAATTTGATCAAGAATCATATTTCAAGTGGGACGGAGGGAGTACTTGATTATTATCACAAAATTCTGCTTATAGACTAATTTTAACACAAAAAGTTTAGTAAAAATCTTAGATAAACGCCTTTTTTCAAATATGGAAAAATTGTTTTTAATAATGTGCGGTGGTATTTATAAATACTTAAATAAATAGCTGATTTTTTTTAAGGAAAATTTCCCTAAGGGCCCCCAGTCCCAGATTTTATTACAGATAAGGAGAGCCCCAGATTAAATACCAGAAAAGGAGCTGGGGTGAGATCAAAATTCCGCAGACACCCCTAGGATCCGTTAAGATCCATTGACGGGTCAAAAATAATTCCTAAATACCGATACTACCCTGCATATAAAAGGCCTCACTCCCTCTCCTCAACATCATTTTGCCACATCTCTCTCTCTCTCTCTCTCAAAACACACACACACACACTAAATCTTACGTTCTCTCAAACCCAAACCCTAACCTCGCTGCCTTTTTCTTCTCCGGCCAATCCTCCCACCGGAGACCTTTTCTCCGGCCATCCTCTTCTCTCTTTCGGGTCTCCCTCTTCAACAACCTCTCAAAGGCACGTCGTCACAACCACAACAACGCCGTCGTAGTAACCGGCGAACCTCAGATCTAAACCGGCGACCGGCGTCGTTCAAGGTATCTCCGGCGACCGTCTCTATTATTCTCTCTCTACAGATCTGTTCCCCTCTCTCTCAGATCCTTCCTCCCCATGCTCCGGCGCACATAGCCGCCCCCACACCAATTTATTGCAGTTCTTTTGCTTAGGCCAGTATTTCTTCTGATTATGTTCCTTGCCTTGGTGTTGAATCTGGTTGTTCATTTTCTTTTCTTTTTGGGTAGGATAGATTGAGGGGGAGATCAGAGTCTTTTTTTTTTTTTTTTTTTGTTCTCTTCAATAATTAGTAGTATGGCCTTCACAATATAGTTTGATAGCAGGAGCTGTTAAAGATGTCATTATGTCATTGTAAGCGAGTAGCAAAAAATGTGCCTTAAAGGATATCGATTTCTTCGATCTCTCTAGATCCGGCGACTTACACCTTTCTCCGATTCTGTACACACCTGAGCTATAGCCTTCTTTTTTTTTAAAGCAAACCTGAGCTATAGCCTACGAAGCTTAGCTAGATGCATCTATATAAGACTTATTTTATTTTTAAAAAGTCTTATAATATGAAAAAATGATTTTTAGTCTTATACGAGTAATATATAAGACTCTACACTATTACTCCCTCCGCCCCCCCCGGAAATTGCAAAACTTACCATTTTGGTCGTCCTATAGAAATTGCAAAATCCATAAATGAAAAGTTTTTAATGCTTTTTAATTAGTGGGTCCCACTTCTCATACTCACATCCACTAACCCACTAACTATTCTCTACCCCACTTTCTCTCTCCCACTCAACTATCAACACTCACAACACATCACCTTTTTCACTTTTTCCCTTAATTCTTGTGCCATAATTTTTTTTTGAAGTTTCCGGCGGGACGGAGGGAGTAATATATAAGATTTTTTGCTCCAACAAGACTGAAAAGTCTCATGAACATGGTCAGAACCTGATCATAAGACTAAAGTCTTATTTTAAGTTGTTCATAAGACTGAAAAAAATTTTATTATTTTTTTTGTATGGAAAAAGTGATTTTTTTTTTTACTCTTATGTGTTAGCTATAAGAGTTTGACTGCTGTTTGACCAAGTTTGACTATAAAAAAATTATTATTTTTTTTTTGTAAAACAAATGGAAAAAGTGATTTTTTTTTTACTCTTATGTGTTAGTTATAAGAGTTTGACCAAGTTTGACTAAATTTGACCAAAAAAAATATTATTTTTTTCTAAAAAAATGAAAAAAATAATTTTTTAAACTCTTATATGATAATTATGTGTAAGTTACAAGAGTTTGACTGTTGTTTGACCAAGTTTTACCAAATTTGACTAAAAAAAATTATTAGTTTTTTGTAAAAAATGAAAAAAGTAATTTTTGTAACTCTTATATGATATTTATGTGTTAGTTATAAGAGTTTGACTGCTGTTTGACCAAGTTTGACCAAAAAAATTATTATTTTTTTTGTAAAAAAATGGAAAAAGTGATTTTTTTTACTCTTATGTGTTAGTTATAAGAGTTTGACTGTTGTTTGACCAAGTTTGACAAAAGAAATATTTTTTTTGTAAAAAAATGAAAAAAGTAATTTTTTAAACTCTTATATGATAATTATGATTAAGTTATAAGAGTTTGACTGTTGTTTGACCAAAAAATTTATTTTTTTTTGTAAAAAAATAGAAAAAGTGAAATTTTTGACTCTTATGTGTTAGTTATAAGAGTTTGACTGCTGTTGACCAAGTTTGACCAAATTTGACCAAAAAAATTCATTTTTGTAAAAAAATGAAAAAAGTAATTTTTTAAACTCTTATATGATAATTATGTGTAAGTTATAAGAGTTGACTAAAATTGTTTGACTGTTGTTTGACCAAGTTTGACCAAAAAAATTATTATTTTTTTTGTAAAAAAATGAAAAAAGTGAAAATTTTGACTCTTATGAGTTAGTTATAAGAGTTTGACTGCTGTTTGACCAAATTTGACCCAAAAAATATATTATTTTTTGTAAAAATGAAAAAAAACAATTTTTTAAACTCTTATATGATAATTATGTGTAAGTTATAAGAGCTGACTAGGATTGGACCAAAAAAGTAAGGGTGGGAAGAGATATGAGGGTATTTTAGTCTTCTTGCATCTTTTTTGTTGGTGAGGGGTGTATGGGGAATATTATATCTGGATTTTCCTTGGTTGGGTTTGTATCTGGGCTCAGGGGCCCTAGAGTCCAAGCCCCTTTTTTTAAACACACATTAATATTTTTTGTAAGTATTTTGAACTCATTTAAATCACACAGTGACATTATTATAAATAAATGAAATTTATTGACACACTCTAAGACTTTTTTACACTACCACTAACATTTCCTTAGCTCATTCATTGTTACTCTTTCATACTATCAGTGACACTCTTTAAACAGATGTACTAACACTTAATAACACATGTACTGGCACTAACAAAATAAATGCATTGACACATCAACATTATTACTCACACTCTTAAACACTACCACTAACACTCTATTAACAACGCTACTGACAATACTTCAGGGACCCATATAAGAGCCTAAACTATTTTTTTGTAGATCTCGAAATTTCCTTCGATCTGATATGAAATACGCTTTGTGATACAACAGGAGTCAAAGCTACGCACATTGCCACGCAAGTGCTAAAGATTATATAAACTCAATAATTCATAAATACTGGCACTTAAGTCTCGTTATTGATCGACTCGAGCGAGCTCGAGTTGTGGCTCGAGATCGAGCTTAAAGTGTCTTTAAACTCGTTAAATTTCCGAGTCGACCAAGCTCGACTCGTTTGTTCGATAAGTCTCGTTATTGATTGACTTGTTTTAAACTTGGCTCGAAAAGCTCGGTAAAAAATCAATTTTTTCTTTGTTCACGATCAACTTTTTAAGAGCTCGGCTCGATAAGGTAGTTGAAAAATCAAAATTTTCATTGTGGATGATCAACTCGAACTCGACTCGATAAGCTCGTTAAGAACTCATTTTATTTTTTTTAGGGAAAATGACGAAAGCTCGGCTAGTTAATAATACTCGAGCTACTCGCGAACAACTCGAAACTCGATTCGACTCGAGTTCGGACCACTTATTAAGTTCAAACTCTAACTTGATAACACGTAAACGAGCTCGAGCTCAAACATGAAAAAAACGACCGAACTCGACTCATTTAAATCCCCACTGACACTCTTTAAAACAACATTGGGCATTGACAAACTACATGCATGGGCACTCTTTAAAACGTGCACTAACACTAGCAAAACACATGCATTAGTAGTGGTTTTTGCTGACAACCAGTGGCAGTGTTTGTTGACAGCTAGTGGTAGTGTATTTTAGTGCCAGTGAGAGTGTTTGTTGAGAGCTAGTGTTAGTGTTTTTGAGTGTCCAGTGATGGTGTTTTGAGTGTCAGTGTCGTGTCGGTATTAATTAATGCTTGTGTGTTAAATTTTTTGCTTATGTACTATATTGTCATCGCCTGTTTTAAATAAAATTTCTCTTGTTTACAAAAATGCCACCGAGTATCCAAGAAGTGATGAGTTGTAGTAAAATGAAATGTACTTGTGGTTTGTAGTAAAATGAAATGGCATAGAGCATGATGTTATTATTAGAAAACTTAGGTTTGTAGTAATATGAAATGTGTGCACATAGAGCATGATGCAGTGTACCTATCATCGCACTGCAATAATCATTTTTAAAGGTTATATTAAGGGAAACGGTCTACTTATATTTCTAATATATCCCACACGAGGTCATGTAGCCACAAAATATGTACTCCATTTAGAAGGTTCATCACTAGCAAATTTTTCTTATGGACTAGTCATTCTGCACTATTAAATTGTACAATTTCCTTCGAGACAGGGAAATTAAATAAGTAAACTAATAATAATAATTTATTAATTGTCATCAACTTTTCCTTTTTAACCAAATAAAAGTATATAAATAAATTCTAATACCCATTTGTATGAGCAGAAAAAGGCAGTTTTCTTTTTCTTTCTTTTTTCTTCCATGTGTAGAAGCAGAAAATATTTAGTGACCTAAAAGAGGAATCTTTCGTAAAAATGATCTGTCATCAAATAATTAGTAGGTCAGGAAATAAATGAGCTACTCTCTCTCTCCCGCTTTAAAGTTTTTACTTTCTTTTTTAGTTTGTCTCAATTTAAGGTTTTTACTTTACTTTATTATCTAAAATAGAAAATGGGACCCACTTGTCATTCTCACAACAAAAACTCTTTACCCACTTTCTCTTTACGACTTTACTTTTTATACTCACAACATTTACTTTTTCTTAATCTCCGTGTAAAGTCAAACTAAGAACATTAATTTGGGACGGAGGGAGTACTAAAGTTAAACTTTCCATAAAGATCGCAGTCTCCTTTTTCAAGATAATGTACGGCTCTCTCCGTCCCAGAATATATGTTTAACATCCTATTTGCACATAGATTAAGAAAGAGTAGCATTGATGTAAGTATTGTGAGTATAAAAGTAAAGTAAGAAAGAGAATGAGTGGGAGTGAATGGTAATTTGATTGGTGTTGTGAGTATAAAAGTAAGTAGAAGAGAGAATGAGTGAGATGAATAGTAAAGATTCTTTGTCGTTTTAAGATATACAGTATACTCAGGAACAAACTAAAAAAAATATGGACATATACTATAGGACAGAAAGAGTATCAGTTTAGATTATTATTTTTTTTTACACAATGCAATACATTAGTTATTTTTAAGTGTTCATAAATTTAATAGTGTAGCCTGAACTTTTTTACGGGGAAACAAAATTATGTTTACTAACTATAAGCGGAAAAATAAAATTTATTGTATTTTTCTTCTTCACATAGTGCAAATTTTAATAAATTGCAATGAAATTCTTAAAATTTTGAAATATTTACCGTTATAAAAGGTGGTAATTGCACGGATTTCCAATCGCTCCAACGTTCTTCTCATGTCAAAACTAAAAACCATTCAACATTTTGTAATATGTTGTTCCACAATATAAAATAAGTTTAACGATGATTGATGGTTAAGAGATATGCAAGAATCTAAAAGTACTAACCTACTTATCTAATTACTCAACTAACCTACGCATCCGATAGACACTGTCTCCAAAAACTGTCATCTCCTCTCTCTCTCTCTCTCTCTCTCTCTCTCTCTCTCTCTCTCTCTCGCTCGTCGTTTACAGTCCTCCATTATTGTACCTTTTGTTTTCTTGTCTGATCTCTTACAATTATTTGTAATCTCTATCTTGAGATGACAAATAATTGTTTGATGATCTCAATTATATTTTCGTTGTAAGTTTGTAGGTTTTAATTTGATTTGTCCGTAGTAATCAATCAAACCTGTTAATTTGTTTATCCTTTTTGTTCTCTTTTGTTTATTGTGGATTTAGTTTAGTCTCCTTTGGTGAGACCCTTTGTTTTGTCTCCTTCGTGAGACCCTTTGTGTGTTTGTTGGCTTGTTGTGTTTGTTGTCGTTCCCTGCAATTGTAAATTAAACTTCAATGACGAATCTCGCACTAGCCCAAGATGAAAAGGATGCCATTGATGTTGCTGCACAAGGATGTTTCGTGGATTTTGGAATGTTTGGTGGACGATTCTTCGCCGACCCGGATTCTTCATGTCAAGTACTCATCGCTAAATTTTATCCGATGGGGGTTTTCTTAAATGCCGATTTGAGGCAGTTTCCAAGTTCTATTTGGAGTAGGATCCGTACGTTTCAAGATTTATTTCGAAATTGTCATTCTTGTAAGTTAAGAAATGGTTCCATTACGAATATTTGGGGTGAGCCTCCGGCTTTTGTGGAATGCCGTCTCTATTCTTATGATTAATGCAATTGAAGTCGTGGTGTTTCGAAAAAAGAAAAAGAAAAAAAATGTTTAACGATTATAAGAAAATGTTTTAGAAACGCTTTACAAAAACTTCTGATACACATTTATTTTCATTTTTTTTACGTTGAGCAAAACACATTTTACATTGCGTAGACAACGCTTTACCAAACGTTGTCTGATTTTTATATGAGAGGACCGGTGGAGCAAAATCTCAAGGGAGCGGTTCCAAGTCCGTAATTGCACCCCTTTGCTAAGTTGTAGATACGCCAGTGCTTAAAATTAACTTAATTACCTTAATAACTAAATGTTGTATAATAAATACTTTATAATCATAATTTAGTGTCAAATATTTTGAACTCAACTCACGAAGTATTTTTAAAATGAGAGAGTATCATTTTTATTTAAGTATTTAACTTTATTAAATTGGGACCAAACTTGTGTGAAGATTGATTATGCTCATATAATTTTTGAAAACTATTAGTCACAATGTTTTTGTAGGAGCATTGATTTTTAAAAGGGTTAACTGCAATTTGGTTCCTGACTTTTGTCAAAATTTGTAATGTTGATGTTGGCTTTTCAATTTCGACAATTGATATACTCACTTTATCATTTTGTTGCAATTCGACTACAAAAGTAACTGGGTGTTAGTTTTCTAACAAATTTTATGCCATATGACTAGGGCATGATGTTTTAAGATGTTAGTGCAGCTACACATATCCGATTAGTATGAATCTTTTTTAAAGAGAAGCTAATATTTAAATCTACAACATATATTTTTTGACAATTTTTTTGGTGAATTAATTATATTATATTAATTTGTAGTTTAAATAAACGCAAATATTTTTAAAATAGAGGACATAGAAAAAATAATATGAAAAAATTACTATTTTGCACCATGATATACCTTCTTTCCTAACGTTTACTTTCCTGCGCCACTCCGCCACGTTCCCGCATCACCCCTTCAACATACTCTCTTCCCCCGATTCATCATTTTCTTCCTCTCCCTTTTTCTTCTATCAAATATTTTTATGAACTGATAATCTACATATATCATTTACTTCATATGAAACATAATTGAGGCTAATATTTTTTTTAGATTATTATTTCACGTATTTTAATTTTTTAATATTTAAAATTAAAATTTAATATAAAATAATTCAGTCACCCAAAAAAATTTCAAAAATATATTAAAATGTCCCTTAAAACGTCATGTGATAGTCACATTGTTAAAGTCTGTTATCTCTCCGTGTTATCTCCGTTACTTCCGTTACGTGACTTTCAGCCCAAGTCTCCTATCTTCAGCGTATCTCATGGATGGATCTTGTATTATAATTAGCAAATACTGTTTGTATCATATTAGGAGATAAAATCAGATTCTCATATCCCTTCTATAGTTAAAACTAGGCAAGGACTCTATTACTTAGAATGTATATATTGTAAATCTTATGGTGGAATAATACAAGGCGTCTGATACTTTTCATGGTACCAGAGCTGGTATTCAAAATCCAGCGGAAAACAAAATTCCAATTTGCTTGATTTTCAATTACACACACAATGGGATTGGGAGATAACTCTGGTGCGTCGAAAAACTCCACCGTGGATGTGATGTCACCATACTATATCCACGCGTCTGATAACCCCGGCCAAGTCTTCGGTAGCGAGATCCTCCGCGACGGAAACTATGGCGACTGGGAGAGCGAGATGAGCAATGCCTTGTTCGCAAAGAACAAGATTGGCTTTGTTGACAGATCAATTCCTAGGCCAGCTGATGATTCGTCAGAATTGATGTTATGGAAGCGTTGCAACGCCATGGTCAAGGGTTGGCTCAATAGTGCCATGGATAAGGAGATAAGGAGTAGTGTGAAGTATGCAGAAACTGCACAAGAAATCTGGGAAGACCTCGAGGAACGCTTTGGGAAGGAAAGCGCGCCACGAGCATACGAATTAAAGAGGGCCTTGACATTAACAAGGCAGGAGAACCTTTCCGTATCAGCATATTACACAAAGCTGCGTGGACTTTGGGACGAGATCCAATCCATATCTCCGTTACCAAAGTGTGGCTGTGGTAAGTGTACATGTGATCTCACAAAAAAACTGCAAGACATGAATGAACGGGAGCGATTGTATGAATTTCTTATGGGACTCGACGAGGCATTCGGGACGGTGAAAACCCAGATTTTGAGCACAAAACCCTCACTAAGTCTCGGCGTTGCTTACCACCTAGTGGCGGAGGATGAGGCGCAGAAACAGATTTCGGTGGCCCGCAAACCTAATCTCGAAGCGGCAGCACTACAAGCAGCAACACTAAAACCGGCAGCAGCAGACAACTTCGACAAGAGAGGAGGTAGACGCGAGCGGCCCAAGTGCATCCATTGCGAGAAGATCGGCCACACGAAAGAAAACTGCTATGAGCTAATTGGTTACCCGGCAGACTGGGGAAGAGGACAGCGCTCAAGCAATGAGAGACGCTACAATCAAAGACCACAAGGTCCCAGAGCAGCGCAAGTGAGAGAAGCAGCAGCATCTGAACAGAAGCCTCCCGAGAAAAGTCCAATAGCCGGTCTTAACAGTGAACAATATGCCAAGCTCCTTGAATTCTTTGCAGGTGAAAAGATTAGCAGTACACCAACAAATCCTCCTAATATCAACATGGCGGGTAAGATGATTTTTGACAATTCTTGGGTAATAGACTCCGGAGCCACGGAGCATATTACATATGATTCAGGGATACTCGAAAAACAACAAGAGTACAGAGTTGGGTTGCCCGTCCAAATACCAAACGGTGCACATATTCCTGTCAAAAGTATTGGCCGCACTAAGTTATCAAATGGCTTTGATCTCAAACATGTCTTGAACATCCCAGATTTTAAATGCAATTTACTTTCAGTCAGTCGTCTAACAAAAGATCATAATTGTGCGCTGACTTTCTTTCCGGATTTTTGTGTGATACAGGACTTACCCTCGAAGAGCCTGATTGGAGCGGGTAGGCAGCGGAATGGTCTTTATTATTTGGAGATGCCGAAGAAGAGCAGTGCAGCCTTGTCGGTTAGAGTGGACTCTCAAGTTTGGCATCAGAGGTTGGGTCATGCTTCCGGCAATAAACTCAAGAGTATTAGTTCTTTAAATTTCAAGAATAGTTTTGAACCTTGTGACTCTTGTTTGAGAGCCAAACAAACTCGAAATCCATTTCCTAAAAGTCATATTAAAACCACCTCTTGTTTTGAAATTTTTCATTGTGATATTTGGGGAAAGTATAAGAAACCGTCCTTTTCGGGTGCACATTATTTCCTTTCCATTGTTGATGATTACAGTAGAGCAACTTGGGTGTTCCTTATGAAAAATAAATCTGAAGTTGCGTGGTATTTGCCTATGTTTTGCAATATGATTAAAACTCAGTTTGGGAAGGAGGTAAAACACATTAGAGCTGATAATGGGGACGAGTTTCAATCCAATTACATGATGGATTATTATTTTAAATATGGAATTATTTTAGAGACTTCTTGCACTGACACGCCACAACAGAACGGCGTGGTCGAGCGCAAGCACAGGCACCTTTTAGAGGTTACACGAGCACTCCGGTTTGAGGCTGGACTTCCCATTGATTTTTGGGGCGAATGTGTCCTCACTGCTGCCTATATTATAAACAGGTTACCTTCACCCGTTGTTTCTAACAAAACCCCTTACGAAGTATTGTTAGGAAAACAACCCACATATGAGCACTTAAGGGTTTTTGGGTGTCTCGCTTATGCGAAAGACAACAAAAAAAGGAAGGATAAATTTAGCGAAAGGGGGAGACGTTGTATTTTGGTCGGGTACCCTCACTCACAAAAGGGCTATCGTGTTTACGACATAGAAAGCCAGAAAATATACACTAGCAAGGATGTTCAATGTTTTGAAAAAAAGCTTCCTTTCAAAAGCAGCCTTTCTCAAGAAGGTAGTGCAGCAGCTCGTGACTGGAGAGAAAGAGAGTGGGCTGTGGATTTTGATGATTTAGAGCAGCCCACTAATCAGGCCCAACAGAGTGTCGAAGAAGAGGAAGCCCAAGCCCATGTTACAGAAGATCCACAAATCGAACAAGTGGTTGATGGACCGAATCTTGAAGAAGCTGAGTCACAAGACGAAAGATCGAACAATGTGACAACAACTAGTCATGGACCGGATGAGAATGTTCGCAAAAGTAGCAGGTCGCATCATAAACCTGCCCATTTTCAGGACTTCGAAGTGGAGCTGCCCTCGTCCATTGACCATTCCTTGCCTACGCCCAATCCAGGTCCTTCGACGGTACATCCTCTATCTAACTTTGTCTCCTATAAAAGATTTTCTCGTGCTCACAAATCGTTTTTAGCGGCCATCACATCCCGTGATGAGCCTAAACATTTTCATCAGGCAGTCAAAAATCAGACTTGGTGTGAAGCAATGCAACGAGAAATTCAAGCACTTGAAAAGAATGGGACGTGGACTTTGGAACATCTTCCACCCAACAAACGGGCAATAGACTCTAAGTGGGTGTATAAGATAAAATACAAGCCAAATGGAGAAGTGGAACGCTACAAAGCGCGACTCGTCGCTAAAGGATTTACTCAGGTGGAAGGGATCGATTTTCATGAGACGTTTGCCCCGGTTGCCAAGCTCGTCACCGTTCAGACCTTACTTGCGGTAGCAGCCAAACGGAGTTGGTCGCTTCATCAACTCGACGTAAATAATGCCTTCCTTTATGGCGATTTATCGGAGGAGGTGTATATGAAAATACCGCAAGGCTTTGCACGGGAAGGTGAGACTCGGGTATGTAAATTACGCAAGTCTCTATATGGACTCCGACAAGCATCCCGAAATTGGTATAGAAAGTTTTCTGAAGCATTGGTTGATTATGGTTTCAGACAGTCCAAAGCGGACCACTCCCTGTTCATTCTTGAAGAAGGGGAAGTATATATTTCGGTGCTTATTTATGTTGACGACGTGATCATCGCGGGCAACAACAACGACAGGATAACGGAAGTCAAAAGTTATCTCGACACTAAATTTAGTATCAAAGACTTGGGGCCGCTGAAATATTTTTTGGGAATAGAAGTAGCTCGTTCTGCTGAAGGGCTGGTACTTTCGCAGCGAAAGTATACTCTTGACATCTTGAATGAGACTGGTATGCAAGGCTGCCGACCGAGCCGTTTTCCGATGGAACAAAATGTGAAGCTGCTAGCAGATGACGACACGCCAGACGTAGATGCTGGTTTATATCGACGACTCGTAGGCAGGCTGCTCTATCTCACAGTCACGCGTCCAGACATAACCTTTGCGGTAAACATGTTGAGTCAGTTTCTCAGCCGCCCAAGACAATCACACCTTGATGCAGTTTATCGGGTCATTCGGTATCTGAAAATGTCACCTGGTCAGGGAATATTTTTACCAGCAAATGGCAAACTTGATTTGGTAGCCTTCTGCGATGCTGATTGGGCAGGATGTTTGTCAACTCGCCGGTCGAGTTCGGGTTATTTTGTTACTCTTGGTGATGCTCCAATTTCTTGGCGTACCAAGAAGCAATCAGTAGTAGCACGTTCTTCCGCTGAAGCAGAATACAGAGCAATGGCCTCAACTGTATGTGAGATTATGTGGTTAAGATGGTTACTTCAAGACCTTCGTACACCACAAATGACACCCACACCATTATTTTGTGATAATCAAGCAGCCCGACATATTGCTCTTAACCCAGTCTTCCACGAACGCACTAAACATGTTGAGATGGATTGTTACTTTGTTCGTGAGCGAGTCGAGCACAAAGACGTTACACCGTGTGCCATTTCCACCAAAGCTCAACTGGCGGATATCTTCACAAAGGCACTTGGGTCAGATCGGTTTCATTTCCTTCTTGGCAAGTTGGGTGTTCGGAATCTTCACGATCCAACTTGAGGGGGAGTGTTAAAGTCTGTTATCTCTCCGTGTTATCTCCGTTACTTCCGTTACGTGACTTTCAGCCCAAGTCTCCTATCTTCAGCGTATCTCATGGATGGATCTTGTATTATAATTAGCAAATACTGTTTGTATCATATTAGGAGATAAAATCAGATTCTCATATCCCTTCTATAGTTAAAACTAGGCAAGGACTCTATTAGTTAGAATGTATATATTGTAAATCTTATGGTGGAATAATACAAGGCGTCTGATACTTTTCACACGACATAAAATAAAACGTTTTACGCGAAATTAAAGAAAAACTCGACAGAAAGCATCTCACAGTTGACATTTGGTGGGTCACCACAATCTTCCTGCTCCATTCACCAAAATTTATTTCCACTTAATTTTCTCACTTCCCTGACCACTCGCTCCTCCTTCCTCACAAAACTATTTTCCCACCCTTTCTCCCGAGGGAAAATGAAAGAAAACTGAACCAAAACCTAAAAACAACCTAAAATTCAGTTCAGTACGGAACCCCCGCCGCACCGGTTAATCTCACCACCATGGAAGGAGGAGACCCTTGGTCAACGATGACCATGGCCTCCCTTTCCCCCAACAACTCCACAGCCGTCCGCTTTCTCGGTATTCTCAAGCTCTCCGATTCCGATCCCAATCATTTTGTCGAGCTTGACGAGAGCGACGTCGTTTGGTCCCCCGATCTCTCTGCCTCACCTCCAGACACCGACTCCCCTCCTCCTCGTTCCACCGTCTCCAATTCCCCCACCAATACCCTCCGCCTCCACCACCACCACTTTCTCCACGATAAGTCCGGTCTCTCCGCCGCATTGTCCGACGATAGCCACCCCGTCCTTCTCCGTAAACAGGCTCTGAACCCGTCCATATCCGCTGCCAGGATGATACCGTCGGTGGCGCTCCTTCGTTCGGAATCTTCCGGCGGGATAAACAAGCTCCACCAATCAGCGCCGATGAACGTGCCGATTTGGCCGAAGAAGAATGCGGCTAGGGATTTCGATCCTTTGGGGAGTTTCGATGAAATTGATGACGACGATGACGGGGAGATGGTGCCTCCTCACGAGATCGTGGCTAGGTCGCACGTGACCTTCTCTGTGTTTGAAGGAGTTGGACGCACGCTCAAAGGAAGGGACCTTCGTCGTGTTCGCAACGCTGTGTTTCAGAAGACAGGTTTTATTGATTGAAAATCCTCTGAATATTTTTGCTCCAGTACATTTCCAGGTTTTCCACTTTTGAAATTGCCATATTTTGGGAATAAATTAAGTATGTTTTAATCTTAATAAAATGGCTGCTACTTTTTGTTACTAGTTACTAGAAACCTGTAAATCAATTATTTTGTATTCGGAGCGAATGAATCAAAATTCGCCTTCAATGAATTTCAGCTAGTTATCATAATCTGTTGCCACTGAATGTTGACACCACCAAGTATGCTGTACATTTCTCCCAAAATAAATGTTTATTTCTGTTCTTGAATGTCTATTTTTTTCTTGAACCATAACAAAAATGGACGTTCATTTTGGGACGGGGGAGTAACTTTCATTTGTTTGCTAGCCATTGATACTCATTTTGGGAGAGAAGGTATCATGTAAGGAATTCACTTTTTGTTTGAGCTAAACTATAGAACCTTCTTTGCTTAAATACTCTGTTTTTAGCTTTGACGTGTGTAGGTAATGTTGTTTATGTGTTTGTAAAACTGTATGCTTTACGAGTATGACATCCTTGACAATAGACTGTGAGATAATCTATGAAATTGAAAATTCCCTGGAGAGATTTTGGCAACCTTGTCTTGACTGGTGTTGTTTTCTGATAGGAATGGCAGTTTCTCCAATTCATCTGTTTATTTTATTTTCTTGCTCTGAATTTAGGAATTCAGAAGCAAGTATAGAACCTTGTTTTAGGAATAGTTGAGAGCACCAATTTATTCAGAGGGAAGTGCTAGAAGTGCTTTCCATTAATTGTCTCTTGTTGTATCTCTCAGTAAATCAACAACACAAGCAACAACCATCAATCCATTTAAAAAATAACCAATTCTCAAACTGTTAAGCGCTTCCCTAACTACCTATTTTCTTTCCTCCCTTCCTGCTCCTACCACAACCTGCTTTTCTATCTCTTACCTTGCTCTCGCCCTGTTATTCGCTTCCTTTCCTTATCGAGAGTGAGCCATCGTACCAAGTGGCTCCCTCTCTTGTTTCCTTCCCTATCTTTCTTTCCCGCCTCCAGGCGGGTTTACCCTCCGCTCTTCAAGGAGCTCCGGGGATTCACACTACCACTCTAACAATTCATCTCAATCGGCGATGCCTCACATCAACTTCAAAATTCAATAATTTCATAGAAGATCGCAGAAACATGGCAGCGACCATGACAAGACGGCTGCGATTGTGCCGGGAGATAGAGCTGCTGCAATCGCTTACCGGACGGGGCTCCATAAGCAGCCCCTCGCTATACCTATACCTATACTGCGGCTCCATACTGTGTAAGCATGGATAGAACACGAAGCAAAAAAAAGCTTCGTGTTCTCTCCATACACAGGAGGTGAGCAGGAAGGGAAGGGAAGGGTTGCCCTCGTAGCTACGCTACGTTACGCGCGCACGCGTTAATAGTACGCGTGCGTATACACGCACACGTACACACACACGCGCGTATGCATACGCATACGCACACACACGCGCGTATGCATGCGCATACGCACACACACGCATACACGCACGCGTACGTATGCACGTACGCTAGTGTACAAACATCAACACAGAGACCAAGTTCTGGGCCTCAAAACACGTGTTGAACCTAGCTCATGTATGTTTTGGTAACTTGTGTGCATAATTCTGGGTCAAACCCGTCCTAGTCTGCTGTTATCCCTTCAATCTGGACCATACTTGTGAAGTTGCAGAATATTGTAGGACCGTAACCTAAATCATGATATTGAATTTGTTTATGCCCTTTTTTTTTTCTTTAGGTGGTTCTCATTCTATTGCTTTTCCACTTCCTTGAGATGCTTTGTTCTAAATCACCGTTAGAAAAAAAATCTCTCATTTCGTTTGTTCACATCTGTTTTTTCTAAAATTTGAAAACTTTATGAAAGTTACTTTGTCTTGATGAGGCGGATAGTAACAATTGAGCATGATTTGATGGTGACTGATGGCGATAGAGAATAGTACATATCTTGAGTAGAATCATTGAATGGTCCATGGCATTTGGACCATCTACCAGCGATATTTAGAGTCTTTTGCGAACTTGTTTCTGAATGAGATAGTTGTAGTGGAAAGATTAATTTATAAAATTTCTTCTGGTTTCGTTTTCTATATATAATTGGATCTCCCACACGCGCACACACACACACACATATATACACTATATATATAGAGAGAGAATTTACAACTTAACCAAAATTGATTATCTGAAATTAATAGGGGTAGTATACTTTAGCTATGTAGGACTACAACTTTTGATTTTTGCAGTAAATTCCCCATATACTGCATCATATTGGCTACATAAATTAGGTGCATCTCTACCTTCCTAGGAGTAGTCCTCAACCAAAAAACGTAACAATTTGAACTTGTTAACCTATACTATTATTCTTTGTTTTCCTTCTATTCCTCCATATGCAACCTCTTCTTTCTATTGATTATCGAGCAGCCAAGAAGCTCATACAGATCGGAGGAGTGATCTTAGCCAAAGCAAGGATTGAAGATGGAAGAATCCATAGCCCATCCCCGCAAATCAAACCTGATGCAACTGCAGGAATCATAAGTGTCGCCTTCTCCTTATTGAGCTTATGCCACACAAACACTACCAAGCTCCCCACACACATATCAATAGCAAAGTAAGCCCCAACCAGAAAGGGCACTGCCATGGCCATTGGAAGTGGGACCCACCTCCCAATCTCCTTCGGGGTTACATCTCTCATCAAGTTAGCCAATACAGCAAATGCGAAAAACCCATAACAGAGCTGCAAGCAATGCTGAGGCAGGGCAGAGAAGCCTTCAACACCAAGAATTGCCATGTTTCTGTATATAATTGCATAAGGTGCTTTGTATTCACCATCTGGATCTCCTACACGAAAAGCTTTATAGAAGAGGAAGAATGTAAGTGGGGCCACCACACAGCCTATAGCTGTCCCGATGGCTTGGCTAAGTAGCATGGATCGTGGGGAAGTAAGGGTCAAATGACCCGTCTTGAAATCGTGCATCAGATCAGATGATATAGAGACAATTGATTTTATCAGACCACACCCAACCAGCCCTGCCACTACACCATTTTCCTTCCCGGACATAGCAGCTAGCACAAATAGAGCTACTTTCCCGTAGTTATATGCCATGTTCATGTCTGTTAGGCCAGCACCATAAGCATTGCAGAAGCTGAGAGAGGGTGCAATAACATAGGCGACAAGAACAAAATACCATTTAAGCTCGGGAAACATTATGGGGATGATGATTATGGAAACAATGGAGAAAGCTATGTAGCCCAAACAAGCTACCCATAAGGGAATACTCTCTCTAATGAACACTTGGTTTCGTTGCAGATCCTGATGGGGCTGATTGTCGAATTCTGAAGCTGAAAAATAGACATTGCGTCAGTAAAACTGTAAGGGGGCGTTTGGTTTGTGGTAAAGTGGGGGAATGGAATGCCCAATTCCCTTTGACCAATTCCATTGCCACGTTTGGTTCATTTTTTTCAAAATTTCCATTCCATTGGAATGATCAATTCCTTCAAATGAAGGAATTCACCATTCCATCATAAAAGGGGAGGAATGCTCAATTCCATCCATTTCATTCCATTGATGGAATTGAAGAAATTAAAATAATAATAATAATAATAATAAATAATAATAAATAAATAAATAATAATAATAATAAATAGTAATAATAATAAATAATAAATAATAATAATAATAAATAATAATAATTATTAATAAATAATAAATAATAATAATAATAATAAATAATAATAGTAGTAATAATAATAATAATAATATGAAATAATAATAATAATAATAATGTTAATAATAAATAATAGCAATAAATAATAATAATAATAATAATAATAATATGAAATAATAATAGGAAATAATAAAGTAATGTTAATAAATAATAATAATAATAATAATAATAATAAATAATAATAATAATAATAATAAATAATAGTAATAGCAACAATAATAAATAATAAATAATAATAATATTATTAGTATTTATTATTATTATTATTGTTTATTATTGTTTATTATTATTATTACTATAATAATAATAATAATAATTTATTATTTTTATTATTTATTATTATTATTTATTATTATTATTATTCCATTCCAACAGTTTTGTCTTGAAACCAAACATGAATTACCAAGGAATTGAATGGCAATTCAATTCCATTCCGTGCCAACCAAACACAAGGTTTGACCAAATTTTTTCCTTTCCAATTCCTTCAGGATTCCCATTCCATTGATCATTCCATTCCTTCATTTTTTTCTGTCGAACCAAACGCCCCCTAAGATATTCTAAGACCTGTAAATATATAGCGAATGTTTACGGAACTTACATTTTTTTGATTTGTTCTTTGAGGTTGCGTATATGCTTTTGCCCGTGAAATACAGTATTTTCAGAAAATTGTAGAGGCCATCTCCGAGGATAAGAGCAATTGCAATGAAAACCTGCATGCATAAAAGCGTATTATTGGACCTTTCCTCTTGTTTTGATTTAAGTCGGGGGTCTGACGAGGGTCTAATGACTGACGGACAGACTGACTGACCTTGTAACCGTTTAGACTCTTCATGCTGCTTTGAGGTAAACTGCTAGAGAACCAGTCGCCTTTTCTTTTTTCAATCAATGGCCACATAATCCCCCATGAGAGGACTGCACCAAGAAGCAGCGACAAGTTCACGAGATGAGAACAGATCATTCCTGCTCCGATATATGTCATGCTGAAATCAAAGTAAAACCTGCAGTACATACAGAGAATTGTATGTATCTATCAGTTGTGAGTTGATATTATCTCATGATATTGGGGAAAAAAAAAATCACGAGAGAAGAAGAGAAATGGAGTTAGTGCAGACGTTTGCCTCCAAGCTTTCAACCCGAATGTTGGGAAGTTGACGAATCCGCATTGTCCTCCCCCACCCCCAGAATAGAACCATTGAAAGCAAGCCCATAAGAAACTCGCAGAAAAGAATTTCATGAACCCGTGAACTTGCTTCCTGCAAAAAGAGTGTCAAGAATTTCATGAGCTCGTGAATTAATGGACATTTCTTTTGGGACGGAGGTAGTAATTATTAATGGATGCTTACTTGGCCATTTTATCACCCTTTTCAGTATGAAAGCCATTGATGAGAACAGCAGTAGCAGTTCCACTTGGATAAGCTAATTTGTAGTCTATTATCATGATCTGTACAACAACAAGATGGAAGCCATGAATAAGAAAATATTTTGATATTGAACTTGAAAGCTTTATGCCACCGGCCCTACTTATTCATTCGACTCGATGTAGGTTTCATACAAGTAAAATAAATGTGATGTGAAAGGATGGCGGACGTGAACCATTAGTTACAACGGAGCAGAGCAGTATTGTTTTCCATAAAAATGAAGAAGAAGAAAAGGAAAGGAACAAACCTTTCTAAGAGGAACCAAGGCCAATAGGCCAACAAAGCTGGTGACAAATAGGAAGCCAGTCATCCAACCAACCCCAAGCTTCTTATAACTATTTGGTGAATTTCCCTCTGTATCTATCCCTGCTTGCTCATATGTAAACTTGTTCAATCCCAATAGATATGATCCAAATCCACCTACAATCAACAAAAATACAAAAAAATAAAAAAAAATAAAAAAAAATCATAAGTCGAGTCGAATCTAAAAAAAAAAAAACATTTATTCTGTGACGGACAGACTGTGTATGGAAAAGCAGTGGTCGAGTCAAACCTCCAACAGCGATGCTATAACAAGCAACAGCACAAGTCTGAATAATGGTATTCTCTTGTCTTGTAAACGGGGTCGTAACGAATCCAGCCTTGTGAACCATTTTGGTCCATGTTCTTATGAACACAAAGGCTAACAAAGCAGCTGATACATTAAGATTTGGAACAAGTCCAGTAGTCAGATTCAGCTTCATTACAATCACACTGTAAATGATCCCAATCAATAAACTCGCCACGATTCCTCGTATAGTTATGTGCTTTGTCCATGGCGGAATCCTTTTTATCATCTCTTCTTCTTCTTCTTCATGATTTTCATCTCTCTCAATCTCCTCCTCCATTTCAGCCCTCCCCATCTCCCCGTTTTCGACCTTTTTCTGATCCAATTCAATCAAAACAAATTAACATTGAATTAGAACACTAACTCAATCAGTGACACAAATACAAAAAGAAATTATTCAAGAATTAACAGAATGATCATGATCTCACTTGAGCAGAAGACATTTTATTCTATTACAGGAACAGGGAAATATCAAAATTATTTCAGAAGATCAAATTTATGAATTGGGTTTTCAAATCTGAATGTGAAAATGTGGATGGTGCTATATATATATATATATATATATATATACACAATGAAATCAAGAAAAACCCTCCCCCAGAAAGAAGGTTTCTCTTATCTGAAAAGACTAAAATCTTACCAACAAATTAACACCATTAAAATGGAATAGGAAGAATGGTGAGTGATGGGTGAATATGTACTGCAAGAAGAGATGGTAGTACAAATTAAAAGAGAGAAAAGGGAAATGAGGAGGGCTCTCTTTTGTACTACAGATTAACAAAATCCATCCAACAACCTTGACTCTCTACAACAATGTTGATCGGTGTACGGAACAGAGGATTTTCCTTCTCGTTGACTATTTTTTTTTTTTTCCTCTCTCCTCTTTTTCCAACTCAGACGGAGAAAGAAACCAAATTCCGGGGATGATGTAATACTCCCTCAGTCCACTATTTTTTTTTTTTTTTCTGTAAGTGTCAATTTTCTAAAATAGCAAATAATTTTTACTATTTCTCTTATTCATTCTTTTTACTACTTTATTTTTATATGCACAACACCAATCAGATTACTATTCCTTATCCCACTTTCTCTCTCTTACCTCAATTTTTCATACTTACAACACTTACACATTCACCGTTTCTTAATCTTCATGCAAACGAAAGGGTGGACACTTGTTGTAAGTATGACATGTGGGGTCCACAAATAAATAAATATAAAACAATTTCCTTTATATGTTTTAAAATTTAAAATGGGACAACCAAAATAGATATTTTTGAAGTTTTAAAATGGACAAATGGAGTACTCCCTCCGTCCCACCTCACTTGACACCCAAGAGGAGTGCACAATAATTAAGGAAAAAATAAAATAAGGAAAATGAAGAGAGAGAATGAGTGGTGAGGTAAAGTGAATATAAAATTATAAAAAGTAAGCTATTTTGGAAAATGTCAAGTGAGATGGGATAGACCAAAAATGGGAATAAGTGTCAAGTAAGCTGGGACGGAGGGAGTATATTAGAAAGAAAATAAATTCATGACAAAAGTTTGGGCTACAAGAGTCTCATGAGTTTTTAAAGGCTTCATTATTTCATGATATTTTTATAAAAGTTCATTTATTATTATTGATACTATTTTATTTTAAATTTTATTAGAATTATTTTATTATTTGTAAATTACAAATTTATTATCACATTTAAACCGATATTAATTTTAGGAGAGGTTAGGACTTAATTCATGTATAAATTAGGGCTTATTTATACTAACAAAAAGTATAGACAAAAACTTGTATGTCATCTTTGACCCATGACCCGCAGTCAATTTTTTTTTTTTAGTTTTCATATATTTATTTTGGTATTTTTTTTGTTTGCCAAAAGTAATAGTTACTATAACTAAATGTAACAAACGTGTTACTTATATGTAACATACATATAAGTAATACATATATACAGAAAAGTAGCAGTGATTTTTTTATTTGCCGAAAATAATACTTATTATAACTAAAATGTAACGAACGTGTTACTTATATATAACAATGTTTATACATAATTGTAACACATATGTATAGAAACGTAATAATTCAACCATTTACACTTTAGAACTAAAAACACTTGTGTTAGTAACATTGTAAAAATAAGAAATTAACAATTTTTATAAACGAATGTTACATTTTACTTGTATAATAACATTGTAAAACAGTTACGTTTACTTGTATAATAGTATATCCATATGTTTTCAAATAATAAGTTACAATGTGTTCAATTTATCATGATACATGTAAAAGTATTACATTATCTATAGAAATTTGCTACAATTTCATCTACTAAAGTGTTATATTTGCTTGTACAAATAATTACATTCATGTATATAAGTTTTATTTTTCAAATGTTACTTTCTTTCAAAAAATAAAATCAAAATACTAAAAAATAAAAAATATTATGGAAAAACACTATTATATTTCAGTATAACGATAATTACATTTAGTTATTGTTAGTGTTACACGTATTTGTAGTTAGTATTACAGTTGAAAAATGAGTAAAATGAACTTCTTTTTTTTTCTTTTTGTAAAACTGGTGTTACCTTTACTTATAAACAATGTTACTTTATAAGTAACACAGTTGTTATATTTAGTTATACTAAGTATTACTTTTGGCAAATGAAAAAAACTTTCAAAAAAAATATAAAAACTAAAAAAAAAAAGCGGGAAAAAAATGAATTTTTTTTTCTGGGAAAAAAATATTTTTTTTTGGGCCAATTGGTCTCTGTCACGTGGCAGATTTTGAGTGGAGCATGGGATCCTACTCTTCGCGAAAAAGGTTGTACACGGGTAATGAGTCGACCCGTCTCTTCTATGAGACGGATCTAAGTGTTCTCAAAAGAGACCACTATTTATGTAAATTGAGTACTACGAATACCATTTAGCTGTAATCCAAGAAGTAGTACTCCAAATTACAAAAGCAGCTTCACTTGGCTCCGTTTGTTTCACGGAAAATGTCCGGAAAATGTTTTCCGTGGTTTACCAAACACCGGAAAATGGGGAACGTTTTCCCCATTTTCCGGTGTTTGGTAAAACCACGAAAAATGAAGTCAACGGAAAACATTTTCCGGTCAATGGAAATTAGGCTTGTTTCCTAAGGAAAACAACTTCCGGATTTCACCTAATGAAGTTGTTTTCCGGAAAACTCCTAGCACGCCCTCAACCCACCTACGACCCTCCCCCCCTCCACCCAATTTTTTTTTCTCATTATTATTTTTAACTCCCCTGCCCCCTGCCTACCCCACCCCCACCCACCCACCCAACACCCTACCTCCCCCCCCCAAAAAAAAAAAAAATTTTTTTTTACTCATTATTATTTTTAACTCCCCTGCCCCCTACCTACCCAACCCTCTACCCCCCCCCCCCCAAAAAAAAAAAAAAAAATTTTTTTTTTACTCATTATTATTTTTAGGAAAAACTGCAAATATAGTACCTGAACTATTGGGGTTATTTTGGATTTGGTACCTGGACTCTCATTTTTTGCACCCGTCATACCCAAACTCTAATTTTACCGTATTCATCATACCTACCACTAACGACTTCCATTTTTCTCAGTTAACTCCATCATGTGACCACCACGTGATCAATTTTGCAGGGGTAAAATAGGAAACCTACCCTTTATCCTTCATCACCAACCCAGAAAGAAAACCTCCGACTCAATCATCCCAAAATCGGACAAGAAAAAATGAAATTTCCGATTCGTTAACCGTTGGATCGTCTTCAAACTTTTGGGGTATGTTCGCATCAGTTAGGCGTACATTCTGACCGTTGGGATCGGAAAAATAGTCAACGGTGCAGGAGATATAGTCGCCGGAAAATTTCTGGCGAAAAATCCCCCTAAAATCGCCTTCTCTCTCCAGAAATTTTCCGGCGACCATATCTCCTTCAACGGTGACTATTTTTCCGATCCCAACGGTCAGAATGTACGCATAAGTGATGTGAACATACCCCAGAAGTTTGAAGACGATCCAACAGTTAATGAAGCGGGAATTTCATTTTTTCTTGTCCGATTTTGGGAGGATTTCTTTCTGAATTTTTCGCCAGAAATTTTCCGTCGACCATATCTCCTGCACCGGTGACTATTTTTCCGATCCCAACGGTCAGAATATACGTCTTAGTGATGCGAACTTACCCCAGAAGTTTGAAGGCGATCCAACGGTTAACGAAGCGGGAATTTCATTTTTTCTTGTCCGATTTTGGGAGGATTGAGTCGGAGGATTTCTTTCTGGGTTGGTGATGAAGGATAAAGGGTAGGTTTCCTATTTTACCCCTGCAAAATTGATCACGTGTTGGTCACATGATAGAGTTAACTGAGAAAAATGGAAGTCGTTAGTGGTAGGTATGATGAATACGGTAAAATTAGAGTTTGGGTATGACGGGTGCAAAAAATAAGAGTGCAGGTATCAAATCCAAAATAACCCCAATAGTTCAGGTACTATATTTGCAGTTTTTCCATATTTAAAATTATTTTTTCACAAACTTCTCGAAAAATACCGGAAAATGTTTTTCGGAAAGCATTTTCTTAAGATTTACCAAACAAGAGAAAACATTTTCCGAAAAACGGTTTCCTTTTCCGGAAAACATTTTCCGGAAGTCATTTTCCGTGAAACAAACGGAGCCTTAATGTGCGCTTTATGGCGTGTGGTGTACCCATGGCGCATTTAATTGAAGAAGAAAACTTTTATTTTTGTGGTCAAGTGGATATTTCAGGTATTGACAGATTTTCTTAATTACTACTCTCACCTTCCCGGAGTAAGAGTCTTACCTCTCATTTGCACCCTTATTAATAAATATTGAAAGTGATGTAAATGTTGTGAGTGTAAAAGTAAAGTAGGAGAGAGAATGAGCGGGTGAGAATAGTGAATTGATTGGTGTTGTGAGTATAAAAGTAAAATATGAGAGAGAATGAGTGGGGTGAATAGTAAAAATTCTTTGTCATTTTAGGAA
The DNA here is from genome assembly GCA_026119855.1 of Campanula takesimana. Taxonomy (NCBI): domain Eukaryota; kingdom Viridiplantae; phylum Streptophyta; class Magnoliopsida; order Asterales; family Campanulaceae; genus Campanula; species Campanula takesimana. The sequence goes on from JAOWBW010000026.1 coordinate 305,938, forward strand.
TATGACTCTTACTCTAGGACGTACCAAAATGGAAAGTAGGACTCTTACTCTGGGACGGAGGGAGTAACTTGTTTGACAGTGTGACTTTGTATTTTGCATTATGAAAAATCTGTTTTACACTAATAGATGTGTATAATTTGTTTTACATTAAGAGATTCTATTTTACATTAAGGATGAAAACATGTTTTACACTAAAACGAGTGTAAATTAAGTTTTTCTCGAGATTTTCACAAAATATACTGCTCATAATAACCATTTTATTTCTATCCAATACTTTTTTAAAAAAAAAAAAAAACTCCAACCTTATAAAATTATATTCTTATTTCTTTTTGTGGTCACGTAGACGTTTCAGGTATTGACAAAATGTCTTAATTAATTCATTTGACATTGTGACTTTGAATTTTGCAAAAAATATACGGCTAATAATTACCATTTTATTTCGATTCAAAACTTAAAAAAAAAAAAAAAAAAAAAAAGGACCCGACTCAATTACTGTCAAAATTGTACTCTTACAGTTTTTCTAAATTTTACTAGTTCATAGCCCGTCGAAGTTTGACGGGAATAATAAAGCTAATTAATTAAGAAAAACTTATGGAAAGAATTTTCATACCGAGAGAGAAGGAGAGAGAAAGTTAGTGTTAGAACTATATTAATATTTCACATAATAGCAAACTAATAGAAAGGCAATCATGAAAATCACTACTAATTGTGTATACTTGTACTTTTTAAAATTACTCCCTCTGTCCCAAAATAAATGTCAATTTTTTTGTACATTCATTTTGGGACGGTGGTAGTATTTTCATAGAAATATTCCAACCATATGGATTTTCACCTGTTAACATTGGGAGCATTTTGCATATTTTTTATTTATTCTCACAAACAGCAAGTGAAACGGAAACAAAATGAAAACCAAGATTAACAAAATTCCATCTATAAAGACAAAAGTATAATCTTTCACAAAATCCCTTTCAAAGGCCATGTATCACTGTCCCTTCTCATTCAGAAACCCAAATAGCCAGATTAGCTTAACAAATGCTCTAATATACCAAAAATAATAAATAAAAGATACAGTAACAAATACTATAGCACCTTCACAATAAATCAAAGGAAAAAGATTGATGTTAAGAAAATACTTTAGGTGTTGTACAGTACAACATCCCTATGCGTTGAGATGTTGTACAGTACAAGACCTTGAACAAAATTCCGTACAAACATCTGAAAATAGAGTGCATAGTGATAACAAAACATGGGTAAAGCTAAAGATAAAGTTTTTTTTTTTTTTTTTTTTGTCTAAGGTGGTTTGTTCAATCTTAATTTACCTTAGTATCATCCATAAAACCATCTCCAGTTGCGCCGTATTCAATGACATTGAGAACTAATTTTTTTTTATCCGAGGATGTTGGTGAAATCCCTGAATCTTGGGAGAAGCTGCTGTAACAGAGAATCGAAACCCTCTACATTTGTGAGATTTGAAAATATACATAACCAACAAATCAAAGAAATTAACTTAAACCCAGACCCACAAGATGAAGATGAAGAAAAAGAAGATCCCATGAGGTTAAGCTTCCCCATGTCTTTCTCACGTCCCCTCTGCATTCAATAAACAACTGAACTTGAATCACAGTGACAGTCTTCACTCTATTTGTAAACAAAAATGTAGCTGACTTCACATTGGAAATTGCAGGAAGAGTCTTCAAGAACTTTACAGCAACCTTTGACCCATCACAATGGACTTCCATTAACAAACCCACAAACACCAAACAACCTAAAATCATCCACAAAAATTTGCTCAAACCCATCTTTCTAAAACGGGACAGTAGTCCTATATAACACATACCTAGAGAGAGATGAAGGCTGGAAAAATTCAGTTATTTTGACTATCTCTCTCCTATATTGAGATCCCATAGACCATAGACAAAAGAAGAAGAAAAGTTTTATCGGGTAATTTTCAAGCAGGGTATGTTTTACTTTTCAAATAATCTGGAACTTCATCCATGAAATCCACTCATCCAGGGACTCGCTCGTGTTTAAGCAAAAATGGAATTGAAATACTATATGAAGACAGTTTTGGGAAAAATGTATCTTCAGCTCAAACTATGAGTTTTGCCACAAGCACAAGCACACACAGTCACAAGCACACACAGTGACACAAAGAAACTTTTTTCATTTGCAAGTGGTGGTAAAGTTTTGCCAACAATTATAAAAGCATCAACATAAATTTGGTAATTGCTCAAAAGTAACACCCAGGGAATACGTCCCTCACTCAGTTGCTACCTAAAATGCTGCAAACTAATGTAAGAGATTCATCATCAGAGGACGATTTGGAAGACTGAAGGAGTTTGTTCTAACATATGGTACCAAGGAAGTCATCTATTCAGTGCTGGCCCAATCCTTCCGGATGTCAAACGTATAGCTGATATCCAAGTAGCACTTGTTATCATCATCAACAAACTGAGATATTCAAATCACAAACACATTGCATGTCAGCATAAGTTAAATTCTACTTGTCATCATCATCAACAATATGGTCAGATGTTGAAACATAAACTTAAAAGTGAATAATCGAGCTGGAACCTCCACAAAGCAAAATACTCCTGTTTTTCCATTCGACAGAGATATGAAATCTGAAAGTGTAATAAATTCCTTGGGAAATTGATTGCATCTACAACTGGAGTAATTTGCAGGTTCCACAAAGAAAAAACATTAACGAATACATGTTAATATTCAAGAACTCTCTTCAACTAATATTAACAGAAGTGAACATTGAAAGAAAAAACTGTACTACTCTCTCCGTCCCTAAATTAATGTCCAAAAATGCAAGAAATGATCCTACACTTAGAGTTGGCATCCAAAACTGTACTACTCTCTCCGTCCCTAAATGAATTAATGCAACTATGAAAGTTCATAAATTTTGGATTACCTCATAATTTGTGAAAAACTTCTTTATAGACCACATTAGTAGTCACCTCGCTCGTTTCACCATCCTTTTCACAAATCAAAACTTTGAGCCCATTTTTGCTTGTAACTCTCGAGATTGCCACATACAACTGCCCGTGACTGAATACAGGTTGAGGAAGGTAAAGCCCAACATGAGAAAGTGACTGTCCCTGACTCTTATTTATAGTCATAGCGAAGCAAACATTTAATGGGAACTGCCTACGTTGGAATTTAACATGGAATTTTGTCATATCTGACGGGCTTAACATCATTCTGGGCACAAACACCTTCATTCCTTTATTCTTTCATGAAAGCATTCTTGCTTCAACTATACGTTTTCCTAGATTTGTAACGATCATTCTCGTTCCGTTGCATAATAGAAAAAAATAATTACAAAATAAAACTTAAGATAAGAATTCACAATATATGAATTTAATTAAAAACTTGTACTTTTTCTTTCCACAACTAACTCGTATAATTTTCAGAACCTTGAGAAAATATGTTTGTGCCTATCTTATACAATCAAAAGCCAAATATCATTCTAATATGAAATCAAAATACTCTCTCCGTCCCAGTTTAAGGTTCTTACTTTCCTTTTTGGTATGTCTCAGTTTAAAGTTTTTAGTTGCTTTATTCCTTAAATGGCAAAGGATGAATAGTGTTTTGGACATTATTGTCCTCATAAAGTTCATATATTACAAAAAGCCCATCACTTACACATCTACTTTTCACCCACTTGCTTTATGAATGGACAATTATATCCTCTACCCATTACTATTTTTGACTCAAGTTTGCCTTGATTCCTTAATAAGCGTGCAAAGTCAAACTAAGAACCTTAAATCGGGACAGAGGGAGTACCTCTATAATATTGCAAGTAAGCCATTACACTTGATCTTCCATTATACTTTAGGCTATAAAGCTTATTCTAGGAATCAAGAAGATAGTTTGGAAATGAATTTGGGTAAAAGTATTTTTCTAGCTTTGATGTTTCAACTCCCATCCCTAAAAGGCTTAGAGAGATATTGTTGCAGATGAAAAATTGTTGAGTCATGTATTCTTTCTTCAACCTTCTAAAAAAAATAAAGAATTTGATTTAATGGCTGATATACTTGGACAAAAACTTGGGTGAGAACACTATGACCCGTCTCATAGTAGAGACCGGTCATGGATTCGGGTTATTGGTGCGTTTTTAACCCATGACCCGGACACATGACCTGTGGGAAAAAAATATTTTTTTTTTTTTTTTTTTTTTTTTTTTTTTGGTATTTTTTTTCGGTTTGCCAAAAGTAATAGTTACTATAACTAAATGTAACAAACGTGTTACTTATAGTTCGTATACATAAAAGTAATACATATACTCCCTCCGACCCACCCGAATTAGGATTTTTGGGTTGGGCACGGGGATTAAGAAAAAAATGTTATTGGAATAGGTGTTGTGAGTATGAAAAGTAAAGTAGGAGAGAGAAAGTGGGGTAGAGAATAATGAATGAAAAATTATTGTGAGTGTGAATGTGGGTCCCATTAAATAAAACACTTCCATTTTTGGGTTGTCCTAATTCGAATGGGACACCCAAAATGGAAATTTGTCCTAATTCGAGTGGGACGGAAGGAGTATACAGAAAAATAACAGTGTTTTTTTTAATGCTTTCTTCATTTGTCAAAAGTAATACTTACTATAACTAAAATGTAACGAACGTATTACTTATATGTAACAGTTTATAGAAAAATAATAATTCAATCTTTTACACTTTAGAACTAAATACACTTGTGTTAGTAACATTGTAAAAATAAGAAAGTAACATTTTTTATAAATGAATGTTACATTTTACTTATATAATAACATTGCAAAACAGTTACGTTTACTTGTATAATAGTATATACATATGTTTTCAAATATAAGTTACAATGAGTTCAATTTATCTTGATACATGTAAAAGTATTATATTATCTATATAAATCTGTTACAATTTTGTATTCTAAAGTGTTACATTTACTTGTACAAATAATTACATTCATGTATATAAATTGTTATTTTTCAAATGTTACTTTCTTTCAAAAAACAAAATCAAAATACACAAAAAAATATATTCTACAAAAATACTTTTTTTTTAAGAGGATCAATAGTGGTTCTCCACTTACCCCCTTATAATAATGATGTCCTAGGAGGCATGGGAAGGGATCGAACCCGAAACCTAACACATTGTGAAGTTTTGCTCTACCACTGAGCCACTCCTTATGGACCTACAAAAATACTATTACATTTCAGTATAAAGATAATTAAATTTAGTTATTTTTAGTGTTACACGTATTTATAGTTAGTATTACAGTTGAAAGATGAGTAAAATGAGTTTTTTTTTTTTAAAACAGGTATTACATTTACTTATAAACAATGTTACTTATAAGTAACACAGTTGTTATATTTAGTTATACTTTACTTTTGGCATACGAAAAAAGCTGCCATTTTTTTTATATAAAAACTAAAAAAAAGGATTTTTTTTTTTTGCTATTACTTTGGCATATTTAGCATTGTTACCAAATATGACCTTATTTACAATTGTAGTTGTCATTGTAAAACCATTTGATTACCTAGATAATACTCAAACTATTTTAAAGATAATCTAGTCTATTAAACATGTATTAGTTACTTTTTTTAATATGTGAAAATCCTAAAACAACAAATATTTTAAATTGAATGAAATATTTAAAGGTTGGAATATATGTGCACTCTAAGAATCATACTTGTAGGGTGACGTGTCTTTTTACTCACCTGGCGTGTTTTAAGACATACCCACATTTTCCTTCAAAAAAAAAAAAAAAAAAAAAGACATACCCACATTTTTATTTTTATTAAAATGAAGATTTACCTATATTAAGAAGGATAAATTACCACCAAATCTTTTGGGATTAGCCAGTTGCTTAAATTTAGCATTAAATGTTTTTACTATATTTAAATGCTGGATGAATGTATGAAGATTCGTGAACCATAAAAGATGTTTATTTTCCATATGTTGCTTTTTTATGGTAGAAATTCTAATAAGATTTGATGTAATTTTCACACGCATTTTAGAGTTTGCCCTGAATTAAAGACTATCTTCTATTAAAAAATTGTGCCATCAAAAGTAAAATGGACATCAACTTTAGAAGAGTATAGTAATATAAGTCTTAATAAGAATATCAAGCTAGTGTATGCGTATATAATTATAATGAATTAAGAATAAATATTCCGAAATTTTAGGGTTTTCAAAATTTCATGAATTTTTGGAAGGATATGATTTTATTATGCGTTTTTTATTTTTGGATGGAAGAGTTTTGAAATTCAAATTAGGCGAAATATTCAGAATCATTTCGAATTCTAGATTTTTTTTTTTTTTTTGTGAAAGAATCAAAGAATGGGCTGGCCAATAGCAAAATTCCACGTGGCTTTCCACGTCATAATGCCACGTGGAGTTTTGTGAAGGCTCAGAATTCTTCTGCTTTCATATATAGTATAGATTACTCTCTTCGTTCATAAATGAATGTTCAAATTACAAATTAATGGACATCTGAAAATTTCTACTTATATTCAATTTAGTGGCAAATATTCATATACTCACTCCCTCCAATAACAATTGGCACAATTTTTTTTTTGGGCGTCTCCTTAATAAATCACACTTTTCTAAAATGACAATTTTTTTTTACTATTCCCCAAACTCATTCTCTCTCATCTTTTACTTTTATACTCACAACACCAATCAACCTACTATTACCTTCTCACTTTCTCTCTTCTAATTCACTTTTCACACTTACAACAACTACTACCCACTACTATCCATCCCTTAATTCGTGCACAAATCATTTTGTGTACATAGTTATGGGATGGAGGGAGTATATTCTTGTAATCTTCTTTCCAAACATTTAATTTTGCAAGTATAAAGAGATTAGTGAAAAAAAAAAGTAAAAAAAATATTTAGGGATATTTTTTTTTCCCAAAAAAGACATTCATTTTGGAGCATTTTTTTTTTGAAAATGGACATTCATTTAGAGCCAGAGGGAGTATTCAGTATTTATAAACCTAATAATGACATTTTCTTAAATGTATTTTTGTCTTAATTGAATTCATCTATAAATTTCAACATAATAATAATAATACTTTTTTTAAAAAAAATTACTGTCTGTTGATAAGCCAAATTCATTTGTAATGTAAGAAAAAATATGTAGGGAAATAATTTCTCTTAACAAAATGTCACAAAAAAAATTAAAAACCAACTAACGGCTAATAATGGAAACAAACAATCGTTAAAACAACTAATTCACTTTAACAAAATTAGCTCCCGTTATTAGTTGGGGAAGAATACATTATTGTAGTAACAACATAAATGTCACATATGTAGTGTAAAGTTTAATGGACAGATTAATAATGTCCAAATAATACAATAAAATAGCAAATGTAGTTTATTGTTATCATATTTATTTAAACTTTTGGCTGTAAAAAAATGTCGTGTAACTAGTATTAATGGTTTACTCCATCCTTCACATAATTAATGTCGCATACAATTATTTTGAGTCAACTTAATTGAACTTTGACAACAAACTGATAACAAATTTATTATCTTCATGAAATTCTAATAATTTTTTTCAAGATCCATTAAAAATATTAATAATAAATTTTATAGAAATTCATGAAAATAATTAGACTTGATTTTTTTTGTCAAGTTCAATCAAATTACTGCCAATAAACTCAACTTATTACATATATTGTATATATTTAAAAATTGGTTGCATCGATAATGGACCCGCCACACTCTAATTAAAAGCACCAATAAAATCATTACACATAGGATTTTGTTTAGCAAGTTTTTATGACTTTTTTGTGCCTATAATATTATAAAAAATAATAATTATATTGAAGCATTTATTTTAAGCACACGACCATAATTAATCAGACTTGGGATGCTCCACGTCTTTGGATGCTCCCATGTCATTTCATTTTCTTTAAAGAGAAAATTTGGGGGGAAACTAGTTCCACTATAAGTTATAAAAAGTCTTGTTTTTATAAGTGTTAAGGTTTAGGGTTAAAAATTTGAACTTATGGAGGAACTAGTTTCCCCCAAAACCTACTCTTCTTTAAAATGCTTTTTCATTTTCCTAAATAAACCTAATAATGCTTCAAAAATAGTAGTAGTCTCAATAATTAAACGGGTTAATTACAAATTAGGGTTTAAAGTCTTATATGTGGTCCCCAATCGGGGTCTGACTTTTTATTTTAGCGATTTAGGGACTGTATTGATATTTTTTTTTGCCCAAATTAGGGATGTTTGACGATTTCCAACCAAAAACACCGTTAAGTGAATACGTGCGTTGCATGTGACATTGTGTGAGAGTATTTTTGTCATTTTGGATGGAAATCGTCAAAAAAATCAGGCCCCAATTGGGGACTTTAATAATACTTCAGGCTCTAATCTGTAATTAACCCTTGTTTTTGTACAAAACTCAAAACTCAAAAATTATAAATTATTTTGTTGTGTCTAATTACTCCATTCCTCCTCTATCCTAAAAATTATCATTACACATTCACCCTAATTCGTACGAATAAATTTTGAATAATAATTTTAATTTTGTTTATCTAAAGCATTTTTATGATAGTATTATTGATGGTTTATCAATAACTAACAAGTTTTAAATTTTTATTAGTCAGAATGAATCAATCTAAAATTAGACTTTCACCCTAATTATTACGAATAAATTTTTGAATAATAATTTTAGTTTAGTTTATCTATTTTAATATTTTTTTTATTAAAATAGATAAACTAAAATAAAATTATTATTCAAAATTTATTCATACTAATTAGGGTGTGTGTAATGATAATTTTTAGGATAAAGGAGGAATGGAGTAATTAGACACATCAAAATAATTAAGAATTTTTGAGTTTTGAGTTTTGTACAAAAACAAGGGTGATTACAGATTAGGGCATGAAGTGCTATTAAAGTCCCCAATTGGGGCCTGACTTTTTGACGATTTCCATCTGAAATGACAAAAATACCCTCACTCAATGTCACATGCAACGCACATGTTCACTTAACGGTATTTTTGGATGGAAATCGTCAAAAAGTTTTAATTTGGGTAAAAAATATCAATACAAGCCATAAATCGCTAAAATAAAAAAGTCAGGTCCCGATTGGGGACCTCATATAAGACTTTAGGCCCTAATTTGTAATTAACCATAATTAAACGCTCTAATTAAATTAATTAAACTCGATGATAGCAAAGCATTTTGGCAGGAAAAAAAATCATATGGTGATGCCGCATGTTCAGCGGTGATGTCAGCAGTTTCTAAATAGTACTCCCTCTGTCCCTAAATGAGTGTCCATTTTCAAGAAATTTTTGTCCCAAAATGAGTGTCTTTTTTGAACATAACTTTGTCCCTAAATGTTTTTTTTTCGAAATTTTTTTCACCGGTTTCTTTATACGCGCAAAACTAGATGTTTGGAAAAGATATTACAAGATTATATATGAATATTTGCTACCAAATTGTACAACAAAGTTGAGATTTTCAGTGTCCCTTAAAATGAATTTTGGACACTCATTTAGGGACAGAGGTAGTAATAGTTAATAGATTTTTTTTTTTTGGTTTATTTTAAAAAGTTAGTTCCATATTCAAAATTGAAGCTTCCAAATTTATTAAAATTTTACAATGTAATCTTAAAATGTTTGAGAACTCAAGCGCAACTCTCAAGTTGGGACGGAGAGAGTAATATATAAATATATATATATATATATATATATATATACTCCCTCCGTCCTATACTAAAGTGCAAAGTTTGATTTTTTTTGTCAATTGAGTCAATATTTGACCATAATTTTATGAATATTTAGCTATCTTTAAACAATTCTAAAAATTGTTAATGATAGTATTTTTAATAGTGAAACAATAACAATTTTTAGATTTTCATAGAGATATTTAGATATTCATAAAATGATGGTAAAAAAATTGACTTAATTTACCAAAAAAGTCAAATTGGTCCCTATGATAGGGGACAGAGTGCGTGTGTATATATATATATATATATAGTATATTTAAAAGTATTGTGGGCGTGAAAAATAATTAAGTAATGTACGATTTATTAAGAGTGGGTTATAAGATTTCGATGTATGAGTATCATAAATGAGAGAGAATAAATAAATAAATTTTTTTTTTTTTTTTTTTATGAAACACTAAAAAAAAAAAAAGTGTTACAAAATAGAAAAATTGGTGTAAATTATTATGAGTGATAATAAGTAGGAGTATATGTTATTATTAGGGGAGTGTGGGAATGTTATGTGACTTTATCCTATTGCGTATTGGCTTTAGTCTTTCTGTTAAAAGAATGGTTTGGAATTTATCATGGATAAATACAATGTAACATCACCTTTATATTTTTGTTTTGGAGCAGATAGTGGATTAAGAATAGAAGGTAGGGGTGGAGGGGGAAATTATTCGAATGCGACTTTTTTTTAGAGGATGTGCAAAAAAATCTTCATTTATTCGTTTGAAAGGGTACACACTTTAGAGTAAGGATGAGAACAGAGCCGTCGACATCGAGTTCTGAATGAATTTAATATTTTCTAAACTTGCTCTTACTACTATTCCAAAATAATTGTTTCAACTTTTTTGGAACGGAGAGAATATATTTTTCTTAAAAGATAAAGAAACCCTATAATATTGTAATAAAATAAAAAATAACATTGCACCCTAATTTGTGAGGCACTCTTACTGGAAAAATGGAATTTATTATGTTAAGTGGTAACCCGAGACCCAAGTTACGAAGTTGCGTTTAAAGGATCTTTAGGCCATAGAAGCATCAATAATTTGTTATGCTAACCGCTCCACCCAAGTTAGCTACAGCCCTCCACCCAACGGCTCTGATCAAGGTCACATAGGCGAGCGGTTTGGGTGTGCGGCTAAGATGATTTCAATTTTTTGTGAGTCTCACCGAGCTTGGACACACCTCATCCATTGGGTGGAGCTAAAATTAGGTGGCTCCAATCAGAACCATTGGGTGGAGTTAACTAGGGGTGCAGGGGTTCGAAATCCGAAAGCTATACATCTAATCTATTTTGTTTCACTCAAATGGTGTGGATGGGTCTTAAATTTCCAAATTGATTAGTACTATTAATGTCATTATTATCATTATTGTTACCATTTTGTTAACAAATGAAAACTATATCACTTTCGTCTCCAAATAGACATTTATTTTATTTCCCTTAAATGGATGCACTTAACCAACATCGCCCTAATAAGTGTATCAATGTTGAACATTTTGCTAATATGTTCAAACATAAAAAGTGCTTAAACGTGCTAAAAAGGTTTTTAAGAAATCCATTTAAAGTCGAAATGAATATTTGATAGTTGGATAAAGACATCAACAACTACCTTACCGTAGGTTAAAGCACAAATCTTGTATTCCTTTGTTATTTTCTTGTTATTGGCCCATTTGAACAACCCTCTCACCCACATGCTCACGGAATAGGGGTGGGTTGTGCGCGGCGAGAAGAGATTGGTGGTGAAAGAGGGAAGAAGATGAAGGAGGGGCTACAATGTTGAGGGTTTTTGTTGGTGTATCGAAGAAGTTATGGGGAAGAAGAGGTGGATCGAGTTAATTTTGCGTTGACTTTTTATAATTTTATTATTACAAATGATTTACTGATAATTTAATGGGAAAAGAATACATACAATTCAATTCCGATTACGTTCTGATGCTCACCCCTACTCTAAATTAATAATTAAGATAAAATAAGAGTTTACAAAAAAAAAAAAAAAAAACAGAATGAACAAGGGAAGCTCAACATCTTTACACAATTATTAAATTTGGGGTATTGTTAAAGATAGAAATAGTAATAAATCGGGCCTTCTGATCCAAATATTGCTCATCTATAATATAGGCCCACTATGAATAAAACCTATATGGGCCGAAAATGTACGCCCGCCGCACATAGGAAACTCGTAGTAGATCCGGAGAAAGATTTTACTAATTTTTTAACAGCCATGTATTTGGAAATCTGCAATCCTAGATTTCTTCATCGCCAAGACGATCCCCAATATCTTTCTTCTTCCCCAAATTAAAATTAAAATAGTCTGTATTTTTATTAAATTTATTAAATTGTTATTCCACATATAAAAATTGAGTGATTATATCGATTGTTGTTTGGTCGGAATAAAGATGAAGGGATCGACGGAGACGAGGTTTTTACAGGAGTTGGTGTTGTACGCGGCGAGCGCCGCCCTAAGCTGCTTGGTATTGTTCGCCGGACTTAAACATCTTGACCCTAATAAAGAAGCTTCCAAGAAAGCGCTTGAACAGAAGAAAGAAATTTCAAAGCGTTTGGGCCGTCCCCTTATCCATACCAATGCCTACGAGGTTTCTCTCTCTCTTTTTACTTTTTTTTTTTTTTTTTTTTTTTGTGACGAATTTATTGCTTTTTAAGATTATATTATTGCTATTTAATAAATTTGTGAATTTTCTTGCGGTAGCTTCATCCACTGTCATTCATATTGAATGGTTCGTTCTCTTTTACTTGAAGATTGAAAATGTTGAATTTTGCATAGATGTGAATTTAGTGTGAGTTTTTTTTTTTTTTTCCTAAGAAATTTCAGATGCTATTGCGGTCAGCTAGGGAAATACTTTTTTTTTTTTTTTTTTTTTGTAACTTCGATTAGTATGCTTTACTCACGGTGGGTCGGTGGCACATCCATCTTTTTGGTGTGAAAACCCTCCAATACCCTTAGTTATCTGAATGCTCACAGTAGTTCTTGTGACTAGGTTCAGCTGGAGCCTGAAAAATGTGTTTAGCATAATACTCCCTCCGTCCCAAAATGATCATCACACTTTTTTCGCCGTTATTACAAGGATCTTTGAGCAATAATTTTAGGTTGACTCAATTGTACTAATGAAAATCTAAAACTTGATATGGACACACCATTAACAATACTATTTAATTAACAAGTCTTAGATTTTCATTCGGGTAATTAAATCAACCTAAAATCATTGCTGGTGCAAATGGGATATAAAGTTTTATTCGTAACCCAATGTGTTTGCAATGACCTAGAGACCTTTGTTAACTGTATCGTATATGCTTTAGTTGCGGTTGGCAAATCCATTTTCGTGTCAAAATGCTCCAAATATTCACATTCAGAGAAACTAAAGAAACCTTCTTGGTTGTATTGATGTATTCACTGGCATAGTCATCACTGGAAGATGTGTGTGTCCACTTCCTATCTTAACTTAATATAGCAGGGATGTTGATATAAAGCATGTTAGAGCAAAATATAAAGAACGAGGATCAAAGAAATAATCAAATTTACGTGGTTCACCAACTTGGCTACGTCCACAGGCGGAGGGAGAATATATTACTTTCAATGAACAATTACAAAAGACAATCTCTCTAGTTTAGTTGCACAATTTATTTAGGCAAATAATTCCGTCAACCTAAATTCTAGATCTCTACTTGTCACTCTCTAAGATGACAGACTAAAAATATGCTAGGGGAGAGGGTTGTATTTATAGTCATAAATACCTTAAACCCAAGAGGAATAGCAATCCTATTTCTTGTGTACAAAGTACTTCTATTCTCATTAGGAAATGACTTTCCTAATTCTTGAACAATTCCTTGTACCAATAAGAAACTCAATTAAACCAATAAACCTTAATCCTTGTACCAAAAGGATTTCCATAATGATTCAAAGTAATATTCCCAACAAAGTTGTGTAAATACAACTTAGATGTTTACAGTATCTTGATTCAAAATTGCTCAAAAGTCTATCTTGACTTGGTATATCATAGGTTGCTGATATAAAGCATTATGCAAGTTGTTTAAACACAACTTAGACGTTCACAGTATATTCTTATTAGAAACTGCTCAAAAGTAAAACCTAACTTGTGTGATTGACAGTGGAGCTTTTGACCCTGGAATGTGTTGAACTTGTGACAAAACTCTAGACAAGGAAGGGCCTCACGTTAAGAAAAATATTAGCCTGCAGACAACGTTTCTATGCAAAAGAATTGTAATAAAAGATCTAGAGAAAAGTAGTGGAACCAGTAAAAATTAAAGTTGGATATTGCAAAATATGTCAAACTACGAAACATGCCCACCTTATATGCAAACATGGATGTAATTAGGCCAATTCTAGTATTTTTGCATCACAAAACTAGATCACTTGAGCTTCATTTTGCCAAACGAGGTTTTAGTCGATGGTGATTGAAGAGGAGTGATTCAATGTTTTTGGTTTATTTATGCAAAAATTTGAAATCAAGTGTACTAAATTGACTATTAAAATATAGTAAAAAATTATTATATAGTATAGAGTTTGATGTTAATATACATATGCATTGATATTGGCCATGCAAGGTACTCCCTCCCCATAGTTATTAAAGGCCCTAGGCGCACCAAGGCGCAAAAGGTGTGCCCGGAGCCTAGGCGCAAGGCGGGCGCGCGCCCTGGTGACGATGCCCGCAAAAATGCCTTAAAATACTAAAAGTATAGTATACATTATACAACATCAAGATGAGCAATAAATCAAATGCAAGTAGTAATTCAAACATACGTTATAAGTCATAAAAGAAACAAACATAAATAGATGTTCAAACAAGCATAAAGAGAAGTTCAAACAGAAGGACTCTAAGTCTAAATCCTATAAAATGATAAGCAGTTGTTAGTTTGAAGGAGTTCCTGGTGATTGATACTCTTATACAAAGTTATGGTGCATGTACATGAGAGAGTCATGGGAGAGGAAGAGTAATAGTCACGCAATAGGTTTTAATTACAATTTAATTGATGGTCAATTGTTGTGCCCGGAGCTAGGCGCACCTAGGCTCCAAAACTGAGCCTCTCTAAGCCCTAAGCGCGCCTTTAATAACTATGTCCCTCCGTCCCATACTTATCGCCATAGTTGTTAAAGGCGTCCGCCCGCCTCGCCGGCGCCTTGCGGGGTCGGCCGCCTTTCTGATTTATGGGGGTCAATTTTCTTGCCTTTTTTTTTTGAGTTGCAAAACTGGTCGGTTTAGGAGTAGGAAACTTCATCGGTTGGAAGGAGTCTGACTTGTTATAATACGATCGTGTGCCCTACTTCTTCGACGATAAGGATCGTTAAGAGCGAGAAGACTTACCGTGATAAACTGCGCCCAAACCCAAATTGCGACCTGCAGCTTGCGATCCACTGTGACGGCGACGACTCCGATCGAGGCCCTTCAACGCACGGCTCTTGAAATTCGTATGGTCTCTGTTCTCGTCTTATTTTTCTTTTTCTGAAAGCCGTTTCTCAGCCTTTTCTTATTTAATTGTTTTTGTTTCTTGCAGTTCTTTATTCTCTTAATATATATATATTTTTTTCAAATCAATAGTGCTTTGTCTTTTTCTAAAATTTGATGTTGAGTATTCTTACTAATACTTTGTTTAATTCATTATACTCTTCTTTATTTCTAATTCAAGTCAACATCTCTTTTTTAATTTCGACTTTCTTATTTCAAAGGAACTGCAGCATTGCACCATTATTTTATTTTTTCTGAAAATCTATCTTCATTAAATTCTAAGTTTTGTTTTAAAGATTGCTAGTGCTTCCTTCTCATATTAATGTTTAAATATATCTTTTGGGGGTCTAAATTATGTTATGATACTATTATTTAATGTTTTATTTTTGTTCATAACACAATTTAATCTTTGTTTATATGTTGCATGTAAACTTATATTTTTTTTAATATTTATTAATTTTTTGTACTATTTTTCCGCCTTGCTCGCCTTTTTGCCGCCTTTCGCCCACCTCGCCTTTCGCCCTTGTTCACGTACATATCGCCCGCCTCACGCCTTTCGCCTTTAACAACTATGCTTATCGCTACTTATTTCCATTTTGGGCGTCCCATACTTATTGCTACGTACCCAAAATGTACACTTTTCTCTCTCCTATCCACTCACAACAACTATCCACTAACTTATTTTTTCTCTCCCACCCACTCACAATACTTACTTTTCCAACATATTTTCTTAATCTCCGTGCATTCCCATTTATTAGCAATAAGTATGAGACGGAGGGAGTATGGGATAATCCTTTCGGTTAGTGGTTACAGCCCAGTAATACTTGTCTATATTGCATAGCCAAGTAGGTGGTTTTTAATGGATAATAAAGAACCCCAAAAGCTTATGAGGGAATACCCAACTTCATCTATCCATGTATAAATGTGGTAAGATTGTTGTGGCGGTCCCCTCTATATTAGGGTCTTTTTGTGGTGGTCCCCTCTATATTAGGATCTCTTTTAGAACCGATAGTCTGGATGTGGTACAGCATATAAGATGCTTTAGCTATGCGGCATGCTAATCGTATTTTCTCAGTTTCTTATATCTTTGATGCAGGCGTTACCTCGACCCAAAGAATGTAATACACCCATTAGCAACATTTTATGAATATCTCTAGTATAATAAACGGGGAGGGTTCAAAATGGGTTAAGCTGTGTCAAACTTTTTGATCTTCCCAAGTTTACCCCTAATTTTAATCATGGCCACAATACTTAATCATATAACTACGTTCTACCTACATTTCTCAAAATATTTACTACCTAAGAAACATTCATAAATATGTACTCCCTCCGTCCAAGAGTAAGTGTCCACCTTTTTTGCATGTTGGCACGAAGGAACTTTGAGCAATAACTTTAAGTTGAATTAATTATCTTAATGAAAATTTAAAAATTGTTATTGATTGTATATATAATGGTTTCTGAGAAACAAGTTTTATATTTTCATTATGATAATTAAATCAACCTAAAATTATAGCTCAAAGTTCCTTCGTGCTAACATGCAAAAAAGGTGGACACTTACTTTGGGACGGAGGTAGTACTAAATTTCAATTTTTCTTAGTTGCAAGCAAAACAATACTCCCTTTGTTACAAAATAAGAGCCTTGTATTCCTCTTTGGGGTGTTACAACAAAAGTACACTTCCCTTTTTGGCTAGTAAGGATGAATTGTGTCTTCAAGTCAACCCACCCCCAATTTGATTCTGCCAACAAGCTTTTCTTTGCATTAAACTATTTGCAAAAAGCATCACGACTCTTGTTTGTGATGCAGGTAGTAACTAGTAATTAATAATTGTATTTGTTTACCTATTTATGATGCACACGCATGGTGTGTGTCTCATGATAATTTGTTGTGCATTAAGGCCTAACCAAGTGTTAATATCATCCGTCCAACATGTTTGCTCACTCTCTCTTGATAACTAACAGGATGTAATAGCCTGCAATGTCATAAATCCTGATCACATCGATGTGGAATTTGATTCTATTGGAGGATTGGAGACTATCAAGCAAGCGTTATACGAATTGGTGATTCTACCGTTGCGTAGACCTGACCTCTTTTCTCATGGGAAACTTCTTGGTCCCCAGAAAGGCGTCTTACTATATGGACCACCTGGCACAGGGAAGACAATGCTCGCTAAAGCTATTGCGAAAGAGTCGGGAGCTGTTTTCATCAATGTGAGGATATCAGATCTGATGAGCAAATGGTTTGGAGATGCACAAAAACTTGGTGAGTATTATTTACGTTTATTCTCTTTCTGCTTTCTCTGCTGTGAAGATCATTAGAGTTTGTTAATAGAGTCGATTAATTCAGCTTTATATTTCTGGTGCTAACCCAATTTTTTGTCATATTCCTGTTGTCTCAATTGAAGAGGTGGACTTTGTTTTGTTACGTAAATAAAAAGGTTGAATCACCATGAACATCTTAAACTACCTTGTTATTGTGTGGTGATAATTCTGGCTGCTTTAGTTAATACAAGCAACCCCTACATTGCCTATTGTTAGGCATGTATACAACTATACTCCCTCCGTCCCTCTTTAACTTACAAATTTTGAGTTGGACACATTATTTAAGGAAAAAGTGAAAAAGTTGATGTGTTGTGAGTGTAGATAGTTGAGTGGGAGAGAGAAAGTGGAGTAGAGAATAGTAAGTGAATAGTTGTTGTGACTTGTGAGGATGACAAGTGGGTCCCATTATTTTAAAAGTATTAAAACATTTCCTTTTTGAGACTTTGTAGATTAAAGTAGGACAACCAAAATGGCAAATTTTGTAGATTAAAGAGGGACGGAGGGAGTATATTTTACACAAATGATGATTTAAAATATTGAGTATCATTATACATTTGATAGTTAAAATTTCAGTTGTGAAAAAAGGACATTAAAATTTGGATGAAGAAGCTACTAAAATGATGGTAATAAAGGGGTAAAACATGATTGTAGTTAGGCCACAATAGGGAGAGGGAGCCAGAAGAGTCCAAGAGTCCACTAAACTCCTCGCCATTTATATATCGTATGGGTTATTATTACAATTGTGTTTGTCAAAGTTTTAGTTTCATTTTTTTTTTTAAATGGAGGAAGAAGTAAATGAATTGATGGTTGTAATGGGGTAAAAAACATTGGAGTAAAATATGAAGAGAGGCCATAAAAGTCTCAAGAGTCCAATTAACCACTCTCTTCCATATGTAGTATGGATAATGTAACAATTCTCAAACCACAAACTCAATTAATGACATAATCATGAAAAATAGTTTCCCAGAAGGAAATTTTATGCCTTTAATTAGGGAGAACTGAAAAGGATGGTTACCTGAACCTCTTCAATTGTGATGGAGGGACTATTTGACTGCTGAGAATAAATAATGATAAATGAATTGTTCAACAAATACTACAGATGATGAGATATACCATGATGCACTTGTCTAACAATTTGATTTACCAGGGCTTCATCTATTTTTAGAGTAAAAAGCCTACCTTTGGGCTATACAATGCACCGACGACCTTTCGAAGGTGCATGACCTCCATCTTCTCCGATCTGATTGAGAGGTGTGTGGAGGTTTACATGGATGATTTTTCTATCTTTGGAGATATTTTTTAGGGTTGCCTTGAGAATTTGACTATTTTTTTAAAAGAGATGTTGTGAGGCTATTTGACCCTGAGTTAGGAAAAATGTCACTTTCTCGTAAAGGATGGTATTGTACTTGGCCACATTGTGTCAAGTAGAGGGATTGAGCTAGATAAGGCTAAGATAAATGTGATTTCCAAACTACCTCCCCTTGTGTCGGTTAAAGGTGTACGAAATTTCCTAAGCCATGCAGGTTTCAATCGGCGTTTTATTAATGTTTTTTCAAAAATTTGTAAAGCTGATATGTTACTTGCTAGCTTTGACCAAGATTGTTTGGATGCCTTCAATTTGTTGAAGGAAAAGTTGACGTGTGCCCCTATTTTGTCTAACCCCAATTGTCTCTACCTTTTGAGATCATGTGTGATGCATCTGATTTTGCCATTGGGTTGTTGTTAGGGCAAAAGGTAGACAAATTAGTTCATGTTATTCATTATGCAAGTAGGACTTTAAATGATGCATAACTCAATTATACTACACTGAAAAAAAAAAATTAGCAGCTGTGTTCGCTTTTGAAAAGTTCCGTCCTTACTTGATAGGATCTAAGGTATTTGTCTTCTGATCATTTTGCCCAGAAGTATTTGTTGAACAAGAAAGATGCGAAACCTGATTGCTTAGGTGGATGCTTTTGTTGTAAGAGTTTGAAATGGAGATTAAGGATAAGAAAGGGAATGAAAATGTAGCGGCAGATAATTTATTTATGATTGAGGATTTTACTTTTCATAATGTGATAGAGGGTGCAATTCCAGTAAATGAAAATTTTCCGGATGATCAACTTTTTGCTTTACATATCCAAGAGCCTTAGTATATGCTGAATTTGTTAATTATTTTGTATCTAAGATGATGCCGCCTAGTTTCACATATGATCAAAAACTTAAATTCAAATCGGATGTGAATCATTACTTTTGGGATGATCCTTACTTTGTGGAAAATTTGCCTAGATAGGATTATGCGCAGGTGTGTGCTGGAACATTAGCAAGAGAGTGTCCTGCACTTTTGTCATGGAAAAAGGTAGGATCGAAAAATCTTTCTTCATGTTTCGGCACACACCTACGCATAAATTGAAAAAGACATTCAAATCCTTCGCGAAAACGGAGCAGGAGATTGTTGCTGCGGAGGGGGTGCGATCGCCCCGTAAGAGAGGGTGCCCCCCCTCCCTAATTGGATCTCAAAATCCCTTGTTTCTGCCTCATGGGTGCGGTCGCCCCCTAGATGGGTGGTGCGGCCGCCTCCTAGACTCTTTCTTCAGTCTTCCTTTCTTTTGTGCTTCAAGTCAGTCCCCTTCCTCTTGCACTCTTTAAGTCCATAAACCATGCCATTTTGCTTCTTTGCCCTGTACTCACGAGAACACTCCAAAATGCCATTAAAACACTAAACAACTCAAGGATGGACAATAAATAAGTCCAAACGCGTATCATTTGGATGTTTGGATGTGTAGAAACACATCCATCATATACCATGATGCACATGTCTAACAATTTGATTAACCATGGTTTCACGAGTTTGCTACCCCCTTTCTTTTGGTCAATTAGCACTTTCCTAGATCTTGGATTTGCCTTGCCTTCTTAACATCAATGTTGATTAAGAGATTACTGGGTTACTTCGCATTTATTTTGGCTGATTATTATATGTAGATGCTAGAAAGCTGTGTAGGTTAAGAAGTGTAAAAGACCTTACTCATTAAGCCTAATTGTGTCACTTATGAACCAAAATTTGCAACTTTACTGATTTAACATTACTTTGGTCTTACCTCCTAGTTTAAGTTGGAGTAATGGCTCGTCGGCGTACAATTCTTAATTAAAAAAATAAAGGCCCGTGTTTTTAATATTTGGGTTATCTTGACTGGTTGAAAATTATCACTAGATCTTAGTTGACCATTCTGTCGACAACCCCCCTACCACCACCATACTCGCTATATATGTATGTGTATATATACACAATGCAGTTTACTTTACCATTGTAATGCTTTTTCGCATGCATTGGATGTCTTCCCTTTTCTTGTTATTTTTGTTTCGTGGTTTTTCAGCTGCTGTTGGACTTCTTACCTAATCCCCTTCTCCTATAATTATGTTGAATCCTAAGTTTGCTGTTCTCATACATCTGTGTCTGCATGAGATGATATTTATGAAGTATATTGCTTCCGAAATCTGCTCGTTCAGATTCTGAATTTTGAGTTTGATTTGCAGTGTCTGCTGTTTTTAGCTTGGCCTATAAACTTCAGCCTGCTATTATATTCATTGATGAGGTGGATAGCTTTTTGGGCCAGCGTCGGTCAACAGACCATGAAGCTTTAACAAATATGAAGACCGAGTTTATGGCTCTATGGGACGGCTTCACCACAGACCGTAAGCTCTTTACTCTTTTAGCTACATTGATATAATCACCTGTACTTTTGAGTTATATATAAGTGACAATTTTTTTTTAAAATTCAGGGTAGTTTACTAATGTTAGTCTGCATAGGTTGCTGTATCCTTTAATTTTGAATTTCGAACATGCTATTTGTGTGCTTTTTCTAGATGAAATTAGGCCGAAGGCTTTCTGGGTAATATTATATGGAATTGTTTATGTAGAAAATGCGCGAGTGATGGTTCTTGCTGCAACCAACCGTCCATCGGAGCTTGATGAAGCAATACTTAGACGTCTTCCACAGGCATTTGAGATTGGAGTACCTGATCGAAAGGAGAGAGCAGAGATTTTGAAGGTGATATTGAAGGGAGAAAATGTAGCAGCGGACATTGACTTTGACCGCATAGCTGCATTATGTGAAGGATGCACTGGGTCAGATCTTCTTGAGCTCTGCAAGCAAGCAGCATATTTTCCAATTAGGGACCTGCTTAATGATGAGAAGAAGGGGAAGTCGTCTCTGGTCAGTATCTTTATCTTTCTCTCTCTCATTGAATTATATTTTCATATTAATGCTTGTTATTGCTAAAAACTCCGTCTGTCCCACTAATAGTTGCACTTTTGTTTTGGGCACGGGGATTAAGAAAATGTGCAAGTGTTGTGAGTGTGAGAAGTGAAGTATGAGAGAGAGGTAGGAAATTGTAAGTGGATAGTTATTGTGAGTATGCAAGTGGGTCTCATTGAATAAAGAAGTATTTTTAAAATTTCCATTTTGGGAAAGTGCAACTGTGGGACACCCTTTTAGGTAAAGAGTGCAGCTTTTAGTGAGACGGAGGGAGTAGATATTACCAGTTGTCCTTCCTGCAAACGGGCGAGTGCATATATCCTCCGCGGACTATCATTACACTCCCTGTGCTACCGAAGAAACAAGTCATACTTTGTCTGGCAATATTATAAAGAACTTTTCTCACTTCCATACCTACCCTTTCAGTTGAATTAAAACCATGTGTTTTGCATATAATGTGTGTATAACACCATGTTGTGGAGAATAATTGTAATTTTTAACTAGTTTAAATATCTATAGGAGAAATTGTTGCTTAAATTTGATTTGTTTTAATTGATTAATCGAAAATTTGAAAAAAAAATTCTAACTTGCGCGGAAATGGAAAATGGACTCCTATGAGACAGAGATAATATCAATATCAGAATTGCCCATGACACATTTTTGTAATATAAAAGGCAAAAAATAAATGTAATGTCATTTAGACAGTCTGTAGAGATTGAGTACTCCCTCCCTCTCGAAATGATAATCCCATTTATCATTTTTGTTTGTCCCTAATGATAGTCTCATTTCCAAAATTGTTAGGTTATGACCATAAAACTTCCACATAGTGACAACCAAAGTAGAAGAGAGAATGGAGGATGAGAGTGAACAAAGAAAGAAGAGGGAGTAATGGAGTAATAATTAAACCTCACTAAGGATAGTGATGGAAATGAAGTTAGGTTGTTATAATGTTTGAATAGTCAAATGAGACTATCATTATGGGCCGGAGGGAGTATTCTTCTTCTTAGTAAGCAGACTATGAACGACTTTGTTAGACTTGGTTGCATGTTTTTCGGTTCTACACTTTACTGCCCTGATATCACGTGACATAAACATTACGGTTTTTTTAATTTATTTTAATAATTTCCTTGTTCAGAGCCCAAGACCGTTGTCACAAATCGATCTAGAGAAAGTTGCTGCGACATCCAAAAAGACAAGGGTAGCTGCTAGTGAATACAGCGGTTTGAGGTCACAATCAACGGGGTGGTCACGGGATAGGGAGGGAGACGATTATCAAGTCCAAGCAGCTATAGGCGAGCTTTCTAAGCTTGTGGTCTCACAGATTTTGAACATTCGACCAGAAATCCAAGAAGATCAAGACCCTTGAAATCTCACCCTCCAAATTTTGAAATATCAGGTACAAACAGCAATCATCTTCACACTCTTTGGTGCCTATAACAGTTAGATATGTAGGGATACACAAAAAATAGTCCCCCGTTTAAAGTTGTGTACCAAATTTGGCCCTTTTTGAATGTGCATCTACTATATATACTAGTACAGCCATGTACTAATATGTGCTTTCATCAACTATATATACTAGTATAGCCATGTACTAATATGTGCTTTCATCTATTTCTCCTCTCTGGATATGCAACCCTAGTTGGTGTACCATTAAGGCATTAAGGATTTTAATATTTTATTGATTGAAATCGCACAAAGTCCATGCCTTTTAGGGCATGAGAGTATGTTTTTTCGCGTAGAAATGATCTGTTCTCTGGGTTGCCATTTTT
This sequence comes from Campanula takesimana, assembly GCA_026119855.1. NCBI lineage: Eukaryota > Viridiplantae > Streptophyta > Magnoliopsida > Asterales > Campanulaceae > Campanula > Campanula takesimana. Next base: position 329,460 of record JAOWBW010000026.1, read on the forward strand.
GTTACAAGCTCCTGTATCTACATCTTTTGTTGCGACCGGGTCTATTTTCCCACCACTGTCTATACATCCGATAAAGCAAATGTCACTCCTAAATCATCTCTGCATTCTTTATTATTCCTTTCCATTCGTCTTTTCCAATTCTACTCGGGTTTTTTTTGAGCCTTTGGAGAATGAGAAACCTTGTAGAAGCCTGATTTCTAGGATATGTTTAGACCAAAGCCAAAAAAGATCAGGAAACCGACCTGGTTAAACTGACCAAAATAAGCTTTCTGTGATCCCTTAATATTTTCATTGCTTCTTTAGATTATCATATTTATTTGGTTAAACTGACAAATGTATTCTTCATATAATACTACTTCTTCTTGTGGTATTGACTCTCCTAATCATTCCTAATCAAGTAGATTGCAAGAAAATAATGCAACCCAAACAAGCAAAATAAAAACGATAAATCAATAGCACGCACAAGAAAACACACAAAATTGTTTACTCGGTTCGTCAATATGATTGCCTACGTTTGGGGGTGGGCACAGCCAAGCCAGGATCTTGCACTATAATATGTTAATATATGGTGTTACAATGAGTATGGGGGTGGAACATTGTTTATATATATCCCCTAGAATTAGCCAAAACCCTAGACAAAAAAGGTTTCCCAGAAAAAAAAAAAAAAAAAAAAAACTGAAATCGAGGCCATGCGACCGCATGCCTTCCAGAGGGAGAATGTCCAAAAGGTTTCAAATTTGCTCTTGGTCCATAGTAAATTTAGAACTCTTTTTGACATTCATCTTGGTGTGGAGGGAGGGAGAATGTGTATTTGATGGAGAAAGATATCCCCATAAATTGAATATTAAATTGGAAGAATCCAAAAATGAAGTTAACGACTTGTGATGCGACCATGCTGGTGGAGATGGGCATAAGGGCAAACCCGCCTGGCCCGGCCCTTCCTTTTCACTAACCCGCGGGTTAACGGGCTTGGGCCTGCCGTGGCGTGTGAGCCCGCGGGCTGGACCCGCCCCGCCCCGCTTCTTCAATGTTTGTTAGGCCCGCCCGTCGGCCCTTGGGTTTAACCCAAAGGGCTTGAACGGGTTTTTTTTTTTCTTTTTTTTTCTTTTTTTTTTTTTAAAAAAACTGGAAAAATACATTTATAAAAAAAATGTTTAAAAATATTAAAGACTTTAAAATTTACTCCAATTTATAATTTAGTAAAAATATAAGTAGCCTTTATTCCTTTAATAATATTAGTATGTTATTAAAGAAAATAAAAATAGTGAAAAAAGTTTATAATTGTAATGAATATTTTTTTAAAAAAATATAAACATACTCCATTTTGAAAAATTATAATAATTTAATATATACTATAAATAATAAACGCCCAAAAAGACAAGTTTTGCAATTTCAAGAGGGACGGAGGGAGTACAATTTTTTTTTACCGGGCTAAAATGCGGGCCGACGGGCACGGGCCATCTCACTCACGGGTTTAAGCCCGCGGGCTAAGTCCGGCCCGTTAAACTTTTTGGAGGGTCCGGCCCGCCCGTCAAATACAAGGACCAAGGGCCGGGTTTGGGCTAAGGGCTCACGGGTTAAGGGTTTGGCGGGCAAGGGCCCACGGGCTTGGGCCCGAAATGCCCATCTCCAGACCATACCAGCCATGACGAGGATTAATGAGTTGAATGCCAACTTGGGCTGCAAACGTACATACTAGCAGTTGAGGAAAAGGGCTTTTATTGTAATAAGGTCATTGCAAGGTGGTAGGTAAGAGTCCTTAATGAATCAATGGCCAGACGCACAGGCAACGGCTTGCTGCTTGCTACAGCAAAAACATCTCTAGAACTCATAATGGTTGGTTCAGACATTTTTACAAACAGCTGGCGGGTGGGTAATCTGACTCACTCGTTGTCTCATTGGCTGCCTTCCTTTGTTTGGTACTGCACTAAATCTACGTATTTCCTAATTTCAGGAGAGGAAGTCTCTTGTGTGACCATCTCGTCACATACATGAATACATGACAGAGAGGAAATGAGCTTGGCCCGCAAACCACTTTACTTTCTCAATGAAACCGTCTCACCCAACCAAGCTTTGTCATTTAAGAATGCAATATTTATTTTAAGAGAGATATGTCTCAATCTGGACTGTAATTTGCAATAAGGAAGGCTTATATTGAATTGTATTTTCATCATTTAACATCATTCATAATTATTTCTCTTACTCCCTCTGCCCCTAAATGAGTGTCCATTTTCAAGAAATCTTTGTCCCAAAATGAGTGTCTTTTTTTAGCATAGCATTGTCATATTAATGAAAAAATTACTACTTCCCGTTCCAAAATTAAATTCAAATGTAAGAAAATTTTCTAGTAGAAATGTCTATATTCAAAGTAACCATCGCTAGTAGAAATGTCTATATTCAAAGTGGAAACATATTTATGATTTTCTCTCTACTAAATTTCCCCAAATGTAAGCTCATTTAGGATGGCTATTAAATGAAATATAAATATTTATTTTACGATGATAATAGAAAAAAAAAAAAAAAAAAAAAAGAGAGAGAAAATTTACCCTTTTGTACAGAAATGTAAGTCCCTTGGTCAATCACTCAATCCCATGGCAACAAGTATGAAGCGTCAGCTGTATTGGATTGACAAGTTCAGAGTCCTTTGATGTACTCATGTCAATAAAAAAAAAAAAAAAAAAAAAAATTCAAAGTTCAAAAATATGGCTTTGGACTTTTGATATGTTCTCTTTCTTTTGTAGTCAAGTTTAAATGCTCCCTGAGAAACTGATGGATGCTCTATATTTTGACTCTTTCTTTTATTTTTATCATTTTTTCTATTGATATATTAGTAGCATGTAGTAATCCTTTTGGACTATCTTAAAGCTATTAAATGCTCTTTAAAAAAAAAAAAAAAAAAAAAAAAAGAACTCTACATTGAAGAATACCTAATACTCGTTCTAGATTACATGATGACTCATATAATGGTCAACTTACGGTAAAGTCAAGTGAGGTGGGTATCATAACATTTAGTACCAATCAACAACCCACGAAAGTTGTTGCTCACTTTTTTACGAGTAAACGACCAAAATGACTAGCGTATTATATGAATACAATCAAAATGATTCGCGTACTATCTAAACTATCAAATCAACCTGCGTACTATTAATAAATGAACCAAATCAACCTAAATCGTTAGTAAAAGTTAGTGGATATTAACTATCGTTAGTAATGTAACAGATATTACAATAAAACATTCAAATTTCCCCATAACCTAACAAAATTCTAAAATAAAAAACATTTAAATAAAAAGGGGATGTATATGTGCAATATTTAAACTTTAGACCTTTAAAATAATTTAAAGTAATAAAAAGGGGTTAAAAAATTTATCCCCAATTTTGGTCAGATCTAAATCTGGATTTCCCCCAACCCTCAGTCCGACCCCCACGCCTAACTCATCCACCACCGGCGAAGCCACTCCATAATCCTCATCAGCTCCCCTCCACCTCTCACTTCAATTTCCGACCACCTCTTCGCCATCTTCTCCCCACCTCCGACCCCATCTCCACAATCACAATTCGACTCCCACATCGTCCCAAATCAGATTTGGAAACCAAACCAATAAAAATTAATGATCTGCGTGTGCATCTGCATGTTTGTGGGTATGTGCGTGCATTTGCGTGTTTGTGTGTCTATTCTCTCTCTGTTCGTGTACGTCTATGTGTCTCCGCTCGTGTGTGCGTGCGATTTTTATATAAGGTTTCATAAATGGCAAAAAATTAGAACATGTGCAGGGATTTTATGGAGATATATTCAAGATTTGATTTTGAGTTACTTGGTTCTGATTGAATTTCATTTGTGTGAGTTTTGAATGAATGCTTTGTTGAAGTTCAAAAATTGGTGGCTAAAGGCGATGGGTGGTTGTGGCAGGAATAGTGGTGGCTGGTGGTGAGATGGCAGGAGATGGTGGTGGCAGTGGTGGTGTGGGATGGTGATGGGGTAGTGGTGGGAGAAGGTGGTTGGTGGTGGAGAAGAAGATAATAAAAACATGATGGTGCTCAACTAAACAAGTTAGGAATTTGTTAAGTGATGAGGCAATTTGAAAAATTTAATCGCTATATCCGTCAAATTACTAACTCTCGTTAATGCTTACTAACATCTACTAACGATTTAGGTTGATTTGGTTCATTTATTAATAGTACGCAGGTTGATTTGGTAGTTTAGATATTACGCGAGTCATTTTGGTTGTATTCATATACTACGCGGGTCATTTTGATCGTTTACTCATTTTTTACTCCCTCCATCCCCCCAAATGACTTTTGTGGAACTTTTAAGACATTCAAAAATATAATTTTATTTTTTAAACGAATGTATATTTTCATATAAAATACCTATTTCATTTTACATAAATCTCTCTAATTTTTAAAAAAAAAATGAAAAAGAGAAAAAAAAAATCCATTATATATTACTCTCTCCGTCCCACCTCACATGAGACCCGAGAGGTGGGCACAAGAATTAAGGAAAAGTAATTTATGTGTGGTAACAAATGAAGAGAGAGAATTAGTGGGGTAAATAGGTGTGTTGGTTGAATAAATTGAGTGGTGGAAATGAAGAGAGAGAATGAGTGGTGGAGGTAGATTGAATATAAAATTATAAAAAAATAGTCATTTTGGGAAGTCTCAAGTGAACTGGGACAAACCAAAAGTGAGCTAGGCTGAGCTGGGACGGAGAGAGTATATATTTGTAAAACTAAAGATTAGAATGTAGACAGTAAAGTTATTTATATAATATATCATCAAATAATAGATATTGTCCCGTTTTAAAATTTTTACTTTCCTTTTTAGTCTAACCTAATTTAAGGTTCTTACTTTACGTTATTACCTAAAATATATAATGAAGCTCACTTGTCATTCTCACAACAAAAACTCTCTACCCACTTTCTCTCTCCTACTTTACTTTCCATACTTACAACATTTATTTTTCCTTAATCTCCGTGTAAAGTAAAACTAAAAGCTTTAAATTGAGACGGAGGAAGTATGCTTTTAGAATGCCCTTTAAATAAAAATATAAATATTCATTTCAAACCAATCGTTATTTTTAAGTGTGGACTTATTGATGATTGGCATCGCTACGATTTTGTAATTTTTTTTAATAATATTCATTATTTTTTGAATGTTAAGATTCACTAGTGGGTAACCCGTGCTTTGCACGGGAAACTAATTTATTTTTTAGTATTTTGTTTTTTAATATTTGTATTTAATAAAGTAACATAATTTCTTATAATATAACTATAATGTAAATGAATTAAAAAGTTTGCTTACAAATTTAAGAAAATTGTGTTTGTTAGGATTCATTATTAGTACACCCACCTTAATTTGATTGATCCATGCCACGTGTCTTTTTATGGACTTTAGGACCGCATGTAATGAAGTTCTACTTCAATTTTTAGATAAGTCCATTTCTAGATTTTTGATTGTCTAGGCTGAGTATAGTTCGGTTTTATACCTTAGCGTTTTAGTGCTTCAAGCCGTCATCTTGAGACCGCCAGCATGGAGTCCTTCAGTTTTCATCAAACTGCAGTCTGCATGTTTGATGAAACCGCCCATCAAGATCATCCTTCAAACCGCCCCTATGCTTGGTGAAACCGCAGAGCAATTATTGAAGAATTAAAGATATGTCATTTATTCATTAGACAAACATTCCCTTTTTAACCGTAAAGGGATGTTGTTATGTCTTGTCAAAATAACTCTAAGTTAACTTGGAGTTTCTGCAAGGAATGTCGGTTTGTCTATCAGTTTGAATTGTTTACCGTTAGTCCTTTCTGCAACAAAGGACAAATGTCAGGTGGTGGTGCAACAACTACTTAGGACTACAAGACAAAACCAAGGATGAAAATGACAGCTCAACCAATGGGATTTTGACAGCACTGTACCCTTCAGATTTGATTCAAATCTTTACCCAACGGTCATAAGGGTGCTCTGCCTATAAATTGTTGGGTTTCGTGCAATCATGCGCAGCGGAAGATAGACATGAATAAAACCCAATAGGCTAGATCCGCTATGAACAATAATTCATAATAACAAGATGAAGGAAACTAACCCTTGTAGATCGTTATTTAAAACTTGGATTAAGCGTTAAGACAAACGCCCTCTACCGGTGATCCACACAACGAACAGATTTCAAGAACGCCTTCTTGAACTTGACTGCTAGGTCTTCGGATTGATCAACGATGTTGAAGAACTATTCTTCAAAGCTCCTAATTATTATTGTGACTTGATAATTGAGATTAATCAATCACAATAACCCAAGAATATAATGTGTGATTTCTTTCTCTAAGAAAGACTTTGGAATTGATCAAATCAACTTAACTTGGGAACAATTCCCGTCAGTCTGTATTTATATTCAAGGAGTTTCAGAAACCCTTTAGGAATTAGGTTTTCTTGTTCAACAAGAGTTTTCCTAAAAACTGATTCTGCCGGCAAAACCATCCGTACGGATGTTTCTGGAAGCATCCAGAATCAGCCGTACGGATCCTTTAGGCAGGACCCGTTTTACTTCGTTTTCGCTTCTTTTAATTATCCGTTCTGCGTGTGTGACCCAATAGGATTATACTAAGTTGGCAACGAGTCCGAACCAGTCAAACCTCGTAAGTCATAAGCGGACTCTAGCAAGCCATTATGACTACCCAATTAGTATAACTTCGAACTCCAAAGTTTCCTAAAATAGAACATAACACAATCTCTTTGTTACGCGATGTCTATTGAACGTAAGCCATGGTCAATGGTCAACTTACATTTGTTTAATGCTTTCTCGATCCCGAATGTATTGATAATACAAATCTTATTTGAGCACGGCCATGCATTTCATCAATACCATTCATCGAGTGGCCAAAGCTTGACCTCTCTCTTGACGAGGAACAAATCCCATCTTGGCTTATTACTCTTCCCTACATGATTCCGATTATGCCAATCATATTCTTTATAGCTATCCGGTTAGGGATAACGTTTGAATACGTCAAACATAATGTTCATCATGTGGAAGACTGTAATAACCTCAGGTCTAAAGATTCCAGTGATATAACTATATGAGACTTAATTATGACATTGTGACCATGACATAAATCTCATAGGGGTCAGTCCAGTATTTGTTCTCCAACAAATACCCATAAGTCTAATTGTATCCCATACACCATAATCATCATATGATTATCTATTAAACTTATACAAATAATTAATCATAATTATCAGGGATGGGGATTATTATAATAAACATGCAAAAGACATAATAATCAAACATTCAATATCTTTATAAATAATAACATTTGTTTTACAAACAACATGCCTAGGGCATAACACCAACAATCTCCCACTTGCACTAGGCCTAATTAATGTATCGAATACCCATAGACCTAACATGACCACCATGCTTTGCTTGCGGAAGACCCTTTGTCAATGGGTCTGCAATATTATCATCAGTTGGTACTCTGCATATATTTACGTCTCCTGTATCAACGATCTCTCGAATGATATGAAAACGCCTAAGTATGTGTTTGGATTTCTGATGCGATCTAGGTTCATTTGCTTGAGCAATAGCACCATTATTATCACAATAAGGGTCTATTGGATTAGCAATGCTAGGAACCACCTCTAGTTCACCAATGAACTTTTTAATCCAAACAGCCTCTTTAGCAGCATCGGATGCAGCAATATACTCAGCTTCAGTTGTAGAATCTGCTACGGTACTTTGCTTAGAACTCTTCCAGCTAACAGCACCTCCATTGAGCACAAATACAAATCCAGATTGCGATCTAGAATCATCCTTGTCGGTTTGGAAGCTTGCATCTGTGTAACCACTTACAACATGATCATCTTCCATTCCTCCATACACCAAGAACAAATCTTTAGTCCTTCGCAAGTACTTAAGAATCATCTTGACTGCAATCCAGTGACTCTCACCAGGATCTGATTGGTATCTGCTCGTCATGCTTAAAGCATACGAGACATCGGGTCTAGTACATATCATGGCATACATGATGGATCCAATATCAGAAGCGTATGGAATCCCAATCATTCTCTCACGCTCATCAGTTATCTTAGGACACTGATTCTTGCTTAGAGATATCCCATGACCTACTGGCAAATTTCCTCTCTTAGAGTTTTCCATGCGGAATCTCTTAAGAACTTTGTCAACATATGTATCTTGACTTAAACCAATCAATTTCTTGGATCTATCACGATAGATCCTTATGCCAAGGATGTAAGCGGCTTCTCCCATATCTTTCATTGAGAAACACTTTCCTAACCAAGTCTTTACAAACTGCAGTGCAGGAATGTCATTTCCAATGATTAATATGTCATCAACATATAGCACAATAAATAGTACTATGCTCCCACTAATCTTCTTGTATACACAAGGTTCATCTTCGTTCTTGATGAAGCCAAACTCTTTGACCTATTCATCAAATCGAAGATTCCAACTCCTAGAGGCTTGCTTCAATCCATAAATGGATCTTTGCAATTTGCATACTTTGTTAGAATTTTCTGGAATTACAAAACCTTCAGGTTGTGTTATATAAACATCCTCAAGTAAGTTCCCGTTAAGGAACGTTGTTTTGACATCCATCTGCCATATCTCATAGTCAAAATATGCGGCTATGGCAAGTAAAATTCTTATAGACTTGATCATTGCTACGGGCGAAAAGGTTTCATCATAGTCGATTCCATGAATCTGCCTATAGCCTTTCGCTACAAGTCTAGCTTTATAAGTATGCACCTTACCATCCATGTCAGTCTTCCTTTTGAAAACCCATTTGCATCCTATGGTTTTTACACCTTCGGGCGCATCAATCAACTTCCAAACTTGATTGTCATACATGGACTTAATTTCAGATTCCATGGCTCCAAGCCATTTATCTGAATCAGGAGTGGACATCGCTTCTTGGTAGGAAGTAGGTTCGTCATCAACTATGACTTCCACTTCATTGCTATCCGTCATGAGAAATCCATATCTCTCAGGTTCGGATCGCACCCTACCAGTTCTGCGAGGAACTTGAGTATTCTGAATAGGTTCGACAACTCCTTGTGAAACTTGTTCAGATCCAACATTTTGTTCCACATTATTTTCAGGTTCTCGAACTTCTTCGAGATTAATTTTACTCCCACTTATTCCTTTGGAGAGAAACTCTTTCTCTAGAAAGGTACCATGACGGGCAACAAACACTTTGTTTTCCGTGCGGTTGTAAAAGTAATAACCCTTAGTTTCCTTAGGGTAACCAACGAAAATACATTTATCGGATCTTGGTGCAAGTTTGTCAGAGATTAATCTCTTAACATAAGCCTCACAACCCCAAATCTTCATGAAAGACAAACTAGGTTTTCTTGCAGTCCACATCTCATATGGAGTCTTTGGAACAGATTTAGTTGGAACATTATTTAGTGTAAGAGCAGCAGTTTCTAGTGCATATCCCCAAAAGATTAAAGGAAGATCAACTTGATTCATCATGGATCGGACCATATCTAATAAATTCCTATTTCTCCGCTCAGACACACCATTCCATTGTGGTGTTCCAGGTGGAGTTAATTGTGAAACAATTCCACAATCTTTAAGATGATTGTCAAATTCTTGGCTTAAATATTCTCCACCTCGATCAGATCGAAGTGCTTTAATAGTTTTACCAAGTTGATTTTGTACTTCATTTTGAAATATTCTAAATATCTCAAAAGATTCACTTTCATGTTTCATTAAGTAGACATAGCCATATCTACTAAAGTCATCAGTAAAAGTTATGAAGTATTGATATCCACCCCTAGCACTGCTGCTCATTGGTCCACACACATCAGTATGTATGAGTCCCAATAAGTCACTAGCCCTTCACTACTCTTAGTAAAAGGTGTCTTAGTCATTTTTTCAAGTAAACAAGACTCACAAGTTTCATATGATTCAAAGTCATGTGAATCTAAAAGTCCGTCCCCATGGAGTTTTGAGATACACTTCTCATTAATATGACCAAGACGGCAATGCCACAAATAAGTATGATTTACATCATTAGGTTTGGATTTCTTATTTACATTATAAATATTCTCATTATTTCCATTCTCAACATCAAGAACATAAAGGCCATTAAATGAACATGCAGTACAATAAAGCATATCATTTAAATAAATAGAAAACTTCTTATTTTTAATAAGAAAACTATAACCTTCATTATCCAAACAAGAAACTGAAATAATATTTATACTCAAATCCGGAACGTAATAACAATTGTTCAAAACAAGAATTAATCCGCCAGGTAAAATGACATCATATGTTCCTACGGCTAATGCAACAACTCTTGCTCCATTCCCCACGCGTAGGTCCACTTCGCCATCTTTGAGTAGCCTCCTATTCCTTAGTGCCTGCACATTCAAACAAATGTGAGATCCACATCCGGTATCTAATACCCAGGAACTAGAAGTAGAAAGTAGAATATCTATAACATAGATACCTGAAGTAGACGCAGTCCCACTGCTCTTCTTCTTCTTTAACTCTTCCTTGTAAACCTTGCAATTTCTTTTCCAATGACCAATCTCATTGCAGTGGAAACAGATTGCATCCTTTTGGGAAGTAGGTTTAGCCACATCAGCATTGGCAACAATTGCCTTGCCAATCTTGGGTTTGACAACTTTTGTCTTAACCCCTTTGCCTTTGCCTTTAGAGCCTTTTCTTCCTTTTGTCACTACGAGCACAGGAGCGACTTCTTTACCGATTTTCTTTTCCGCTGTCTTTGGCATCCCATGCAACTCAGACAGGGACTTATCCATCCCATGCATATTAAAATTCATGACGAACTGATTATAGCTTTTGGGTAATGAATTAAGAATAAAATCAGTGGCCAACTCAACATCAATGGGATGGCCAAGCCTCTCTAGATGCTCAAAATGAGCCTTCATCTTCAAAACATGAGGGCCCACAGACTGCCCTTCGCTCATCTTGCATGAGACCAAGGCAGCTATAGTGTCGAACCTCTCTTGCCTTGCTTGTTCTTGAAACATATATTTCAACGAAAGAGCAAGGTCAAATGCCTCCAGGTGTTCAAGAGTCTTCTGAAGCTCTGAACACATGGCCGCAAGCATAAGACAACCCACCTCACGAGAATCACTTTTGTGTTTCTTGTAGGCGTTTCTCTCATCCTTAGGTGCATTTGAAGCAGGTTCCTCTTCAGGAACGGGCTCATCAAGAATATAGAGCTTGTCCTCATGCTTTAGAACAATTCTAAGGCTACGGATCCAATCCGTGTAGTTAGCTCCATTTTCTTGAAGTTTTTCCTTCTCAAGGATAGATCGCAATGATAAAGAACCAGTACTTTGAGCCATTATCTACAATTATGCAAACATATAATTAAATATAAGTACCAACTTAATTAAAGATATTATAAGTATTTCACAAATACTCCCACTAAATTATATAACCTTCAAATACATCTAATGTGTCATATAATTAAAATGGGCTAAGATCCATATTTCACTTAACTTTGAGTCGGCTAGGGCACGACTGCTCAAAATAAGTTATTTAGGTAGACAACTCCTTGTCAATCATATCATATATGACTCTTAGATCTTTTATGAGATTTCAGACATCATATGTCTAAACATGTTTTAATCTCATCTGTGCCTTAGGCCCAAAACTGTTTTGATAGCCTAATTAAGTTAAACCATTTTAAACGTATAGGAATCACTGTTTCCTCATCTTGCTTGTAGATGAATAGAATTAATGTGCCTACGCTAGGGCGTAACCCACATAAAACTACCCATGTACTCACAAGTGTTTTAATCATGGATTGGCACATAACTTAAATTTTAAGAAGGTTCACACACATAAAGTTAATCAATTATCCGAATTAATTTTATGTGACATTAGTTGCGCTAGTTAGGGATAAAAGTCTAAAATCATGAGATTTCTCCAATCTTAAACTCCTTTAAGATTCTGATCTCATTAACGGTCTGGACTTCTGAATTTGAATCTATTTCAGGAAACACGGTTTCGAAAACCAGCCATCTGAAACAATTCAGAGTCAGTATAACCCAAACCATCCGTACGGATGTTTCTGGAAGCATCCAGATTCATCCGTATGGATAGTTATGTATATCTCAGAAACACTGAACTCTTCAGGATTCTGGAACTGCATCCGCAGAGCATCTTGAAATTGAGAGCACAAAACGTACGGTCGAAACTAAGCCAAAAGGCATCCACATTCCCGTACTAAGATCAAGAAACCAGGCAACTTCTCTATACGGTCGAAACTAAGCCAAAAGGCATCCACATTCCCGTATAGATTGGTCACATGTCTCAAGACCCTTTCAATGTCTCTTAATCTCACAGATTACAGCAATTCTAAACTCTTTAGAACTCTGATTTCTGCAACTACTCCGAATTCTTAACAGATAAATGTTTCAAGAAACACGGTTTCGAAAACCAGCCGTCTAAAACCAGTTTCTGTTTCCAGGTTCGAATTCTGCAAACAATTTGCAGAACAATCTGAACATGAGAAGTCGGAATGCAATCTGGGAGTGGACCAAAACCATCCGTACGGATGTGTTTGGAGGCTCCCAAAACAGCCGTACGGATTCTTAGGTAGAATCCCAGTTTTTCCAGATTTTCAGATTTCAGAAATTCGATCAATCTTAATATCGTGTTTATACATAATCAGATTACAGAAACATGAAATTGCAGATTACGAATTTTAACCCATCTAATTCATATATTCAATAACCAATTTATTCCACATACAAATTAGATCAAGATCATCAATAAAATAATCCAATTACAACATGATAATCTAAGCATGCAATCATACATATTAATCAAATCAATATTACAACCACATCAACTAGCATGCATATTTTATATCTCATATAAAATCCATCACATAAATTCATCTATCTCATGATCATACCAATTAAATAATCGCATTAAATAATTATATCATGATAATATTAGAATTATTGATCATCAACGGGGCTCTGATACCACTGTTGGGTTTCGTGCAATCATTCGCAGCGGAAGATAGACATGAATAAAACCCAATAGCCTAGATCCGCTATGAACAATAATTCATAATAACAAGATGAAGGAAACTAACCCTTGTAGATCGTTATGTAAAACTTGGATTAAGCGTTAAGACAAACGCCATCTACCGGTGATCCACACAACAAACAGATTTCAAGAACGCCTTCTTGAACTTGACTGCTAGGTCTTCGGATTGATCAACGATGTTGAAGAACTATTCTTCAAAGCTCCTAATTATTATTGTGACTTGATAATTGAGATTAATCAATCACAATAACCCAAGAATATAATGTGTGATTTATTTCTCTAAGAAAGACTTTGGAATTGATCAAATCAACTTAACTTGGGAACAATTCCCGTCAGTCTGTATTTATATTCAAGGGGTTTCAGAAACCCTTTAGGAATTAGGTTTTCTTGTTCAACAAGAGTTTTCCTAAAAACTGATTATGCCGGCAAAACCATCCGTACGGATGTTTCTGGAAGCATCCAGAATCAGCCGTACGGATCCTTTAGGCAGGACCCGTTTTACTTCGTTTTTCGCTCCTTTTAATTATCCGTTATGCGTGTGTGACCCAATAGGATTATACTAAGTTGGCAACGAGTCCGAACCAGTCAAACCTCGTAAGTCATAAGCGGACTCTAGCAAGCCATTATGACTACCCAATTAGTATAACTTTGAACTCCAAAGTTTCCTAAAATAGAACATAACACAATCTCTTTGTTACACGATGTCTATTGAATGTAAGCCATGGTCAATGGTCAACTTACATTTGTTCAATGCTTTCTCGATCCCGAATGTATTGATAATACAAATCTTATTTGAGCACGGCCATGCATTTCATCAATACCATTAATCGAGTGGCCAAAGCTTGACCTCTCTCTTGACGAGGAACAAATCCCATCTTGGCTTATTACTCTTCCCTACATGATTCCGATTATGCCAATCATATTCTTTATAGCTATCCGGTTAGGGATAACGTTTGAATACGTCAAATATAATGTTCATCATGTGGAAGACTGTAATAACCTCAGGTCTAAAGATTCTAGTGATATAACTATATGAGACTTAATTATGACATTGTGACCATGACATAAATCTCATAGGGGTCAGTCCAGTATTTGTTCTCCAACAAATACCCATAAGTCTAATTGTATCCCATACACCATAATCATCATATGATTATCTATTAAACTTATACAAATAATTAATCATAATTATCAGGGATGGGGATTATTATAATAAACATGCAAAAGACATAATAATCAAACATTCAATATCTTTATAAATAATAACATTTGTTTTACAAACAACATGCCTAGGGCATAACACCAACATAAATAGCCTCCATTATTCAACAATGAAGGTTGCTGAGCTTCAAGAGATTCATTCCCAAGTGTTCAAGTTTGCTTTGAAGATTCAAACCCAGATATTCATATCTTTAAACCATCTACTTAGCAAACCCAGTTTTCTTCATCAAAGCTTCAAGCCTAACAACCTTTCATACTCAGCCTTTACACCGAAAGCCTTCCATTTGCTCAACCATCATTTAGATACTTAGAGCATTTGATTTCTTTTCACACACACACCCGATTTATATGATCACATAGATTATATACTTCGAAAACACCGGTTGTTATTATAGCTTAGGATAGTCTTATTGTTTAGAGTTTAGATTCATCTTGTAAAACCCCCTCTAAATTAATACAAGTCTAGTAGCTATTAGAAAATCCTAGACTAACCATCTAGGTAGAGGACGTAGTTCATTTAAGAACGAACCTCTTCAATTTGTGTGTTTGATCTTTATTTGCTGTCTTGGTATTTATCTTTCTTGTTTGTGGTCTTTAACTTGTCTCCATATACGAAATGACTTGATAGATGAATTGTGTTTTCCTTTGAACTTTAAGTTTAACTATTCAGTTGCATCATAGTGTTTTCTCAACCTGAGTCAAACCTCCCAACTCTTTAACTAACCTATTTGGCCAAACCGCAAACTACGCTGTGCATTTTATCAGTTCGGTTCTTGTGCTTTGAACCGCAGTTGGCCAAACTGATAAGTACTCAGTTGATTTTAAGTGTATTTTTTAAAAAGTTTTGGACCGCTATTCACCCCCCCCCCCTCTAGCGGTTCTATACCATTGTTGCCCTCTGGGACCAACAGTGTTAATTTTTTAAATTTTGTTATAAATAATTTGTATTTATTATGATAATTGAAATTTGAATAAAGATGAATTATTATTGTTATGAATTGACTTTTAATCTATATATATTATATAGGAGAGTAAAATGCCATTCCCTCATTAAGCCACATGGAATTCCATGTGGCACATTAGGCTTAGTTGGATATTAGTTGGATTTTAATTTTGATTTTTTTTTAATTTAAAAATATATAATAATTTATTTGATTAAAGTTTGGATAATATATTTAAAATCAAATTAGTTAAGAAAATTCTAATATCTTCTTATAACTTTATAATCTTATTTATGGCTTGTGACTCTTGAGGCAGACCAAATTTTCAAATTTGGGATAATTCTTTATAATCTAACAATTCAACTATTGTATGGATTTAGTTAGTTAATCTAATTAATAGCAAACTAACTGTAAATCAAATTTCATTATAAAATCAAATACATAGCAGATTTATTTAATCAGTTAAGGATAATGAATTTTCAAATAAAACCGAATTTTAAATGTCATATTTCGATATTGGATAATCACGATGTTGATAAAAGAAATTTTAAACTTAAATAAGTACCATTTTCTTTTCCTTATTTGAGAACTCAAATCATTTCCATTCTCACGAGTCTTGCAGACGACTATTGTCTCCTCAACAATTGATATATTTTCCTTCTTTTTCTTTGTTTGAATTGTTATTTACATCATCATTTAATGTGAATAGAAGAATCATCCTTTCGAATCTTTTTGAGCAATTGGTAAGCCTATAATTAATCTTATAGAAGTATTCATTCCGTCGCAAAATGATCTCTTCACATTATTAATGATCGATCCACAATGTGTTCTCAACCCAGTTTAACTGTTACGTTATCTCCTCCGGGTAATTTCAATCTTTTTTTTTTTTTCTCTATTAGTTTTGTGTTTGTATGCTTTTTATTAAGAGCCTCATGTAATAATGTTAATACCATCGAATCATCATCTATTCACTCATGCATTTTGTATTGAATGTTTCATGTAGTATATGTTTATGAAATCATCATTTATTCATTCAATGTTTTTTCTTGATATCAAGAACATATGTTAGGGGCGGAATCACTCGGCATGCAAGATGAAGTCCGTTTTTTGTTATGTTTTGTGAGTTTACGGTGGATTTTAGAGGACCATAAAATTAATTAAGCAGTTACATAGTTTTTGTTAATTTGAAAATGGTATATCAATGGACTATTCAACTCTTTTTTAAAAAAAAAATAAAAAAAAATAAAAAAAAATCAAGTTTAATTCATAGTTGAACTCAATATATAATCATCAGCAGAAGCGACTAGGAGACAAATCCTAGGGAGATAAAAACTTCTCTCTAACTTCTGGGGGGAGGAGGGATCGAACCCATGACCTCCAGATTGGAAGCCATGAGCTCTGGCCACCAGGCTAAAGCCTGATGGTTCGACTATTCAACTCTTTGTATTGTTGTCTTGTAGATTTCTTTAGTTGCATTTTTATGTTTTCAATGGAATTTTAATTTTCTAATTGTGAATTAGAAAAATGTCACCTAATTGCAATTAGGCCAATGCCACTGGCATAAAAATGTCACCTAATTGCAATTAAGTGGCATATTTAAATGCCTCTAAAGCCTATATTTCTTGTAGTGCAAATGTTCTAATATAAGGTGTACAAATAGAAAATGTTTTATTTACCTATAGAAAAAAATGAAATCCTAAAAAAGTATTAAATTATTTTTTTATTACTAAAAAATATTTTTAATATTTGTAAAAATGATGGTAAGACACATGATACAACAACCAATGTGGCGTATAAAGAAGTATTTCACAAGTTGTTAGGTAATCTTGAATATAAGTTTTTATTGTAATATGAAAAATTTATCTAAACTACATTTATTTCATAAGTTCATTAGTTTTTGGTGTAGTTTTGAAGTATTCAATTACTTTTTATTACTAAAATTGTTAATATTTTCAGGTTGAGCAGTGGAGAATTTGACAAACCAATTCATCTGTTTTTATCAGTTTATAGTTACAACTGGTTTATTGTAACTGGATTTACTTTTAAAAGATTACATTTTATATTTATTAATTTTGTATGCATTTAAATTTTATCCTCGATTTTTTAACTAAAAAAAAATCATGATGCCCCGTCGAGTATCGACGGTTTACTAACTAGTTTTATAGATAATTGAGTTAATAATATTAGCTATTGTTCAATAAATGATTTTATATTATATACACACATTATGATTAGTAAATATAAAAGTTTATAATGTACATTAATGTGTTAGTAGAATAATAATTTTATGACTAAAACTTCCGTGCGGATGGTGATACCCGTCTCATCCATGAGACGGGTCGGTTTTTGACCCACCCGCCCGACCCACTGAACCGGCTCCAGGACCCAGGGTCGACCCTGCCACGTGGCAGCCTCTCATAGGCAAATATATATATATATATATATATATATATATATATATATATATATATATATATATATATATATTTTGGCTTTTTTTAAAAAAAAAAAAATATTTTTTTTTTTGCTTTTTTTCGGTTTGTCAAAAGTAATAGTTACTATAACTTAATGTAATGACTGTATTCATATAAAGTAACAGTTTATATACATAAAAGTAATACATATATACAGAAAAGTAACAATGTTTTTTTCTATGTTTTCTTCGTTTGCCAAAAAAAATACTTATTACAACTAAAATGTAACGAACGTGTTACTTATATGTAATAATGTTTATACATAATTGTAACACATATGTATAGAAAAAGTAATAATTCAACCATTTACATTTTTAGAGCTAAAAACACTTGATTAGTGTTACATGTAAAAGTATTACATTATCTATAGAAATATGTTATAATTTCTTTCATTAAAGTGTTACATTTACTTGTACAAACAATTACATTCATATATGAGTTGTTACTTTTCAAATGTTACTTTCTTTCAAAAAATTAAATCAAAATACACAATATTTTACTTTTTTTCAAAAGCATTATTACATTTCAGCATAAATGATAATTACATTTAGATATTGTTTGGGTTACATGTAATTATAGTTAGTATTACATTTGAAAAAATGGGTAAAACTTGCTTTTGTTTTTGTAAAACAGGTGTTACGTTTACTTATGAACAATGTTACTTTATATGTATACAGTCATTACATTAAGTTATGGTAACTATTACTTTTGGTGAACGGCTGAAAAGCCGAAAAAATAATATTAAAACTCAAAAAAAACCAAAAAAATAAAATAAATAAATAATTTTTGGACCTCTGGGAGGCTGCCACGTGGCGGGTCATGCCCCATGGGTCATGGGTCAACCCGTCTCATGCATGAGACGGATCCCCTTGTTCTCATGGGAGACCACCTCTAATTTTATTATGTCTTAAATAAATAACTTTTCCAGTTATAGTAACTAATAGAGTATCAATCATCTTAACTAATACTATTATTAGTAGTGATTAAAATAACTATTACAATTAACTAATATTATTAACATATATAATAACTATTATTATTTACTAATAATATTAATAGTAATAATTAACCTATATAGTAACTATTATGATTAATTAATACTCTCTCCGTCCTAGAGAAAAAATCATACCTTGTTTGCGCACACTTATCAAAGAAACAATAGAAAAATTGGTAAACATTGCAAGTGGGTTGAAGGTATAATTGTCCAAAACTCTATTCATTCTTTCTCATCATTTGTCATTTTAGGAAATATGCTATTACTCTGGAACGTACAAAAATAGAAAGTAGGACTCTTACTCTCGGACGAAGCGAGTACTATCAATAGTAAATATTAACATATTTGTATAATGATTAACTAATACTATTAATAATAATAGTTAACTTATATAGTAACTCTTATGATTAACTAATAATACTATTAATAATAATAGTTAGTATGTATAGTAACTATTATGATTAACTAATACTATTAATAGTAATTTTTAATTTATTTAAAAATTAATTATAATTATTAAATATAAATTTTAATTATAATGATAATTAACTATTAATAGTCAACTATTATTTTTAACGGTATTAGCTAATAATATTAGTTACTCCCTCTGTCCCTAAATGAGTGTCCATTTTCAAGAAATCTTTGTCCCTAAATGAGTGTCTTTTTTTAACATAACTTTCTCCCTAAACGTTTTTTTTTCGAAATTTTTTTCACCGGTTTCTTTATACGTGCAAAACTAAAGGTTTGGAAAGGAGATTACAAGATTATATATGAATCGTTGTTACCAAATTGTTCAAAAAGTTGAGATTTTCAGTGTCCCTTAAAATGAAATTTGGACACTCATTTAGTGACAGAGGGAGTACTATATAAAGTAACTATTATAGTAATTATTACTAATAATAGTAATAGTTACTATAAGTACTTTATTATTATTATTAGTAATAGTTAACTATAGTTTTATTATTATTATTAGTAATAGTTACTAATAATAGTAATAGTTACTATAATAGTTAACTATAGTAGTTAAGTATTATAGTTAACTATTACTATTCTTAGTAATAGTTAACTATAATAGTTACCCTATATAGTAACTAATATTATTAGCTAATAGAAAAAAAGTAAAAAGTCACTTATTTATGAAGATAGTGTCGATGTGACATCACCAAATAAAAGTCACTTATTTATTAACGATCGTTAAGATCAAAGTCTGAGAAACAATTTTACAAATGTGGTTTAGCTAGTGCAAGCTATGTCACACATGCATATTGGCAAAGTGACAACCACAACGATGTTAAAACTGTTAGTTATGCTTTATGCCATGGCAGGCTTCTCTACCCCCTTTTGTTTTTTATCCTCTTTTCCTAAAGCGTGGGGGATCATTTGATTTTGTTCATCGTGATCTCAATTAAAATGCATGTAATATACTCCCTCCGTCCCATTTCAAATTACAAAAGTTGCAAAAAAAAGTGTTCCAACTAAAATTGCAAAATCAAAAAATGACAAGTTTTAACCCACTTGCACACTCACATCCACTAACCCACTAACTATTCTCTACCCCACTTTCTCTCTTTCACTCAACTATCAACACTCACAACACATCACCTTTTTCACTTTTTCCTTTAATCCCCGTACCAACCTAGTATTTGTAATTTGAAATGGGACGGAGGGAGTATTAGACGTTGACACCAATTTCAAATTTTATCGAAGTTATATAGAAAAATTATAAGACGGTTTTGTACTTTTTGTGTTCGAAATTGATGATAAATGTGATGTGACAAGGAAATCCAGGTCACACATATCTACTCATCCGTTCCGTTGTATCTAATCTAATGATGAAAATTTATCTATTAATATGAGACGGAGAAAGTATAAGACTACGAGCAATGGGGGTATGAAATGGTGTATGAAAGTGGGGGGAGGTGTATGAAACCATTGTGGGGGGTGTATGAAACTTGGGGGTTGAATTTGGGGTGTGAAATATTTCACACCCGTTGAATTTTGTGGAAAAGCTCCAGCAAAGACACGTGGCGGGCTACCATTCGAGAGGCGTCAGGCGCGTGTACCACACGCGCCCGAGACGATTTTTTTTTGTTTTTCCCGGTGTTTGCCACGTGTCTAAACGCGGTTGGTCCGTTTTATTTTCGAATTTATTTTTT
Source organism: Campanula takesimana (assembly GCA_026119855.1). Classification (NCBI taxonomy): domain Eukaryota; kingdom Viridiplantae; phylum Streptophyta; class Magnoliopsida; order Asterales; family Campanulaceae; genus Campanula; species Campanula takesimana. The sequence goes on from JAOWBW010000026.1 coordinate 350,296, forward strand.
TATTTCATTTTTTTAGCTGAATTATCACCTAGAATTTTTTTTTATTTTTTTATTTGGCCAAAATTCATTATTTTTTTCCCTATAAAATGATACAAGTTTCATTAGATTTAGACACAAAAAAAAAAATCTCTCTTTTCTCATTTATCATTTTCCATTTTAGCCTACACTTAAAAAAATTCATCATCTTTTGAGTGAAATGGATCTCAATAATAATCCTATCAACACTCAAAAAAAAAATTAATTTAGTGTAAAATATTATTTTAATTATAAATAATAATAATTATTATTAATTTACTAATCATAAAAATAGAGAATATATAAACAATAAAAATAATATAAAAGTAGTGGGGTATAGAATGATGAGTGGGAGGGAGATGATTTTTTTTTTCAACTTGCCATTGTTGGGGGGTTGTATGAAATGGGTGTATGAAAGATGAGGTGGATAAGAGGTGGATAGGATAAAGTGTTAAAAGTGGGTGTTGAATTTTTTTTGGTGTATGAAACCATTGCTGGTAGTCTAAGTGATTAAAGTAGATATTTAAAAGTAGTGGAATGACAATTGATTTTTTAAAAATAAAAGAAAAATCATAATATATACTATTGCGTATTTCCAAGAAAGCAACCACTTCCAAGCCAATAAAAATATCACATTAAAACAATATTCCAGTCAATTGGGAATGAATCTAAGGTTGAAAATAAAAATTCCATTCTGCAGTGTAGATTAAAATTAACAGGAAATTTCTCCACCCTACCCTAATACTAACATCCATGCAAAATTCAAATAAACAAATCACATGTTTTTTTTTTTTTTTTTTTGTACCAAAAAGGAAAACAATCCCCTCCATTTTGGACTAAATCAATTTCCTATAATCACAATCTATAGTTTTAGTCACACATACACAGCCACTGCCTACTTTCCCTTCCCCCAAACACATTTACATTAAATTCTCTCTCACACAGTCACACACACACGCTCCCACCTTCCTTTGACCGATTATTAAACATAGAAAACGACGGCCCGGCTCCGGCCGTCTTTCAAACATAGCCCACCAACAGTCTTCTTTTATAATCCCCGTCCAATTCATAACCAACTTCATTCTAGCTCAAACACTCCAAATTCAACACCCTCTCTTTTCCAGATTCAATCGAGATTTCTGTAATAAAATCGTGATTAAATTATCATGTTTGTTGTGAATTTGGTTCTAAGTTTGGTTGGGATAACTGCTTGTTATTATGTTCTTCGATTATTGTCAAAATCGTCGATGATTTTTGTTGCTAAAAAATGGTGGCGAGTGCTTGAAGATAGTCTTCATGTGTATCAATCCTACAAAATTCCACGATTCAATGATAATATGCAAGAGAATCAACTTCACCGGAAAGCTGCTACGTACCTGAATTCGTTACCTTCCGTTGAAGATTCCGATTTCGCTCACCTTTACTCAGGTAACAAGGTCTGTGAGATTAATCTCGTTCTCGATTCTGATCAAGTGTTTACGGACATTTTTCTCAGTGCTAGAGTTTACTGGAAAATCGAGAAGAATTGTTTGGTTTTGAAGCTGAGAAGAAAGGACAAGCGTCGGATTCTCCGTCCGTATCTTCAACATATTCATTCCGTGTTTGAGGAAATTGAACAGAGGAGAAAGGAGGTGCGGCTGTATATGAACGCGGAAAACGAGCCAGAGAAGAACGGCCGGTGGAAGTCTGTTCCGTTCACTCATCCGGCAACGATTGAAACGGCGGTGATTGATTCCGATCTCAAAAACAAGGTGAAGTCCGATTTGGAGTCGTTTTTGAAATCGAAGCAGTATTATCACCGGCTCGGGAGGGTGTGGAAACGGAGTTACCTCCTGTACGGTCCCTCCGGCACCGGCAAATCGAGCTTTATCGCCGGAATGGCGAAATTCCTCTCATACGATGTTTACGATGTGGATTTATCAAAAGTTTCCGGCGATTCCGATCTGAAAATGCTTCTGTTACAAACAACAAACAAATCCGTGATCGTGATAGAAGATCTCGACAGATACCTGATCGAGAAATCAACGGCCGTTAGCTTGTCCGGCATTTTGAATTTCATGGACGGGATTTTCTCTTGCTGCGGAGAGGAACGCGTGATGGTCTTTACAGTGAACGGTAAAGATCAAGTTGATCCAACGGTTCTAAGACCCGGACGCATTGACGTTCATATACAGTTCCCCTTATGTGATTTCCCTGCTTTCAAGACACTTGCTAGTAGTCATTTGGGGCTAAAAGAGCACAAGCTTTTCCCTCAAGTTGAAGAAATATTTCAAACCGGGGCTAGTTTGAGTCCGGCTGAGATTGGTGAGATCATGATCTCGAACCGTGGCTCACCAACCCGAGCCTTGAAGTCGATCATAACGGCATTGCAAACGAACAGTGATGCTCGGGTTGCAGTTAAAGTCGGACCAAAACTGACTAGTAGCGGTTCCACCAGATCGAATGCGGAAGAAATAGGTGATTCGGGTGTATTTTGTCAAGAAAGCGTTCACACAGTTAAAGAATTTAGAAAATTGTACGGTTTATTTAAAATGGGAAGTAGGAGGAAGGATTCCATAGATTTGGATTTGGGGAAGGAATCGCGACTAGAAGTGTAAGCATAGAATGTGATTTACACTGATGATTTGTTTTGGAGTGACATTTAAAACACCAAATTGTTACATACGTACTTTTTTCTTCTTTTTTTTTTTTATTTTAGGATAGGATTGTAAGATTTCACATTATTTGTTACAATGCATTTCTTGATCTAATACCCATGTTTCTTACAGAAAGCTTATTCTTGTAGTAACCACTTTTCTTGCATTTAATTTTCTGGTGTCATAAATAAATAAGATGTGGAAACGATATACTCTTTTTCCTTTGGTCTCATACTTATTGCTATCAAACGAGAGCCTACGTAAACTAAGAAAATACTCCATCCGTCTCAGAAAGATAGTTCACATTTTTTTCGTTGTTACTATGAGGGAACTTTGAGCATCTATAAATGCTACTTATAATTATGTTAATGTGAATCTAAAAATTGATATTAATAGTATTTATAATGATGTATTAAGAGCAATTTCAAAAATTTCATTAGAATAATTAAAAGTAGCCTTAATTATTACTCAAAGTTCCTTCGTAAAATCCATGAAAATAGGGGGACTATCATTCGGGACGGATGGAGTATATTGGAAAAATAAGTATTGTGAGTGGGTAGAAGAGCGAAAATAAATTAGTGGATAGTTGTTGTGAGTGGATAGAAAAGGGAAAAGTGAACATTTTGAGTACATAATAATAAGTATGAGACGCCCAAAATAAAAATAAAAATAAATAAGGGGCGGAGAGAGTATACTCATGTGGTAGTATGACGACGAGTAGTAATTGTTGTGGGTGAAATTTTAAGTTGTATCCATCTTGATTCCCCTTTAAAGATTGCAACGTCTCGAACAGCAGGTAAATTTCCCATTATTAATTATATTCTATTTTACTAATAATTTTTGCAGGTGTTAAATAGCAAATAAGCACATGTGGATAAGTTATGAATCAACTCCCAACGGGCTGATTGACCACGTCTCCTCCTCTTGAAGATAGAATGCGATTTTGTAGGGGAGTTAGTTATACTATTTAGATTAGGTCTCTTACTTTTCCATTTGTGTATAAATAGGGTCTTGGAGGTACACCAACACACACGCACTCACTCTCTGTAAACCTCCATAGCTCGAAAAAGTAAAAAAGATCAATATAAGCGTTTGAGAAGGAAGATGCTCTTAATCACCTCCCGAGGTTTTGTGTCGGCGAGATCATTGTCTCAAAGGCTTTCCTCGTTACATCCTTGTGCAATCTTTCAATTCTTTAGTTTTAATTCCATTCGTCCCTCCTTTATTTTGATTTCAACCAAGATCATACATCATTGTTTTTTTTCTACCAAAACAGTTTGGCGCCCACCGAGGGGCCCTTGGTTTTTTAAAATCTATTGAATTGTTATTGATTCAAAATGACTACTCAACTTATGATCTCCGGCGTTAGTAAGATTACCAGTTCCACTACTGGCATTAACATTTCATCCGGGGGCAGTACCCCAAAGACGTCAGCGGTTCTATCCAGTGGATTGCCTCCTCCTCCATCTTTGGGGTCAGGCAAGAAACAACCATCTCCTAATACAGATCCTGAGCTCAAAGGTATGTTGATCCAGATGAAGCACCAGTTAGATCAGCAGGGCAAGAGCACATCTTTGATAGCCGAAGCTGTAGTAAAGATGCAAAAGGAGCAACAGGCATTATCTGAGAGGATGGATTCAGTATCTCTTATACGTCCCAGGATCCTTGATTTTGGCACTGGTTCCTCGGTATTCAATGAATTTATACCAATGAGTTCAACAGTGAACGCGAAGACCACATCTCCAATGGGAGTCACATCTTCTATGATGCCAACATCTGTAGCTCCTACTATCTTTGATCTCATTGGAGAGCGAACCACTTATTCGTCCCTTACGCTCAATGTGTCAGGTGCACCTCAAGATGGACCCATCTTCACCAGCAGCACGATCGTTACATCTTCAGCTGGCAATACCCAACCATTTGGTAACATTAATTTTGCAAATTATTTTGATAATATTGCTCGTACTACTAATCCTTTTGCAGGTAATTACATAGCAAGTCAGCTCCAGGAATTGAGAGATTTGGTGATGAATGTACCTGGTGTCACTCCGCCCATCCAACAAGTCTCTTTAACATGTTACAATCAATCACGTTTCATTCCATCTATCGCACAAATTGACATCCCCAAAGTCTTCAACAATCCAAGCATGAAGTTGTATGATGGAAGCAGAGATTCTGAAGAGCATATCGCTCACTATCAGGAGAAGATGGAGATCGTCAGAGTACCTCTTCAATGCAGAGAGCCTTTTCTCTGCAAAGGTTTCGGTTCAACATTGGTCGGACCTGCATTGAAATGGTTGATTCGTCAACCACCAGGATCTATTGGTTCTTTTGCTCAGCTTGTCAACATGTTCAACAATCAATTCTCATGTGGCAGACAATTCGAGAAGCTCACTAGTGATCTCTACCGCATTATCCAACAACCTAATGAGGCTTTGAAGGACTATGTCAACCGATTCAACAAGGAAGTCCTGGAGATACCCAGTCTTGATATGGCTACGGCAACAGAAGTATTTAGAATGGGCCTGAAGAAAGATTCCCCGTTCTATGAGGACTTGGTGACGAACCCCTGCAAGAAGATGGAAGATGTACGTAACAGGGCTTTAAGATTCATCAGACTTGAGGAAGATAAGGTGCAACAGTTAAAGATATCTGGGAAATCTTCAACTTATGACCATCCAGACAGGATGATCGAGTCATCTCACCAGAGGCAGCACAGATCCAGACCCTATCACAGAAATGATTCTGATAAGATTAATTCTGTGGAAGATGAAGATCAAGATGATACTCTATGTCCTAAAATAACTGATTATTGCTTTTCTGTTGATGTTGCAGGAATCTTGTGTGCAATGAACAATCTTGGGGACAAAGCGAGATGGCCCAGAAAGAACGATAAACCTTCAGGATGGAAGGATAAATCCAAGTGGTGTGCTTACCATGAAGATTTTGGGCATCTTACTGAAGATTGTATCGCCTTGAGGAAAGAGTTGAGCTACTTGCTTTCCAAGGGCTATCTTAAAGAAATCCTCAGTCTAAAGCAGAAAACAAGGAAGCAGTCCCTGAGAAACTACCTTCTCCTCCACCAGTAACTAAGGTAATTAATATGATTAGTGGTGGTTCTCATATTTGTGGTACTTCTTATTCTGCAGCTAAGCGACATGCCAAGGATTCCAAGGATGAGAGACCTAGAAATCAAAAGAAGATCGCGAAGTTAACCTCTCAAGATGTCATCACCTTCGAAGAAGAAGATCGGGAGAATGTTCTAGATCCTCATCACGATGCATTGGTTATTTCCTTACAGATTGCAAATTGTAAGGTGAGACGAATTCTAGTAGATGGGTCCAGTTCAGTGAATCTTCTCACAGTTGAGGCCTTGAAGGAGATAAACATCCCAATGGAGAACATAGTTAAAAGATCAGTTCTTGTGGGCTTCAGCGGAGAAACCAAAGATACTCTCGGAGAAATTATGCTCCCAGTGTATATTGAAGGTGTTAACTCTATGGAGCGGTTTTGTATGATTGACTGTGAAATGAGCTATAATGTGATATTGGGCAGACCTTGGATCCATGCAATGAAGGCAGTACCATCAACTTATCATCAGTGTGTGAAGATGCCTACACCTTGGGGAGTTGTTACAATCTTCAGTGATCAACAGATGGCGAAGAATTGCTATATGACATCTATGAAGGCGTCGACATCTCCAAGGCAAGCATAGCAATTACAGAAGAAAGCACGTCAAGTCTTGGAAGCAAGGGAGCACGATGTGAAAGAAGTATTATTGGATCCCTCCAACCCATATTTGAAGGTGCTGATTGGCCAAGATGTACCAGTTGAATTTGAAGAAGAGTTGATGAAACTCTTAAAGGACAGAATCAAGAGCTTCGCTTGGAAACATGAAGACATCACAGGGATCAGCAAAGATGTTATAACTCATAAGCTCAACATTGCCCCATCCTTCAAACCAGTTCATCAGAAAAGGAGGAAGTTTGCTCAAGAAAGGAACCAGATCATCAAAGATGAAGTTGACAAACTATTGAAAGTAAAGATGATCAGAGAAGCAAAATATCCGAAGCTAATGTAGTGGTAGTAGAAAAGAGAGGTGGCAAATGGAGATTTTGTGTCGACTTCACGGACCTAAACAAGGCGTGCCTAAAGATCCCTTCCCGCTGCCGCATATAGACACATTGGTTGATGCAACTTCGGGACACGAGATCTTGACATTCATGGATGCAAATTCAGGATTTCAGCAGATCCAGATGGAACCATCCGACCAAGAAGACACCATCTTTATTACACCCTCAGGTATATATTGTTATATTGTTATGCCATTTGGACTAAGAAATGCAGGTACAACCTATCAGAAGCTGGTTAACATGATGTTCAAAGATCAAATTGGGCATACCATGGAAGTATACATAGATGATATGGTAGTAAAGTCAAAGAAAGCCAAGGACCATGTTCGAGATCTTACTCAAGCATTTGACATCTTAGACGCATTTAACATGAAGCTGAATCTAACAAAGTGCAATTTTGGTATGAAGTCTGGAAAGTTTCTGGGATATATGGTGACACAGAGAGGCATAGAAGCTAGCCCAGAACAAATCAGAGCCATAATCAACTTGGCGTCACCATGAAGCGTTAAAGATGTTCAGAGGTTGACCGGAAATGTGGCAGCACTCAATAGATTCATTTCCAAGTCTTTTAAAAGATGCAAGTCATTTTATGACATCTTGAAGAAGAATAGCAGATTTGAGTGGACACAACAACATGAAAAAGATTTCCAAGATCTTAAAAAATACTTGTCCACACCTCCATTATTGGTCAAACCTAAAGAAGGTGAGCCATTGTTTGCATACTTAGCCATTTCAGAAACAGCAGTTAGTGCAGTCTTGGTCAGAGAGCAAGATGGAAATCAGCATCCCATTTATTATGTAAGTAAAACTCTTCTAGATGCGGAAACAAGGTGCTCCCATCTTGAAAAGTTAATTTTAGCTTTGATTACTGCTTCAATAAAATTAAGGCATTATTTTGAAACCCATGTTATATGTATTCGTACTAACTATCCTATTAAGAATGTTATGAGAAAACCAGATATGTCAGGTAGGATGGTGAAATGGTCAGCTCAACTTAGCATTTATGATATCAAGTACGAACCAAGAACGGCGATAAAATCACAAGCTCTTGCAGATTTTGTGGCAGATTTCAGTCCAAACATGCAACAAGAAGTGGAAATAGAAGTCCAACAGCTTCCGGATGGAGATACCTTGGCAGAATGGACGCTGTACACCGATGGGGCATCAAACATGAGAGGAACAGGTCTTGGAATTGTACTAAAATCGCCACAAGGGGATATTATACCACAGGCTATTAGTTGTGATCTCAAAGCTACCAATAATGAGGCAGAATATGAAGCTCTCATTATGGGGCTAACTGTGGCACTAGATCTTAATATCAAAGTCATCCAGGTATATTGCGATTCTTTATTATTAGTCAATCATTTTAACGGATCTTATGCAGCTAAAAATGCCAAGATGACGTCATACTTGGGAGTTGTGAAGATCTTGGCCAGCAAATTTCAAGTGTTCAAGATAGAACAGATTCCCCGGGAAGAAAACTCACAGGCAGATGCTAGCCAACCTTGGTTCTGCCTTCAAGAGTTTGACTCAGACCAGTATACCCATTGTTCATGTCAATATTCCAGCCATAGAAAGATTGGAATTATTTTGTATTGATGATGACATCCAGGGAGCACAGGCTAAACCATCTTGGATCTCACCAATAATCAGATATCTTCAAGATGGTACCATCCCACCACAGGAAAAAAATGCAAAAGCATTCAGGGTAAGAAATGCAAGATATTTGTTAATAGATAATGTTTTGTTCAGAAAATCTTTTGCAGGTCCATACTTAAGATGTCTCGAACCTGATCAAGCTGCATCAATATTAAAAGAACTTCATGAAGGCTTGTGTGGAAATCATTTTGGGGGCAAGAGTTTATACGCAAAAGCCCTCAGGATGGGATACTTTCGGCCTACTATGCGTCAAGATGCAGCAGAATATTCCAAGAAGTGTGATTCTCGCCAGAGACATGGTGACATCTTACACCAGCCGGCAGAAATGATGCATCCTATTCTATCCACTTGGCCCTTCATGACTTGGGGAATGAACATTGTTGGGAAATTACCTAAAGCTCCTGGAGGAAAGGTGTTCTTACTAGCAATGACAGATTACTTTTCCAAATGGATCGAAGCTGAGGCTTATGTTCAAGTTCGTGATAAGGAAGTCATATCTTTCATAAAGAAGAATATCTTCAGCAGGTTCGGTATCCCTTCAGAAATTATATGTGACAACGGTTCCCAATTTATTAGCAAGAAGACTCAAGATTTTCTCACAAGATGGGGAATTAAGATGGTAACATCTTTACCCGTGCATCCCCAAGCAAATGGACAGGCTGAGTCTAGAAACAAGATCATTATTTCCAACTTGAAAAGGAGATTGGACCAGAAAAAAAGAAGATGGGCTGAAGAGTTACCTTTCGTCTTATGGGCTGATAGAACAACGCCTAAGAATGCGACGGGCCAGACTCCTTACTCTCTCGTTTTCGGATCAGAAGCGGTCGTTCCTGCTGAAGTCATCGTCCCCTCGGCAAGATATGGATTGTTAACTCCTGAGCAAAATAGTATTATCTTGGCTCAAGATCTTGATACCATTGATGAATTGAGGGATATGGCGAGAGTTAGGATGGCAGCATACCAGCAAAGGATTGCAAGATCTTACAACAAGAATGTCAGATTAAGAAAGTTCCAGGTTGGTGACTTGGTGCTAAGAAAGGTCCATCAGAACACAAGGGAGCTCAATGCTGGCAAGTTGGCACCAAAATAGGAAGGACCTTATTTAATAGATGCGGACGCAGGAAAGGGGGCATATTGGTTATCAACCTTGGAAGGTGTAAGGATCCCAAGATCTTGGAACGCTATCCATCTTAAAGCATACTTCATGTAAGTTTTAAGTTATCATTCAAATTCAGGAAGACAGGTACGCTTTTAATACAATGTCGTTCCAATTATTTCCATTTGATTTATATTTATCAAACTATTACTGACTTAAGCATTGGAGGGGTGTTAGCTAAGCTAACACCCAATCCTAACATGTTTCTGTCTTGCAAGGAAACTTAGGACGATCATTCCGAAATGCAATAAACCATGATGTCAACATTGTAAGGTTGTTGACATCTTATAGATCCACCAAGATGTCAAGATCTTAAAAGGTTGTTAGCATCTTAATGATTCAGGTATGATTTTTACTTTAAGTTAATTTTATTTTTTATTTTTATGCAAAGTTTATACTTATTCATAAAAACGACATTATTCAAGATGTTGGATTGTTAACATATTCTAGTTTTGCAAGAAAGCAACACTTATTTTTGAAGATTTCAAGAACACGACATCTTGAGATTGGCATCTCATCTTAAAAGTTCAAGGTACTAAATCCCTTCAAAGGTTTAAAGAAATTGACTTTCTTTCATTTTAAATTAAGGTTGATATACCTTCGCCTGGAGCACAAGATTTCAATAATGGTTAAGGTGAGGAATGGGCACGTATGTTTATATGTACGCACCCTCCATTTCCATTTAACTAAAATATTGAACTTAAGAAATTTTCAAATGGTTATGGCATATTCGTGTCATCTAAAGACAAAAGATCTTTGATATTTTCATATCAAACAAAGTATTATAAAGGACGTAACACCTTACACAAAATTGTTACAACTTGATCTACGGGGCACTGACATACTTATCAAACAAAAGAAAACTACCCTATCCAGTCAAAGGTTTGTTACTAACCATCTTCCTAACCTTGCATCGTGTTGGACCAACCCAACATATGAAAACCTAAAGACGACGTGTCCTTGACCCTTATGGGCCATTACATCCAAAATACCATAAAAGTTTAGAAAACAAAAAAAAATTGTCTTACAACTTTTCGGGACGCAGCCCATCAAAACTCATTGTTCAAAAACAATCATTGTTCAAAACCAAACATTGTTCAAACTTACCCTTAGGCATTCGCCTTTTCCTGACCATCTTCATTGTCTTGACCTTCAATCACCGGGACTGCAACTGACACGCCCCAAGTCCCGGGATTTCCTAATAGAACCTCGAACCTGGTGCGCGTAACTAACAAGAAACAAGAAACTAACGGAAAACAGGAACAATACCTGTTAAAACAAAACTGACATGATATGTATACTCAAGAGTAGGGAGCTAAGATAGCTCACACGAGTTCTAGACCAAGAAAATTTAAACCAAAATGGTTACATACAGCGGAAGACATGCCTAGCAACTAAGCTAGCAACAAGAACTGTCTAGGGACAACAAATACTACCCCAATACAAGTCCAGAGTTGAATTAACTCATACAAGATCGTCCTTACCAAAATATAAAAGGACACTACTTCGAACAACAATATCCTGCTGAGTAAGTTCCCAGCTAAGTCGAGCCTCACTGCGTACTATCCCCTGCTTTCCTGGGGGGGGGAAACAATTAAACAAATAAAGGGTGAGATAAATCTCAGTAAGCTATTAACATGCAATTATATGTCATGTTATCATACAATACAAGTAGATACTCAAGTGATCATATATCAAGTATCATCAAGTAACAAGTATAGGAGAGGCTAAGCCAACCCAACAAGTAATCAAGCTCAAGATATGATCAGGTAACAAGTAGTCAAGTAGTGTGAGAGGCTAAACCAACTCACAAGATGCACATAGGCCTATCACGCATTTGTACCTGAATCCTTCCTTATTCCTCCCAAGAATACCATTTGTTGTCGATGCTTTTCTAGCTGAGGACAACCAAGAACAGGAACAAGAGACTGCTGTGCAGTATATAAGAAGACCTGGTAACCAGTGTCATCCACAATAACAAGATCCACGTGGTGTTCGGGACGGGAGAACAGTATATAAGGAGACCTGGTATTCAGTGTCATCCACAATAACAAGATCCACATGGTGTTCGGGACGGGAGTTAGCATTCACTTAGGTCAGGCTTATTGATCCAACCAAGGAAGCTATGCCCTTACTATGGCCAGTAGTAAGGGGTCGGGCGGAAATACATAGGGACCCGATTGTCACTTAAACCCCAGCTCTCGCGACAAGCGTGAACCTATATATTTTCGAACAAGCAAGGAGAACCAGCTGGACTCACCAAGAATGCACAAGTAGATATTTACTTGAACTACGGAAACAGAACTCAGTCCCTTATTAGTGGACTATTCTTTATGCACCATGTAATTATGTATCATGTGCTCACGAGAATATGCACCATGTAACTATGTATCATGTGCTCACGAGAATATAAGTACACGTACTCAATTATTGCGAATATCAATCAAGTTTAACTATGGCACATAAGTGTCCATGTAACACGATCAATCCAAGTAAGAGTCCATTTATAACAGACTTCAGTCAAGTAGTAGGGTATATCATTTTGTCACATGCCAAGTTTGCACGTACATATTCATATCACGTTTAACACATTAAAGTGTCTATCACTATACCCTTACTATCAAATAGAGCCCAATACCTTAGACTCTGAACACGTAGTAGAATAGGTCACATTGTACCTAGACACAATCATACTTCACATATATGTATCGTTAGTAATCGAATACATTTTCTAACACATATTGTGTTCTGTAATCATTCTTATTAATTTAAATCGTAGTATTCACGATTATATGAATTATCTTCATATTACACTAGTCCCTATTTTCTTTAGGAACTCATTTCAAGACAAGATATCAAGTTCAGGTATACAGTAGGGTTAATCATTCTCTAACTAGTTTCATAACCCAATTCTTTGGTTATTCATGTCATGTATCAAATAATCAAGAAGCTACATTCTATCAAGTAGCTACATGCAAGATTTGCATATACACATCGAGACTCTTTCCAGTTATTACCATATTCATGTCATGGTTTCAAGACATTCAAGACTTTCAAGAAAATCAAGACAGTCAAGACTTTTACAAGATTTTATTATCTTGTATCCAAGTTCTCAATCCATTTTCTTGGATGGTTAAACATGTACAAGAGTTAATTAACTTATACTTAAGTTATCAATCCAACTCCTTGATTATTTAAGACAAGGACAAGATTTACTCATCTTATATTCACGTTTTAATTAAGAAGATGAGCTATACATTTTCCCAATCAAGTTCACGATCCTATTCCTAGGATATTCAAGTTCAAGGCATTAGTTGGTGTCCTTTAGGTACACAAACTTTAGCTACGAGAGGGGAGACTAATCCAATATTCGTGGACTAGCTCAACGGAACACAAGCTTCAAGTAATCAAGAAGTCACATTGTTATCAAGTAACTATGTGCGATGATTGCACATACAAGTCAAGAATATTTCTTATTCACGTTAATGCTTGTTCTGAGCACTTTCGAGTTTACACCTTACCCATAAATTGGTGTCAAGGCATATACAAAATATATTAATCTTATATTCATGTTTAAATCCCTTTTCTTTGGATGTTCAAGTCATGTACAAGATTTTATTGTCTTATACTTCAAGTTTTATTCCAATCTTTGGACATTCAATCATGTATAAGAGTTATACACTTTACTCTTACCAATTCTAAATCCTATTCTTAGGATGTTCACGTTCAAAACATTGTTTATACCCCTAAGGTACACAAGACGTTGATTTCCCAGACACATAAGAGCATTCATACTCTTATACTCAAGTTCAATATCCTAAAACACCTATCTAGGTGCTCTAGACAATCACTTTAAAACCCCATTAATTTATTCTTTGAATAGCCCTCTAAGTCTAGGTTATTCAGCTTCTTTCGGATCTTGATTCCGACTTTCCTATAGAAAGTTATGGAGGAAACAAGTCAAGAAGGAAAATCAGGATTTTCACTTGGCACGACCGTGCTCTAGAAATTGGCACGACCGTGCTAACACTGCCGAGGAATTTCACACAAAATTCATTTTTGGCACGACCGTGCCCATAAAAGGCGCACGACCGTGCTAACACTGCCGAGGGAATTTGCCTAAAGGTAACAATTTGGCACGACCGTGCCAAATAAAGGCACACGACCGTGCGGTACAAATTTTTGGCCCTTTTTCCCCTGAATTCAAGCTTAATAATTCTCCGTCCCAAGAGTAGGAGTAACATTTAACTAACACTCCTAACATTCTCAGGAGTATACTAACAAGTTTAGAACTCCTATTTCAAGCCCAATTCATTTCTTTTACCGTCCCATAAATAATAGGACAATTTCCTTTTATTCCTATTTAATATTTCACCGTCCCCAAAAGTATAAGTATAATTTTATTTTATACTAATATACCCATCTTGGGATACTTCCATTCATTTCCCCGTACCACAAATAATGGTACAATTTTTCTAATAATAATTAAATCAAGTTACTATTTTACCGTCTCACGAATAGGAGTATAATTTCCTTTTCACATTACCAGGACACTTTTAAGTTAAATTTCATGCTTTGAAATTTATACTAAAGTTCTTTCATCATTTTCACACACAGAGGGTTTATACTCCATCTGTCCCAAAATTATAAGTATCACAAAAATCACCCCAAATCACGAAATTCACAAGCACAAGTATCAAAAATAACATATAAGCATGTTATTACAAGCAAGGGGGAGCTAATAACTTACCTAGTGAAAAATCAAGTTGACCCAAATTAATTTCTGATCGGTCTGGAACGCTCTATTCAACGCCACGAATATTTATCTGGGACCGGAATCACGAACAGAGGAATAATTAATCGCGAGGAGTCGAGAATAGGGTAAAACTGGACTCCCTTCAATGGAACAGAGGAAAGAACGAGAAGATTTGAGATGTTGCCTTTCTCAGAGAAGGCAACATACTATATATACTTATAACTTTCGAGAAATTGCAATTAGGCCCCTCAAGTTCTAACTTTGACACAAAGGCCCCTAAACTTTCAACTTTGACATTTAACCACCTTAATTTTCTAAAGTAGTTAAATAATTAACTCAAATAAAATAGCATATAAATATGCTAACCAAGAATTTAACAAGCAAGTCAAAAATTTAACAAATCAGTCAAATATTTAACGAAATTAAGGATGGGCATTACATCCTCCCCACCTTAAAGAAAATTCGTCCTCGAATTTTTTTCTAGATTAAGATTATAACATATATAATCAACAAGTAGGACTCGATCACATCAAGAATATACACATATACTCACAAATATTTTATGCAATCACGATACATCAATCATGACGATAAGACACATAAAGTCATGCAGACTCGGTTAGTCAATCCACTATATTGGTGAAACTTGACATATCCACTAAAAATCACAGAACTGGTCATATCCTCCAGATCACTGTAATACTAGTCAAATCCACTAGGCAATCTCAAATACTGAAGTCGTGGTTATCCATCGTTTCAATATTCAAAACTGACTTTACGTATATCAATCCATCAAGACAATCCATCAAAAGATGTAGCTCTCGGTGTCAAATAGTTAACAATGGAGCTGCCCTCGAAATTCATTAATGAATCTCTAACAAGATCAAGAATATCTCAAGAACACGCATACCTTGGTTGTTTCCACTTATAGGTCAACACAGATACTCACTTCAGACATCTACTACAAGGTAGATATATCCTCTATCAACAAATTTCTCAAGTTGAATCTTCAACTCTTTTAACTCAAACAAGGTCAAGAACATTAATCCAGATGTCAGCACTGTATTCGCACTGTAACAACTCAAGATAATCCAAGTTTCTCATCAAGAATGGTGTATCCATCTGATTTGGTATAGAAATTCCACTATCAATCACATAGATTGAGTACCCAGTACAATCTCAAGAACCCTTTCTAGACTTTCAATGCAGAACATAAAGGTTATGCATAAATCTATCATGCTCACATATATAGTCAAGCATACTAGCATAGAAATAGTTACCATCTATTGTGGTAAACAAGATTGGCCTAACACATAGAAAGCCAAGTCATGACACGTACACAGCCAAGCTATATCACGTATCACATCAATGTCCCATACCGGTGACACGACCAAATTAACATAGAACGTATAGGGTGTTATCACCCACACTTCTATCAAGCTCTTATTCATAACAATATCAACACGAGTCTCTTACTAGAGAATACACTTTCACATAATTCACGAGATAAGGACAAGCATGCATATATAGCACGAAACAATGTCCACAAGACAAGATAGATACGCCTAAGTCTTTAAAGACTCGCGCTCTCGATTCTCAAACCATCTAATCCAATTGGATCAACACTATCAACACCAGTCCTATGCCTGGTATAACAACAAGTAACGAAGCACTCGGCATCGAAAACACACCCAAGACTAACCCAACCTAGGCCATAGACCCTATCCAGGCTTAGAGCTAAACCATAGCTCTGATACCACCCTGACACGCCCCAAGTCCCGGGATTCCCTAATAGAACCTCGAACCTGGTGCGCGTAACTAACAAGAAACAAGAAACTAACGGAAAACAGGAACAATACCTGTTAAAACAAAACTGACATGATATGTATACTCAAGAGTAGGGAGCTAAGATAGCTCACACGAGTTCTAGACCAAGAAAATTTAAACCAAAATGGTTACATACAGCGGAAGACATGCCTAGCAACTAAGCTAGCAACAAGAACTGTCTAGGGACAACAAATACTACCCCAATACAAGTCCAGAGTTGAATTAACTCATACAAGATCGTCCTTACCAAAATATAAAAGGACACTACTTCGAACAACAATATCCTGCTGAGTAAGTTCCCAGCTAAGTCGAGCCTCACTGCGTACTATCCCCTGCTTTCCTGGGGGGGGGAAACAATTAAACAAATAAAGGGTGAGATAAATCTCAGTAAGCTATTAACATGCAATTATATGTCATGTTATCATACAATACAAGTAGATACTCAAGTGATCATATATCAAGTATCATCAAGTAACAAGTATAGGAGAGGCTAAGCCAACCCAACAAGTAATCAAGCTCAAGATATGATCAGGTAACAAGTAGTCAAGTAGTGTGAGAGGCTAAACCAACTCACAAGATGCACATAGGCCTATCACGCATTTGTACCTGAATCCTTCCTTATTCCTCCCAAGAATACCATTTGTTGTCGATGCTTTTCTAGCTGAGGACAACCAAGAACAGGAACAAGAGACTGCTGTGCAGTATATAAGAAGACCTGGTAACCAGTGTCATCCACAATAACAAGATCCACGTGGTGTTCGGGACGGGAGAACAGTATATAAGGAGACCTGGTATTCAGTGTCATCCACAATAACAAGATCCACATGGTGTTCGGGACGGGAGTTAGCATTCACTTAGGTCAGGCTTATTGCTCCAACCAAGGAAGCTATGCCCTTACTATGGCCAGTAGTAAGGGGTCGGGCGGAAATACATAGGGACCCGATTGTCACTTAAACCCCAGCTCTCGCGACAAGCGTGAACCTATATATTTTCGAACAAGCAAGGAGAACCAGCTGGACTCACCAAGAATGCACAAGTAGATATTTACTTGAACTACGGAAACAGAACTCAGTCCCTTATTAGTGGACTATTCTTTATGCACCATGTAATTATGTATCATGTGCTCACGAGAATATGCACCATGTAACTATGTATCATGTGCTCACGAGAATATAAGTACACGTACTCAATTATTGCGAATATCAATCAAGTTTAACTATGGCACATAAGTGTCCATGTAACACGATCAATCCAAGTAAGAGTCCATTTATAACAGACTTCAGTCAAGTAGTAGGGTATATCATTTTGTCACATGCCAAGTTTGCACGTACATATTCATATCACGTTTAACACATTAAAGTGTCTATCACTATACCCTTACTATCAAATAGAGCCCAATACCTTAGACTCTGAACACGTAGTAGAATAGGTCACATTGTACCTAGACACAATCATACTTCACATATATGTATCGTTAGTAATCGAATACATTTTCTAACACATATTGTGTTCTGTAATCATTCTTATTAATTTAAATCGTAGTATTCACGATTATATGAATTATCTTCATATTACACTAGTCCCTATTTTCTTTAGGAACTCATTTCAAGACAAGATATCAAGTTCAGGTATACAGTAGGGTTAATCATTCTCTAACTAGTTTCATAACCCAATTCTTTGGTTATTCATGTCATGTATCAAATAATCAAGAAGCTACATTCTATCAAGTAGCTACATGCAAGATTTGCATATACACATCGAGACTCTTTCCAGTTATTACCATATTCATGTCATGGTTTCAAGACATTCAAGACTTTCAAGAAAATCAAGACAGTCAAGACTTTTACAAGATTTTATTATCTTGTATCCAAGTTCTCAATCCATTTTCTTGGATGGTTAAACATGTACAAGAGTTAATTAACTTATACTTAAGTTATCAATCCAACTCCTTGATTATTTAAGACAAGGACAAGATTTACTCATCTTATATTCACGTTTTAATTAAGAAGATGAGCTATACATTTTCCCAATCAAGTTCACGATCCTATTCCTAGGATATTCAAGTTCAAGGCATTAGTTGGTGTCCTTTAGGTACACAAACTTTAGCTACGAGAGGGGAGACTAATCCAAGATTCGTGGACTAGCTCAACGGAACACAAGCTTCAAGTAATCAAGAAGTCACATTGTTATCAAGTAACTATGTGCGATGATTGCACATACAAGTCAAGAATATTTCTTATTCACGTTAATGCTTGTTCTGAGCACTTTCGAGTTTACACCTTACCCATAAATTGGTGTCAAGGCATATACAAAATATATTAATCTTATATTCATGTTTAAATCCCTTTTCTTTGGATGTTCAAGTCATGTACAAGATTTTATTGTCTTATACTTCAAGTTTTATTCCAATCTTTGGACATTCAATCATGTATAAGAGTTATACACTTTACTCTTACCAATTCTAAATCCTATTATTAGGATGTTCACGTTCAAAACATTGTTTATACCCCTAAGGTACACAAGACGTTGATTTCCCAGACACATAAGAGCATTCATACTCTTATACTCAAGTTCAATATCATAAAACACCTATCTAGGTGCTCTAGACAATCACTTTAAAACCCCATTAATTTATTCTTTGAATAGCCCTCTAAGTCTAGGTTATTCAGCTTCTTTCGGATCTTGATTCCGACTTTCCTATAGAAAGTTATGGAGGAAACAAGTCAAGAAGGAAAATCAGGATTTTCACTTGGCACGACCGTGCTCTAGAAATTGGCACGACCGTGCTAACACTGCCGAGGAATTTCACACAAAATTCATTTTTGGCACGACCGTGCCCATAAAAGGCGCACGACCGTGCTAACACTGCCGAGGGAATTTGCCTAAAGGTAACAATTTGGCACGACCGTGCCAAATAAAGGCACACGACCGTGCGGTACAAATTTTTGGCCCTTTTTCCCCTGAATTCAAGCTTAATAATTCTCCGTCCCAAGAGTAGGAGTAACATTTAACTAACACTCCTAACATTCTCAGGAGTATACTAACAAGTTTAGAACTCCTATTTCAAGCCCAATTCATTTCTTTTACCGTCCCATAAATAATAGGACAATTTCCTTTTATTCCTATTTAATATTTCACCGTCCCCAAAAGTATAAGTATAATTTTATTTTATACTAACACCCATCTTGGGATACTTCCATTCATTTCCCCGTACCACAAATAATGGTACAATTTTTCTAATAATAATTAAATCAAGTTACTATTTTACCGTCTCACGAATAGGAGTATAATTTCCTTTTCACATTACCAGGACACTTTTAAGTTAAATTTCATGCTTTGAAATTTATACTAAAGTTCTTTCATCATTTTCACACACAGAGGGTTTATACTCCATCTGTCCCAAAATTATAAGTATCACAAAAATCACCCCAAATCACGAAATTCACAAGCACAAGTATCAAAAATAACATATAAGCATGTTATTACAAGCAAGGGGGAGCTAATAACTTACCTAGTGAAAAATCAAGTTGACCCAAATTAATTTCTGATCGGTCTGGAACGCTCTATTCAACGCCACGAATATTTATCCGGGACCGGAATCACGAACAGAGGAATAATTAATCGCGAGGAGTCGAGAATAGGGTAAAACTGGACTCCCTTCAATGGAACAGAGGAAAGAACGAGAAGATTTGAGATGTTGCCTTTCTCAGAGAAGGCAACATACTATATATACTTATAACTTTCGAGAAATTGCAATTAGACCCCTCAAGTTCTAACTTTGACACAAAGGCCCCTAAACTTTCAACTTTGACATTTAACCACCTTAATTTTCTAAAGTAGTTAAATAATTAACTCAAATAAAATAGCATATAAATATGCTAACCAAGAATTTAACAAGCAAGTCAAAAATTTAACAAATCAGTCAAATATTTAACGAAATTAAGGATGGGCATTACAGCAACACTGGAAGAAACCTCACCAACTTCAACTGCTTTACCATTAAGCCTCTTCAGGATGATCCTCTCTTTTTCCAAGTCCCAAACCTCATGTTTACCTTCATAGAATTCTTGAATCATTCTGATCTTGATTTCCACCATCATTTTTGCTGCAGACTTGGTAAGTGTAAGTACCCCAATCTGAATTTGACCAACTTAGAGGAATTCTAGGCACCATTCAGGGATAAACTGATAGGCCAAGACTTCACTAGGATAAATTTAGAACACAAGGACCTTTCTAGAATAAAAATTGGAAAAATCCAGAAGGCACCATCCCTAGCCGTACGGCTACTTTGGGAGGTCACAGGGCCTATAAATTAAATCCCTTGCTGATCATTCAAGGGGGAGAAATGATTATTGTTAGTGTTACTCTGCTAAAATTGCTCCAGAGAGTGTTTTGAGAGTGAAAGAGAAAGGAAGATTGGCCTAACTAAACATAGGTGAAGCCACCTTCTCCCCCATCCTTCTCTTCATCTTATCTCTTTTGTTTGTTCATATTATTGTTGTTCATCTTTTAATTCTTGCAAGTCTTGTCCATTCAAGCAACTTAATTTCTTGCAAGTCTTGTCCATTCAAGCAACTTAATTTCATTTGCAAGTCTTGTCCTTCAAGCACTATATATATATATATATATATATTGTAATACATTATGGTCCAAACCATGGATGATTCTAGGTGCCCTTCACACTTTGTGTGAAAGTGGTTCTAACCTAAGGATGATCATGGTTTGTTGAATTTCTTACTTATAACAAATTAATGATCTATTTTAATAAAAAAGGCACATGTTTTGGTTGATTATGTTGTTCATTGGTAGCAAGGATGGTCATTTGGATGATAAAGTTTCAATCTTTATCATCCAAACATTGATCTAGCTTCAAAATCCCCTTTGGGGTCATAAAGATCAAATCTTTATGTCAAATAATGTTGTCCCAAGGTTGTATTTGGCTTAAGGATCCACTCTTGTGGTGAAAGTCCAAATCTTTATATTGATTTTGTCTTTATTTGGCAATGATAATCATGTGGGATGATAAAACCTTAGTGTTTATCATCTTATCCTTTTGATTTAGCTTTGAAATCCCATTTTGGGTCATAAAGATTGAATCTTTATGCAATAATTTGGTCCTTAAGAGGTTAATAATGTATAAAAATGTCATCTTGATGATAAAGTTTCCATCTTTAATCATCAAATGGTCATTTTGTCTCATTTGGCCATGTTCGCCATCTTTTCCAATTTTATCCCATGATTGCCTTTGAACATACCAAAATTCATGTTTTGGGGTCCTTTTGATGATCATTGAGCATAGGAATGAAGTAATTCAAGGTTTTATATGTTGGAATGAAAGCTGGAAATAAAACAGTTTAGTCCAGTTCAGGCAGAATGCTCTGTTTTTGCCTGGAACTGGACTGTTTCTTGATAAACTGTAAAAATCCCAGGGAAGATCATCCCATCCGTACGGATGGTTTGGGTCGGATGGAAAATGACCCTTTTGCCCCTTGTTCTGTTGTTTCTTGTGCAAATAAAACCTTCTTGTTCAGTTAAAATTGATAAACAGTTAAAAACAGAGATTTCCCGTTAAAACACACACACACACATGCACTTTTGTTAATTAACAAGGGAGACTCGGTTTTGACCGAGGCGGCTTGGGTGACGTAAAACTCTTCCCAAGCCGTAACCTGAACTCCGAACCTTTTATCTCTAACCTTTTTCATTTTCTTGGGTTTAAAATTAACAAAGTGTGGCGACTCCGTTAAATTGTACCATTGTGTTTGGAACCATCCCGGCTTTGGACACGTGTTGACCTTCGTCACGGGGCGGGATCCTTACAGTGGCGACTCCGCTGGGGAATAAAGTGCTTGCAAACATCTCTTTAGAAGCTTTGGAGGCACTTTTGTGTGGGTCAAACTCCCGTTCCCGTTAGTTGACCTTGTGCATGCTTTTGTGTGTTTCATGTTTCTGTTTGAACTTTTTTGGGTGGATCTGTTCTGGAAATGCAATAAACTGGGGCTTGGTGATCAGAAGTTGGAAAAACTGAAGAAAAATAAAATCTCAACCCTCTTGTCTTAGCCGTACGGCTACTTTGGGTAGGGGTCAGAATGTTGCAATTTAACCATTTTATGCAGGAAGCAACACTCCGAACACCCCCTTTGCTTCTGCTTTTCCAGGTTCCAAATTTACAGTCTTATTTGTGCACATTACCTCCTTTTCTTTGGCCAAAACTTGGTTCTTAAAGCTTGGTTATGCACAATCTTTTGGGAAAATAAAATAGATTTTCAAAGCCTCATTGTGCATAACCCTTCTTGAAAAATTTCTTTGTTTTCAAAACCCTCTTTTTGTTGTGCACAACTTGATTTGTACAAATGGCTTTCAAATGAATTGCTCTTCTTGTATAAATGTTTGGCTTTCAAAAATTCTTGGTTGTGCACAATTGTTACATGTACAAAGATTTGGTCCTCACTTGTTCATATTATTTGATTGATTGCTTGTATAAATTGCTTATTCCATGTTTGTCCATATTTGTTCATATCTTGCTCATGTCTTGTTCATAATATTGAAAAACGGATTGAAAATTTCTATTTTGACTCAAAAGGGAATATAGAATGACTTCACACAACGCGTACTTGACCTTGCACGTTCCAAATACCCTTTAAACCCGAGATGGATGCCAGATGCAGCTCGATTGGCGCTCTTGTTCCCTTCGAGCGCGCACGGGTCCATTCCACCTCCCCTTCCGAGCCGAGTCAACCACACATGTCCGTGACACACAAATATCGTGACTTCGGTTGGTTTTTGGTCTAGTTCACATTGCCACATCCTTAATGCGTGTCTAAGGTTAATCATGGCCAAGTTAGTGCCCGAGTCATGACTCCTTGTGAAAGCAAGTGTGGCCATGGTCAATTTTGACCCGGTCCTTGACTTACGCGTTAATGTTGATCGTAATTAACCTAAGTCATGTATTAAGGATAGGGTGACACCGTGTTGTCAAGCCCTAATGAATGGTCCATACTAATCATCCTTAATCCCAAGGATAATGTTCGAGAGCCCTCATCAAAGATGAGGTTATGCCAGAAGTCCCTTAAGTCCCTAAGACGAATCTCGACCTTAACCGGGGCTTAATCATGATTGGAATGGCTCATGTATTGGGAATCTTGCGACACACTAGACACTAGGTTCGTTAATTTCGGCCGGTGGAAGCCGCTTGCCCTATAGGACCCTCACCCGGGACAGTCCATCCCTGGGAGTGTACAAGGCAGGTGAAAAACGAGGGGTCTATAGGCGTAGTGATGGCCTCCACTGATCCAGGATATAGAATAGTTGCGAAAAAGAAGAGGAATCTTTTCCAACCATTTAGGAATAAAAATGTGTTTTAAGTAAAGTTGAACGAATAAATAATTGCACGTGGCATGAGCTTGCTCCGTTCTTTGTTTTTTGTCTTCGACACATTCTTGCGTTAATAAATGTCACTTTGTTAAGTCTTTGGACGGACCCCCGTTGTCCTCCAAGACCTCCGTTATGTGATTTCGTTAAGTCTTTGGATGGACCCCCCGTTGTCCTCCAAGACCTCTGCTATGTGATTTCGTTAAGTCTTTGGACGGACCCCCGTTGTCCTCCAAGACCTCCGTTGTGCGATTTCGTTAAGTCTTTGGACGGACCCCCATTGTCCTCCGAGACCCCGTTAAGATTCCCGTCAAGACCTTAGGCGTTGTCCCCTAGGTCCCCGCTAAACCCCTAGGAATAGTCCATTAGAAAGTCAAGTCTTGGAAGGATCCCCCTTTATCCTCCCAGAATGCCAGTCAAGTCTTTGGACGGACCCCCGTTGTCCTCCGAGACCCCGTTAAGATTTCCGTCAAGACCTTAGGCGTTTTCCCTTAGGTCCCCGCTAAACCCCTAGGAATAGTCCCCTAGGAAGTCAAGTCTTGGAAGGATCCCCCCTTATCCTCCCAAAATGCCAGTCAAGTCTTTGAATGGATCCCCGTTGCCATCCAAGAAGTCTGTTACAACCTTGTAAGTAGACACCCTTTTGAATCTCAAATGGATTTAAGATCCCATTTGATCCCGTCCACCTTTCACCCCAACGGTCATTTCCCATCAGTAGCATGAGCATTCGCCCAATGTTTACCCGAGCCTAAGTTGCATTCTTTCTCTGCCGCAGCAAAAATGAAGTGGAAAAGAGCACCGTGTCACCGCCTGTCCAGCATTGAGTCTGACAGTTCCTCAGTCGCTACAACACCTCCACTCCGGTACCTCGAAACGACCAGCTCAGAGGAAAGCAGTTAGGGAAGTGATACCGCAGATGATCAGACCAATCCAACCAAAGAAGAGTTGCTCCAAGCTTTAGAAGCCTCCAAGGTTAAGGAAGAGATTACCAGGTTACACCACGAGAAAGCACGGGACCGATTTGTTGAGTCGATGAGACGGAAGGGTATTGAGGTTTTTTTTCAGACAGATGGATCCTTCATTGAAATTTCTGACCACAAGGAAGAGGTCGAAGTCACCCAAACTCCGAATTGCAACCAAAATCCACCCCCTCAACCTCGCGAAAACACCAAATCCCCTCATTCTCTATCCCAAAGCTTACCTCCCACTCAGGCTCACTACACCTTGCCTCACCCCAGATCCAACATCACCCTTGGGTTGCCCCCCATAAATCCCCAAATACAATACACTCAAAACACCCATGTCTCACCAATCACACCGATCATGCCTCAGCCATCACTCCCACGATATCTTCCTAATTATGCTCCCTCTCAGTTCGAGATATCCAATCAAATCCCGAGAACTCAGTCACCATATATGGATACTCAATCAAGCATTGGACCCCACGGAGACCCGTATCATTTCTACGGTCTGGGACCTTTTGGACCACAAGTTCATTGCATACCTCCGATGTACATTCCTATGAGCAACCGAGGTTATGAGTATGCCTACGCCCATGCACTTCCACGGAGTCCTCATGGTTCACCACAGCCGGGTAACGTATTGGGAAAGAGATGGCAAATGAAATATAAGGAACCCCTTGCCTCGAGCGGCGGTAATCCTCGTCACCACCACATCTCAGCCAGAGATAAAAGAAATACCAAACGCCAACCCAAACCCCATTTCATAAGATTTGAGGATTTCGGAATGCCCATAAGCAAGGTATTTGAGAGATTGGTTAAGTAAGGCCTCACAAAGCCCCTTGTCAACTTTCAACCCAAGGAGAAGTATCTTGATGAGAACAAAAGATGCGCTTTCCACAATTACCATGGGCATAATACCGACGAGTGCCCTGTTGTGAAGCATATCATTCTGGGTTTGATTAAGGAGGGAAAGATTGAACCCCCTCATGCCTCCGACGCAGCCAACAGCCCGAGTGTCAACATACTCAATCCTGTGACCTCTCCAAGGATCAATGAATGGAGTGATATCCGCCCCAATGAGAAGGAGCCCGTGGTCGACAGAGTCACCAATCCCAAAGTAGGAGAGACAGTTTCGGGAAGATTGACAAATTCAGTATCTAAGATGGTGGTTCCTAACATCAGCAAAGCTAAAGGTGACGGAAAACGTTGGGGAAGGATCAGTGGCACAGGAAATGTCTGAAGGGTTAAATACCCCAGGTTGTAAAATTGATAATGCCGTGGTTGCCGTAACAGAGGACGAAATTTCAA
Source organism: Campanula takesimana (assembly GCA_026119855.1). NCBI lineage: Eukaryota > Viridiplantae > Streptophyta > Magnoliopsida > Asterales > Campanulaceae > Campanula > Campanula takesimana. The sequence goes on from JAOWBW010000026.1 coordinate 376,119, forward strand.
AACCTCTTTCATCAACCTCCCCTTTGGAAAAGTCAAAGTCCATTGTTAGGATGTGTGATAAGTCTGTTAGGTTTAGTAAAAGTCTTGACTCCCCTGTTGATGCCATGTGGTGACCATTCTGAGTCCATTGTCAGTTTTCTTAATAAAATTATTATTATCGCCTTGACAAAAGTTCGCAAAGTGTGTGTGAGTCTTTCACTCAAAACAAAAGTATGTCCTAAAAAAAATCTTAAAATAAAAGATCAAGTTTTTCCTAAAAGGCTAATCTAATAATGAAGCATTTTTCTCAAATCATGGTTATAATTTCGCCTTGAAGTTTAATATGCTAAAAGTCCTTCGCGGTTCTGTCCATCGGAAACATCGACAAGGAGCCCACACCTGAATTGGCGTCTGAGACAACCATCCATGTGAACAACAAGGGAAAGCCAGTGCTTCGGAAGCCCAAAGACGGCTACATCAAATAGAGGTCTGTACCCTCGTCGAGTGTCATGAACAAAGGTTGCGCGCCCTGAAAGGAAATCACCAAAAGGAGATGGCCAGAGCAAACTCCCAACTCACGAATAGTAGACGGATCCAGCAATTACAACGCCAAGCCAAATGGAGACCTCACGACATCTTTCCCGATGACATGGAACCCGAGTTCCCCATAGAAGACATGGAATATGACGCCGACAACCCTTCCAACAATTGAGGAAGATAATGGATCATCATGCTTCATGGGAGCCCATCCCTAAAAAAAATAAAAAAAATAAAATGAAAATGAGTCTTCCAGCCTCGTAGGGTCTAGACTTTCACCAAAAGTCCGTCCCGGACTGTGTCTTTTTATTTTTACAAAGGTCCATACTTGGACATGTATGTATAAAGTTATCTAAATAAAAGATTCATTTTCCTTCTCTTCTAACTAGACTTGAGACATTATTTGCAATATACACTTACTCTTGAAATTGTCTTGCTTGTTATTATCAATTGATTGCTATGTCCCTAAAATGATGAATTGACTTCAAAGCATACTAGTCAATGATGACTCATTAAGGAAGAATGGACCTAACGCAAATGAAAAGTGTTAAATGCAAACAATTAATCTTGATGTGAATAAATGTTGTGATCAATTGGCATAAAGAAACCGTTAATGACAAGCATTCCCCGATACACAACCTGATACACCTTTCCGATGCAAATTATGGATGCACATCAAAGACATCCCGAGACAATGAAAAGGCAAGGATGTTGTTGCTCAATCACCAAGATTCGACCGTGATCGCACATGTGCAACCGAGCAAGGGACTTCCCGGATCCTCAAAGTCAAAGCGAGGAGTGACGGACATTCTACCAAGGGGCTGCAGATGAGCCAATGTCTAAGATAACAAGTTGGGGCTGATGTTTCCCCCTCTCTCTAAAAAAAAATGATAAGAGAGAAAAGAAAGGGACAATGGGAAGAACGATCAAACCATGGCTTTCCCAAAGTAGCTAAGCCTCTCCCCCATGGTCCTATCAATGACCAATTTAACAGACAATGACCAATTCCCCATAAACACCTTTTGATCTTGCCATTGATCGAATCTTAATCTTAATTGATCACAACATTTATACATGCTAAGGCTAATTGCTTTCTATAATCCTGACTTAATGACAAACATAGTCCATCCAAGCAATCCTTTGATGATATTAACTATAGCAAATTTCAAATATCTCAACAAGTCTTCTTTTCTCCATCTTAGGAAAGAGCTAAACACTTGTATTCTGTCAAGCAAGGGCTTCCTCCCATTTCATGATATATTGCTCAAAGAGCTTACCCGCATAAATGGACTCTCTCCCAAATAAAATGCCCTGGGATGTTTCCTCCAAGAAAAATACTTTAAAGTCCCCATTCTATTGAGTCGGCTGGATAACTCATATATATAAAAAAAAGGGGCACCAAAAAAGAAGCCCGCTAGGTTGAAAACCCGTAAGGGCGGCCTAGGCAAAAAACAGGGTGTGCCATAAAAGACGCAAAAAAGTAGCCCGCTAGGTTGAAAACCCGCAAGGGCGGCCTAGGCAAAAGAAAGGGTGCGTCATGAAAAAGTGATGGGTTCCTAACCTCATTCCAAAGGTCAGAAGATGATATTTGGGCTACTCCGCCATCGACAAAGACATGGGGCTATGCCACCATCGACGCCAACAAGGACATGGGGCTACCCCAACATTGATGACTACAAGGACATGGGGCTACCCCAACATCGACGACAAAAGGGTTCTTTACTTCTGATCGCTCCTAAGAAATGGACAAAGCTCCAAAGGACTTTATGCATAACAACCTCACGGTTAAGTTAAAATAAAAATTTTGACTAAAATGCTTTGTTAAAAGATTTGCCTTTAGGAATAAGCATTTCTGAAAATTGCCCTTTTGGCATCCTTTATCAAAGACCATGTTTCAAGCAAAATGCTTTTGATCTCCTCTCAAAATGATTTTCCCAAAGTTTTGGACTCTTTCGTCCACAATGTGTCTTAACGGTTACCCCTAGGCTCTTCTTCGGTGTCAAGAAAATGTGTCAACCGTCCCGTAGAGTAGAGTTGACCCAAGTCAAACCTTGACTCAGAATAGTCATTATAGGTTGAGACCCTTATCCCCGACAGTTCAAAATGACGTAAGACCAGCCATTTAGTCAATCCTCTCCCATAGAGCCAAGTTGACCAAGTCCCGGCAGTCCAAAATGACGTAAGACCATCCTTGTTAGTCAACCATCTCGTAGTTAGTGTTGACCAAACCTTTAGGATTAACCGAGTGAAAGTCAAATCCGTTGTTGCCCCGACAGTCCAAAATGACGTAAGACCAGCCATTTAGTCAACCCTCTCCCATAGAGTCAAGTTGACCAAGTCCCGGCAGTCCAAAATGACGTAAGACCATCCTTGTTAGTCAACCATCTTGTAGTTAGTGTTGACCAAACCTTTAGGATTGACCGAGTGAAAGTCAAATCCGTTGTTACCCCGGCAGTCCAAATGATGTAAGACCATCCTTGTTAGTCAACCATCTTGTAGTTAGTGTTGACCAAACCTTTAGGATTGACCGGGTGAAAGTCAAATCCGTTGTTATCCCGGCAGTCGAAAATGACGTAAGACCATCCTTGTTAGTCAACCATCTCGTAGTTAGTGTTGACCAAACCTTTAGGATTGACCGGGTGAAAGTCAAATCCGTTGTTATCCCGGCAGTCCAAAATGACGTAAGACCATCCTTGTTAGTCAACTATCTCGTAGTTAGTGTTGACCAAACCTTTAGGATTGACCGAGTGAAAGTCAAATCCGTTGTTGCCCCGGCAGTCCAAAATGACGTAAGACCAACCATTTAGTCAACCCTCTCCCATAGAGCCAAGTTGACCAAGTCCCGACAGTCCAAAATGACGTAAGACTATCCTTGTTAGTCAACCATCTCGTAGTTAGTGTTGACCAAACCTTTAAGATTGACCGAGTGAAAGTCAAATCCGTTGACGTAAGACCATCCTTGTTAGTCAACCATCTCGTAGTTAGTGTTGACCAAACCTTTATGATTGACCAAGTGAAAGTATCCGTTGTTACCCCGGCAGTCCAAAATGACGTAAGACCATCCTTGTTAGTCAACCATCTCATAGTTAGTGTTGACCAAACCTTTAGGATTGACCAAGTGAAAGTCAAATCCGTTGTTGTCCCGGCAGTCCTTCATAAGTCCAGACTTGTGTGAAAAGAACCGGCAGTCCTTCGTAAGTCCACACTTGTGTGAAAAGAGCCGGCAGTCCTTCGTAAGTCCAGACTTGTGAGCCGGCAGTCCTTCGTAAGTCCAGACTTGTGTGAAAAGAACCGGCAGTCCTTCGTAAGTCCAGACTTGTGTGAAAAGAACCGGCAGTCCTTCGTAAGTCCAGACTTGTGTGAAAAGAACCGGCAGTCCTTCGTAAGTCCAAACTTGTGTGAAAAGAACCAGCAGTCCAAAATGATGTAAGACCGTCCTTGTTAGTCAACCATCTCGTAGTTAGTGTTGACCAAACCCTTAGGCTTGAGGCGCTAAGTTCCTCACCCGACCTTTTATGGTCGCCCTTAGGCTTGAGACACTAAGTTCTCCACTCGACCTTTTACGGTCGCCCTTAGGCTTGAGACGCTAAGTTCTCCACCCGACCTTTTACGGTCGCCCTTAGGCTTGAGACGCTAAGTTCTCCACCCGACCTTCTACGGTCGCCCTTAGGCTTGAGACACTAAGTTCTCCACCCGACCTTTTAGGGTCGCCCTTAGGCTTGAGACGCTAAGTTCTACACCCGACCTTTTACGGTCGCCCTTAGGCTTGAGACGCTAAGTTCTCCACCCGACCTCGACGGTCGCCCATAGGTTTGAGTAGCCTTAAAATATCTCACCCCTCTTTCGAACTACGATAGGCTTGATTCCCTACAAAAGGGATACGTAGGAATCCTATACCTCTAGGTCCAGCCATTGGAATCAAATCGGCCTTTGCCGTCCTCCCATCAGATTGGGATGCGTTTATCGACAACCCCGCTTTCTTCAAAAGCGATGTTGCCGAGGGGCTCTGTAAGTACCCCAATCTGAATTTGACCAACTTAGAGGAATTCTAGGCACCATTCAGGGATAGACTGATAGGCCAAGACCTCACTAGGATAAATTTGGAACACAAGGACCTTTCTGGAATTAAAAATTGGAAAAATCCAGAAGGCACCATCCCTAGCCGTACGGCTACTTTGGGAGGTCACAGTGTCACGACCTGAAATCTAAGCTCTATTTATTGGTAATAAATAATTATTATTTATTATTTTGGCTTATTTATTTATTTAAATTATTATTTATTTAAATATTTATGTGTGCAATTTATGTGTTATAATAATTATGCCTAGCGTTTTATTCGAGTTATTCGGGCTAGTGTGGAAGTGTTGAGTCTTAATTATTAGCCGGGAGTGTAGTAATTGTGTTAGTATGGGGAGGGGGTCTAATTGTAACATTTCAAAATAATTTTCCCCTACTTCCCTCACCTCCCTACTCTCCTCCCTCACTCTCTTCCTCCCATTCCCAGACAAGTCTCTCTCTCTCTCCTCCAAGTTTGGTAAGTTTTCTTCTTCTTCTTCTCTCTTCATTTTCTCCTTCTTCCTCTCATCTTTTCTCATTTCTTAAAACGTAAACATTGTTTAGATCGTCGCTAGGATCGCGTAGAGTCAAAAAGATTTGAAATCCATCAACTTTGAGAATTTGCAAGTAAGTTACTTTTCCCCCATTTTAATGCTAAAATGTTCATATCATGTTCATATAATGCTTTTGTTGTTATATTGGAAGTTTGGATGAGTTTGCAATTTATTTGGAATTTATTTGGGTTTTTGGTTAAAAATGGTGATTTTGAAATGTTGGTTTTGATTCTTGGTTTTAGTTTATAAATGGTGTATTTAGATCCCCTTTCTAGTTAAAAGATGTTTGGGTACCTTAGAAACCTTGTTGGGAGTGTTGATTTTGAGTATTTGGTGTTTTGGGTGAGTTTTGGCCCGAAAATGGTGAACCTTGGATGAATCTGGGCTTTGTTCATCTGGCACGGTCGTGCTCCTTTATTTGGCACGGTCGTGCCACAATTCACTTTCCCTCTCGTAAAGTTTGGCACGGTCGTGCTCTTTTATTTGGCACGGTCGTGCCACAATTCCCTTTTCTCCCGTCTTGGTTGGCACGGTCGTGCCATTTTCTTAGGCACGGTCGTGCCAATATGCCAAAATTGCCTTTCCTCTCGAAATGTTTGGCACGGTCGTGCCACTTTCTTAGGCACGGTCGTGCCAAGCTAAAATTCTGGTATATTCTTCCCTTTTCTTCTAAAATTGTTTCCTCCATAACTTTCTCATCCGGACTCCGTTTTAGGCGTGTAAACTATCGTTTCGAAGCTCTATTAGGGTAGTACAAGATAGTATAGGTTGTTCAGTTAAGTTATAAGTTTTATACATCGGGATTTTATTGGGTGTTTGGGTATCTTATGATGTGTTCGTGGTTCTTCCAATCGAATTGATTTTCGAGTAAGACTTGGTCTAGGTTTAGGCGATGTCCCATAGTACCTAGGGGGTTGTTATTGAACACCAAAGTGTAGGGTTTAGTCCGGTCGTGATCATGTTCTAAAGATTAACCTTTTTGATTCGTTTGGGGGTTTGGGATTGGTTCGTTAAGGACGAAGGTAAAGCGTGTATTGGCAATTGGGTACTTACGGTTTGACTAACCTTAAAGTGTATTCATTCTGATTCCTACTTTGGAATTTCAGGTGTGATGAGATGGTTGAGTTCATAGTCCTAGTACATCTTTATGAGTAAAGGTTTAGGATAATTTTGGGTTGTAGTCGTTGTACTATTTGTGAGCGACCGTTTGGGTTGTGTTCCTTATGAGTAACTTATGGGTATCATCTTTGAAATGTATCTGGTATAGTTCCTCTTTATGGAATTATCGTATTCTAATAATCATTGTTGTTGCGCTCTTTATGAGAAATTCTGTTTATTGTTGTTGTGCTCTTTATGAGAAATTCCGTTTATCGTGTTGTGCTCTTCATGAGAAACTCTTGTTATCGTTGTTGTTAAACTCTTCATGAGTACCCGTTGCATCTTTATGGTGATTATTTGGTATGGTTCCCTACTTTGGAACCTTAAGTTGTTTATTCATGCTAAAATATTATTACTTAGCATTTAATTAGAAGCCCAGCTGGCATATTTGTTGCATCGGGCGATGGGAAGGATTATAATGGCAAAGCCAAGTCCATTATAATGCTGACCATTGTTTTGCCCTTACTATACCCCTTCTCCAGATTGGCCTTGGAAAGGATAAGTCAGCGTTCCTTTGTGAATGCATCTGGCTAATGGGCATGACTTTGTGTCATGGTCCTTGTCCCTTGTGACACTTTTATGATTTGGTTCCGGTACCGGGGTTTTCTCTTCGAGCTTTCATGTTGCTATGAAGATGTTGATTGTTGATTATTGAAGCTGCGCAGCGATCCTTTATTTGGATGTTCCGGTTTGGAAAACCTTGGCTATGTATCCACTTATGAGTGTTTATTTCAGCTTTATGTGTTGCATGTTGAGCTGGTCGTTATTTCCAACCGGTATGGGACGGTTGGAGATAGGGAGCCTCTCATTTGTTGTTATATGCTTATTTATATGGTTGATTATTGGATGTTACTGTTGACAGCATGTCACTTATTATTTCCGCTGCTATCTATCTTATGTTAATTGATATTGGTCATTGTATATTAGCATGTCATGTAGTTGCATTAGTAACTTACTGAGATTTATTCTCACCCCGTTTCTTGTTTCAAATTGTTTTCCTTAACCCCCCCAGGAGGAAAAAGGATTAGGATTCGCGGTTCGAGGAGGACGTCGAGAGGATTGAGATTTTGGGGCAGGTTGTTATGGATCGGTTTACATTATTTAAATGTATAACCTTTTGGGGATAGTTATACCCTTTATTGACGTCATTAAGAATTGTATATTTTATTCTTTTGGGTATAAGCTGTGGAGCTTACACTAGTTGTTTTATGGTGTTGTTAAACTTGGATTTTCCAAACCTTGTATTAAAATCTTTTGGTTCAAAATGGAAATTTTAACTTCTATATTTTAGAGTTTTGATTTTAAGTCGACGTCCAGCTCGCGTATCCCAGAACCGCGGGTTCGGGGTCGCGACAGTTGGTATCAGAGCTATGGATTAGCTCTAAGTATAAGTCTAGGTGGACTAGTATGACCTAGGAGGGTAGTTGTGTTCGGAGTGAGTAACGATGAGTATTTTATGCAGGTATTTGTTTGTGATGGCTAGAAGAAGAGCTGGTGAAGGCATCAGTGGGATTCAGAATCATAATGGTCTACGGGAAGAAAGCCGTGTAATGTTTCAGGACAGGTTTGAAGCGGCCGTGAAAGCAATTCGTGACCAGGGGTTGAGAGAGGAACATGTAGCACCTCCGCGGTATGGGTTGGAGCAGTTCTTAAAGTTGAAACCAAGGGAGTACGACGGTGAGCCTGATGTGAAGAAGGCCAAGCTATGGATAGAATCGATGGAGAAAATCTACGAGGTCTTTGGATGTACTGATGAGGATAGGGTTCTGTTTTCAGCTTATAAGCTCGTGGGGACTGCGGAACATTGGTGGAAGGCACTGAAGACCAGTTGGGATGCGACTCTTGTACCATATCCTTGGGAGTGGTTCGTGAGGAAATTCAAGGATCATTTTATCTTTTTAGTAAATCAAAACCGGAAGGAGATCGAGTTCCTCAGCTTGGAGCAAGGCATGATGTCAGTAGCACAGTACTCAGCTAAGTTCACAGAATTAGCCAGGTGTTGTGAATACCTTGTGCGGACCGAGGAGCAGAAAGCGATGAGATTGATTAGGGGTTTGAAGACAGCTATTAGGACTCAACTTTTAGCCCAAAGAATTCAACCTTTTCAGGATGCGGTGGATCGAGCCTACTTGATTGAGCAGGATATTTGGGAAAACAAAAGGAAGACTGAGATGGTTAACCCGGGTAAGCAAGGAGGGCAGAGCAAGTCACAACAGCAACATTCGGATAACATAGGTAATTCTGGAGTGCAAACTCGATTCAGAAGGCAACTTCAAGGGCAACCAACAGTAAGAAATCAAGGTTCTTATAAAGGGACACGAAATGGGAAAGTCTGCAGCTTCTGTCAGAGGATAGGACACTCAGAAGACAAGTGTTGGAAGAAGCAAGGAAAATGTGTGAATTGTGGTCAGTTGGGGCATTTTGTGAGGGATTGTCTTAGGGGCAGGTATCAACCATCCGGGAGCGGCACTGGTACTGCACAAGGTCAGAAGAGAGATACTTCGGGAAACCCTAAAGGTTCAGGGTAGGGTATTTGCGATCAATCAGCACTCAGCGGGTGATTCATCAGTTTCAGGAGGTATTAATTTTGTGTCGAGAGAGCGAGCGCGTGCATTTTAGGGTCATCGCATTTATGTGTTTCTGTGCATTTAGTCGCATTTATTTCTTCTGAGTCTTTGACTTATGTGTTGTAGGTGTCTACTCCTATGGAGGAGTTTAGGGTGTCCGATAAAGTCTTATGTGCTTATGATGTGCTTAAGTATGGTTATGTTTCACCTGCTAGATTAGCCATGTTGCTATTACGAGATTTGATGTTACTATTGCTTAAATCTATTGTTGTAGGGGATTGTTATATTCTCCATTCCTAGTTTCTTAAAACTGTTTGAGACCGTTCCTTTGGGAGGAGTTATACCTATCTTTTCTTAATTGAAGTCCGAGTATTTAGTTTCGGTAAATTTGTTGGGTGTAATTATCATTCGTAAGATTTTCATTTTCTTCTGAATAGTGCTTAGTGTTCGAAGAGAAGCTTGGGGTTAAATTGCATTGTTGTGGTCCAAGGTTGTAGTACTAATATTTAGATCAATAGCCATATAGTATCGGTTGAGTTATAGGAGTTGAGGATTCACTGAGGATCTCTTGAGGGGAATTTTGGTCACTTTAAGTGCATCTCCGTGAATGTATCGGGATGGATTAGCATGAGAGGTGTACGATTTGTTATGGGTGATGAGTTTGTTACAGGAGTTATAATCATTAGTGGTGGTAAGTGTGTTAAGTTAGAAATGACTAAGTACATTTTGGGAGAGTAATAATTTCTTGATTTATGTTAAAGGCATTTTGAAAATCTGGTTAGATAGTGGTTCTACGGTTCTAAATCCCTTCTTGGTAGCGTTTCCCGAATTGGATCAAGGGTATGTGAAGTAAGTTGATTATCAATACTGGGGCATAATTAAGGAATATCATGAATTGGTATTGGGTCAGTTGGAACGTTACTAGCTAACTGGGTTTAGCTATTGAATTTAGAGTTCGTTGATTTCCTTTGGGTATATGAGCACGGATTATGACTTAAATGAGAGTTAAAGAAAATCTTTTGAAGGTGAAATTTGGATCGTTTTGCGGACTATTGAGTACATTGAATGGTTTAGGCTTCAAGACCAGATTAATGAAGGGATGAGAGTATAACATAGATTAAGTGGACACTTTGTACGAGGAATTTTGGGGTTGTATGGTACTATTAATTTAAGGTGTTAACTCAAAGTGAAGACACTATAATGGTAATCCTTAGAGATATAGCCTTCGGTGAATGTTATGAGGATGGAAAACTTCTTTAGCCTCTCACATTTTAAAAGCTAATTAGGCTCGGGATGGTGATGTTTTGAATTTCTGGGGAATACTACTAAGCATGCGATTTACGAAAGGAAACACCTTTGCAGTGTAATTAAGGTTATGAATAGGGTGAGCTTGGGATATCTCGAGAGTTATGATTGGGAGCAATTGGGATTCTCCAATTTTGATTGTGGGTTTTAATTAGTAGTGAAGGTTATGATTGAAGGAAGTTATGTGCGAGAGGTCGTGGTATCGTAAGCATTATTTAAGATTACCTTGTAGTGGGGTAGATTGGACAATTGAGGAATTTGAGAAACGGCGGAACTATCGTATCCGTAGCTATTTGGCCCTTCGGGTGAGTCTAGTTAAAAATTTGGGTCGAATTTTCTTTAAGGGGGAGTGAATGTCACGACCCGAAATCTAGGCTCTATTTATTGGTAATAAATAATTATTATTTATTATTTTGGCTTATTTATTTATTTAAATTATTATTTATTTAAATATTTATGTGTGCAATTTATGTGTTATAATAATTATGCCTAGCGTTTTATTCGAGTTATTCGGGCTAGTGTGGAAGTGTTGAGTCTTAATTGTTAGCCGGGAGTGTAGTAATTGTGTTAGTATGGGGAGGGGGTCTAATTGTAACATTTCAAAATAATTTTCCCCTACTTCCCTCACCTCCCTACTCTCCTCCCTCACTCTCTTCCTCCCATTCCCAGACAAGTCTCTCTCTCTCTCCTCCAAGTTTGGTAAGTTTTCTTCTTCTTCTTCTCTCTTCATTTTCTCCTTCTTCCTCTCATCTTTTCTCATTTCTTAAAACGTAAACATTGTTTAGATCGTCGCTAGGATCGCGTAGAGTCAAAAAGATTTGAAATCCATCAACTTTGAGAATTTGCAAGTAAGTTACTTTTCCCCCATTTTAATGCTAAAATGTTCATATCATGTTCATATAATGCTTTTGTTGTTATATTGGAAGTTTGGATGAGTTTGCAATTTATTTGGAATTTATTTGGGTTTTTGGTCAAAAATGGTGATTTTGAAATGTTGGTTTTGATTCTTGGTTTTAGTTTATAAATGGTGTATTTAGATCCCCTTTCTAGTTAAAAGATGTTTGGGTACCTTAGAAACCTTGTTGGGAGTGTTGATTTTGAGTATTTGGTGTTTTGGGTGAGTTTTGGCCCGAAAATGGTGAACCTTGGATGAATCTGGGCTTTGTTCATCTGGCACGGTCGTGCTCCTTTATTTGGCACGGTCGTGCCACAATTCACTTTCCCTCTCGTAAAGTTTGGCACGGTCGTGCTCTTTTATTTGGCACGGTCGTGCCACAATTCCCTTTTCTCCCGTCTTGGTTGGCACGGTCGTGCCATTTTCTTAGGCACGGTCGTGCCAATATGCCAAAATTGCCTTTCCTCTCGAAATGTTTGGCACGGTCGTGCCACTTTCTTAGGCACGGTCGTGCCAAGCTAAAATTCTGGTATATTCTTCCCTTTTCTTCTAAAATTGTTTCCTCCATAACTTTCTCATCCGGACTCCGTTTTAGGCGTGTAAACTATCGTTTCGAAGCTCTATTAGGGTAGTACAAGATAGTATAGGTTGTTCAGTTAAGTTATAAGTTTTATACATCGGGATTTTATTGGGTGTTTGGGTATCTTATGATGTGTTCGTGGTTCTTCCAATCGAATTGATTTTCGAGTAAGACTTGGTCTAGGTTTAGGCGATGTCCCATAGTACCTAGGGGGTTGTTATTGAACACCAAAGTGTAGGGTTTAGTCCGGTCGTGATCATGTTCTAAAGATTAACCTTTTTGATTCGTTTGGGGGTTTGGGATTGGTTCGTTAAGGACGAAGGTAAAGCGTGTATTGGCAATTGGGTACTTACGGTTTGACTAACCTTAAAGTGTATTCATTCTGATTCCTACTTTGGAATTTCAGGTGTGATGAGATGGTTGAGTTTATAGTCCTAGTACATCTTTATGAGTAAAGGTTTAGGATAATTTTGGGTTGTAGTCGTTGTACTATTTGTGAGCGACCGTTTGGGTTGTGTTCCTTATGAGTAACTTATGGGTATCATCTTTGAAATGTATCTGGTATAGTTCCTCTTTATGGAATTATCGTATTCTAATAATCATTGTTGTTGCGCTCTTTATGAGAAATTCTGTTTATTGTTGTTGTGCTCTTTATGAGAAATTCCGTTTATCGTGTTGTGCTCTTCATGAGAAACTCTTGTTATCGTTGTTGTTAAACTCTTCATGAGTACCCGTTGCATCTTTATGGTGATTATTTGGTATGGTTCCCTACTTTGGAACCTTAAGTTGTTTATTCATGCTAAAATATTATTACTTAGCATTTAATTAGAAGCCCAGCTGGCATATTTGTTGCATCGGGCGATGGGAAGGATTATAATGGCAAAGCCAAGTCCATTATAATGCTGACCATTGTTTTGCCCTTACTATACCCCTTCTCCAGATTGGCCTTGGAAAGGATAAGTCAGCGTTCCTTTGTGAATGCATCTGGCTAATGGGCATGACTTTGTGTCATGGTCCTTGTCCCTTGTGACACTTTTATGATTTGGTTCCGGTACCGGGGTTTTCTCTTCGAGCTTTCATGTTGCTATGAAGATGTTGATTGTTGATTATTGAAGCTGCGCAGCGATCCTTTATTTGGATGTTCCGGTTTGGAAAACCTTGGCTATGTATCCACTTATGAGTGTTTATTTCAGCTTTATGTGTTGCATGTTGAGCTGGTCGTTATTTCCAACCGGTATGGGACGGTTGGAGATAGGGAGCCTCTCATTTGTTGTTATATGCTTATTTATATGGTTGATTATTGGATGTTACTGTTGACAGCATGTCACTTATTATTTCCGCTGCTATCTATCTTATGTTAATTGATATTGGTCATTGTATATTAGCATGTCATGTAGTTGCATTAGTAACTTACTGAGATTTATTCTCACCCCGTTTCTTGTTTCAAATTGTTTTCCTTAACCCCCCCAGGAGGAAAAAGGATTAGGATTCGCGGTTCGAGGAGGACGTCGAGAGGATTGAGATTTTGGGGCAGGTTGTTATGGATCGGTTTACATTATTTAAATGTATAACCTTTTGGGGATAGTTATACCCTTTATTGACGTCATTAAGAATTGTATATTTTATTCTTTTGGGTATAAGCTGTGGAGCTTACACTAGTTGTTTTATGGTGTTGTTAAACTTGGATTTTCCAAACCTTGTATTAAAATCTTTTGGTTCAAAATGGAAATTTTAACTTCTATATTTTAGAGTTTTGATTTTAAGTCGACGTCCAGCTCGCGTATCCCGGAACCGCGGGTTCGGGGTCGCGACACACAGGGCCTATAAATTAAAGCCCTTGCTGATCATTCCAGGGGGGAGAAACGATTATTGTTAGTGTTACTCTGCTAAAATTGCTCTAGAGAGTGTTTTGAGAGTGAAAGAGAAAGGAAGATTGGCCTAACTAAACATAGGTGAAGCCACCTTCTCCCCCATCTTTCTCTTCATCTTATCTCTTTTGTTTGTTCATATTATTGTTGTTCATCTCTTAATTTTTGCAAGTCTTGTCCATTCAAGCAACTTAATTTCTTGCAAGTCTTGTCCATTCAAGCACTTTAATCTTAATTTCATTGGAAGTCTTGTCCTTCAAGCACTTTAATCTTAATCTTATTGCAAGTCTTGTCCTTCAAGCACTATATATATATATATATATATATATATATATATATATATATATATATATATATATATATATATATATTGTAATACATTATGGTTCAAACCATGGATGATTCAAGGTGCCCTTCACACTTTGTGTGAAAGTGGTTCTAACCTAAGGATGATCATGGTTTGTTGAATTTCTTACTTATAACAAATTAATTATCTATTTTAATGAAAAAGGCACATATTTTGGTTGATTATGTTGTTCATTGGTAGCAAGGATGGTCATTTGGATGATAAAGTTTCAATCTTTATCATCCAAACATTGATCTAGCTTCAAAATCCTTTTTGGGGTCATAAAGATCAAATATTTATGTCAAATAATAATGTCCCAAGGTTGTATTTGGCTTAAGAATCCACTCTTGTGGTGAAAATCCAAATCTTTATGTTGATTTTGTCTTGATTTGGCAATGATAATCATGTGAGATGATAAAACCTTAGTGTTTATCATCTTACCCTTTTGATTTAGCTTTGAAATCCCATTTTGGGTCATAAAGATTGAATCTTTATGCAATAATTTGGTCCCTAAGAGGTTAATAATGTATAAAAATGTCATCTTGATGATAAAGTTTCCATCTTTAATCATCAAATGGTCATTTTGTCTCATTTGGCCATGTTCGCCATCTTTTCCAATTTTCTCACATGATTGCCTTTGATCATACCTAAATTGGGGTCCTTTTGATGATCATTGAGCATAGGAATGAAGTAATTCAATGTTTTATATGTTGGAATGAAAGCTGGAAATAAAACAGTTTAGTCCAGTTAAGGCAGAATGTTCTGTTTTTGCCTGAAACTGGACTGTTTCTTGATAAACTGTAAAAATCCCAGGGAAGATTATCCTATCCGTACGGATGGTTTGCGTCGGAGGTAAAATGATCCTTTTACCCCTTGTTCTGTTGTTTCTTGTGCAAATAAAACCTTCTTGTTCAGTTAAAATTGATAAACAGTTAAAAACAGAGATTTTCCGTTAAAACACACACACACACACATGCACTTTTGTTAATTAACAAGGGAGACTCGGTTTTGACCGAGGCGGCTTGGGTGACGTAAAACTCTTCCCAAGCCGTAACCTGACCTCCGAACCTTTTATCTCTAACCTTTTTCATTTTGTTGGGTTTAAAATTAACAAAGTGTGGCGACTCCGTTAAATTGTACCATTGTGTTTGGAACCATCCCGGTTTTGGACACGTGTTGACCTTCGTCACGGGGCGGTATCCTTACAGTAAGGGCAGTCTTTATCTCCTCTATCTCAAGGGTATTAGTATCCTGGATAGAAGCAATCCCTTGCTTCAAATCTGCAATCTCCCCTGTGTGATCATCAATCTTTTTCTCAAAAGTTTCTCTTTCTTTCTCCCAACTTGCCTTCTCTTCTTTGGCTTCTCTTTTTGCACGAGTTATTTCATTCTTTAACTTCTTGTTGGCATCTCCCAAAGCTTCAACTTGAGTTTCTACACTCCTAAAAGCCTACATGAGTACAAAAGATTGGTTAAGACATACTGATAAAAGTTTATAAAACAAAGATATGCAGATACTTACACTTGAAGCTAGAGCCAAGAACTTCTTCTTGATTCCATCTACAGACAGATTCCCAAAAGCCTCAATTTCTACAATCTCCCTCACTTCATCAACTACTTTTCTCTTTTTTAGTCTTGAACTGACAGTAGCAACATCTTGAATCTCCATTTTTGGAACTACGGGGGGCTTATCCACTGGATTGGTTGAGAGATCTCCAAGTAGGCTATCCATATCGTCAAAGGAAATTTCCATAGTTGGCTTTGAAACTGCAAAACAAGAAAGAAATTCATGAGTTTATACAAGAAGGGAATTCAATCAAGATTTCAAAGTTATACCTGTAGACATGTTATCCTCTTCAGATGGATCAATGACTTGTCTGCTCTTGAAACTCCTCTCCTCCTCAGAAAGATGAAAAAACAAGGCAATCTTAGATTTTGAATCAGCCTTCGGAGGGAACAATTCTTCCCACTTAATCTCTGCAAAGGAAGGAGAAAAATGTAAAACTTAAAAGATGTAGCAGTCTTGAGCAAAAAGATATTTCAAGAATCATACCTCCCCTGTTCCACTCTTTGACCAAATTCTCACCACCTTCCAATGAAGCCCTCTCAATAAAGAAAAATTTTCCTCTCCACCCTCTATCATTTACAGAGGCTTTGGGGACCATCAAGCCCTTTTTTGGTCTTTTCTTAAAAACAAACCTTTTTGACCCAAAAGATTATAGGTCATAGCAAATGGCCATCCCACTCAAACCCATATCTAATCCACGCTCTCGGTTCACTCTCAACACAACATCAAAAACTCTCCAAGTCATGGGCATCATTTGAACATACGCCAATTGAGTTTTTTCAAAGAACTCAGAAACCAGAGGGGGAAAAGGAAAACTAAACCCTAGAGCAAAGGGATACTCATAGAAGCAGATCCAAGACTCAGAAACAGAATCGGCCCTTAAAGACACATCAAAAGGACGAAAAACAGTTTGGTTCGGAAAGCATTTTCGATTTTTCAAAGAGCAAATCAGAGCATTATTGAAAAAACAAATCTCATCATCAGGTTTAGCAAGTAAACCATCTGAGACAAAGACATTTGGGTCATTAGAAGAAACATCTTTGAGAGTACCAAATCTTGAAGATTTCGACATCCTCTTCGTAAAAGAATTTTTGCAGAAAAGGAAAATTGAGAAAAAAGAAGGAAAGGAAGAGATGAATACCTCAATTCCACCGTCCGAAGATTATGAGTAGGAGGGAGGAACCATAGGGGGTTTTATGATCCTAGGGGTCTAAAATCCTCTTCTCCCAAAGCACAATTAAGATGATGTATTGGGTCAAAACGCCGGTTAATTAACCGTCCCATCAAATCACGTCTTTCCATAAACTTATCTTTTCCGTGTTATACTGCTAAGACAAGTTTGGGGGCAATTGTTGTGGGTGAAATTTTAAGTTGTATCCATCTTGATTCCCCTTTAAAGATTGCCACGTCTTGAACAGCAGGTAAATTTCCCATTATTAATTATATTCTATTTTATTAATAATTTTTGCAGGTGTTAAATACCAAATAAGCACATGTGGATAAGTTATGAATCAACTCCCAACGGGCTGATTGAGCACGTCTCTTCCTCTTGAAGATAGAATGCGATTTTGTAGGGGAGTTAGTTATACTATTTAGATTAGGTCTCTTACTTTTCCATTTGTGTATAAATAGGGTCTTGGAGGTACACCAACACACACGCACTCACTCTCTGTAAACCTCCATAGCTCGAAAAAGTAAAAAGATCAATATAAGCGTTTGGGAAGGAAGGTGCTCTTAATCACCTCCCGAGGTTTTGTGCCGGCGAGATCATTGTCTCAAAGGCTTTCCTCGTTACATCCTTGTGCAATCTTTCAATTCTTTAGTTTTAATTCCATTCGTCCCTCCTTTATTTTGATTTCAACCAAGATCATACATCATTGTTTTTTTTCTACCAAAACAAATGTATGGTTTATTCAAGATTTCAACCTCAGGATCAAGCTCCATCTCTCATTCCAGAGTGCCCATCCTGCTCATAATTACAAATATCTGTTTACAACAATTAATTATTACTACACGGAACAAAACTGCTTTAATGATAAGAGCCATGCACTTAAAGATTGGGAGCCTAAAGCAGAGCAGCTGCTAACGAATCATCTAATGCATCGATAGCTTTTGGAAAAAGGTCTAGCATTCGTATTAACCAAAACCACAAAGAACAGAGGGATCTACTAAGCAAAGCCTGAAAGCCATCTTTACAAAAAACATAGGGATCTTAACAAACTACTCAGGGATTGAAAAAAAAAGCCATCTAAAGATTTAGCCTTCGTATTAACCAAATCCATCTTAACAAAAAAACTCATATCTGTCTAATTTGGGATTGGAGTTTCACGATACAAAACCAAAGCGATGAGGTCAAAATGTACTAAATGAAGTCACGAGCGATGGAGTAATGATTGATTAGCTTAAAGAGAAATGATTATGACACGATGTAATTTTTAATATAGCTATTTGCATCGATAGCTCTTGAAGGGGCTAACAAGGTAGCTCCTTCAAGACCTAACATACAAGGCATGTGAATGTTGTACAGAAGAAGGTAAATAAATGTCAACACAGGGAGCCAAAACCATAAAAGTATTCGTATTGGGAGCCATTACAAAACGCAACGAACCAGGCATGTATTTATTATGCTGCATAAAAAATACGAGGAAATTTTAAATGTGACATTTTTTTTACCTAAACCCTTGATTTTCACGATCCTTTCACAAATCGTTCTTATCAGACCCTAATCTTCCGATTGGGGTGAGGGAAAAACCGGTATCGAAGCAAATCAAGATTTCACCAAGCTGTGAGCAAAATCGCCTTTTGTGTCTCCGCTCCTTTTGATTTTTGAATAATGAAGCAATTAGGTTATTTGATCACTGTAAGAGACAATTATCCCACATCTTCTAAAGAGAGAAACATGGACCGGTATATAGACTTGAGGAGTTACTCCCCTTATTACCAATTGGTTTTAAGGTGGAACCTCCAACATAGTCCATTGTCGGCCCAGTCCAGCCCATACTAACATTCGGGCCTCTCGCTTCTTCTTACCCCATCTCTAATTCTAAGATGGTATCAGAGCCACCGATCTATGGTGGTCTGACTTCCGCTGCTTCTACATGGGACATGTGCAGGCCCAACGGCCCACGATTCAATTCTGCGCCACCCGATTCACAAGTCCACGTTGTAAGCATTGGCAAAGTCCGGCTACACATAAGGGGGCGTGTAAGAGACAATTATGATTCACAAGTCCACGTTGTAAGCCTTGGCAAAGCCCGGCTACACGTGAGGGGGCGTGTAAGAGACAATTATCCCACATCTTCTAAAGAGAGAAACATGGACCGGTATATAGGCTTGAGGAGTTACTCCCCTTATTACCAATTGGTTTTAAGGTGGAACCTCCAACATAGTCCATTGCCGACCCAGTCCAGCCCATGCTAACATTCGGGCCTCTCGCTTCTTCTTACCCCATCTCTAATTCTAAGAATCACTAATACCAATTAGATGATAAGACGTATTTGAGCGCCAACATTTGAGCGGACGATTCCAGATATCTCCGTTAACGGGGTCGTTAACGGCAGCGTATAGCTATTCCGAATACATAATTTTCCAATATTCAAAATACGGATGCAAACGACATCGTTTTATTAATTATAGCTCCAGCCGTTTGATTAGCTCAATCGACGTGGCCAAGATTTACACCATCTGGTGGAGCGGTGCAGCTAACTCTTCCGTGCTGCATTCGAAATCTCAATTATAAGGAGAGGAATATATCATGCCCGAGTTTTGGAGAATTGGGAAGAGGAGATATCTTAATTGTTGGATCGGGCTTTTTCCCATTGTCCAATGAGAGTTACGGTTCCATGTTTCTCAGATCGTGGAAGAACAGAAATTCCAAAACGAACTCAAAACGCGGATTTCGAGTTCGCCCATTCCATTCATCTTTCCCGTTGGAAAAACCTAAAAAACACTTTCCTTCGTTTCCACGTACAACCCCCCTTTCTCTTGCACGAGATCCACCGAGACAGATCCCGGCACGAACCTGCAACATGGTTCGCATTTGACGATGTCTTCTCATCATCATTGAATTTTCCGATTCGAATTCTTTATATTCATTGCTGTAAGTATAATCGCTGTTTCTGTAATCGTATTCTACAATGTTGTACTCTATAGTCTCTGTCGCCTGTTTTTTCTGCGAATTTATGTGTACTTTGATTATACTCATCGTTTATTTGCTATGTCTGTTGAAAAAAATATCAGAAGATGCCCGTGCCTTTGTTGATTTAATTACCTAGCACGATAATCTGGACTTGTATCCCACATGGGTTCGTTAAATTAGTGTTCTTAAACATTTTTTTGTTCATACGCGTGCCTATTTCATCTTGATAACTAGCCTAGTTGGTAGTGGAACTTGTGAAAGGGTGTCCTGTTGTTCAGTGGCGGAGCCAGGAGATTCTCAAGATTATTTTGGACGTGATTTGTTATAATGTAGTACTCCCTCCGTCCCGGACTAATGTTCTTAGTTTGACTTTACTCGGAGATTAAGAAAAAGTAAATGTTGTGAGTATGAAAAGTAAAGTGGGAGAAAGTAGTAGAGAGAAAGTGGGTAGAAAGTTTTTGTTGTGAGAACGACAAGTGGGTCCCATTGTCCATTTTAGGTAATAAAGCAACTAAGAACTTTAGTCTGGGACAAACCAAGAAAGAAAGTAAGAACCTTAGTCTGGGACAGAGGGAGTACCTAAATTTGATTTAAAGGGGACAAAGTTCTAAATGTAAAATTAAGAAGTAATATTCTCAAATTTTACTAGCACTAAATAGATATAATTAGAAAAGTGAGGAGGGGGGGGGGATTGCCCCCTTAAGCATTGGGGTGGCTTCACCAATGCTGTTGTTAATGATATATAAGAGTGCATGATAATCATAGTTGAGCCCCTCCCTATCAGCTTAAGCTTTTAGTTGAGTTGATTAAATGAAAAATTCTATCGCACGGCAATTAGACCTTACAATCGTTGACTCTTAAAACATGGATTTGTTGGGTGGAATGGAGGTACTATAATATGAGTTTCTGGTATCTGTGGAATTGTTTGTTTGAGGTGGCGGGTGAACTGTGGGTGAGTCGAACTGTGGGTGAGTCTACAATCCATTTCTTCATTACTTCAGAGATATTTAAAAGGATTTAGTAAAGGAGGAGATGCAAGACGTTTGTGGGTAAGTGGGTTCTTACAGTTTGTTACTGTATTTGGATGGAGGGAAACAAAACGATTTTCAAAAACCACTACCATCAAAACATCGCTTGTGGGGAAAAGTGGTTTCTCTAGCTTCTCGAGGGGTTTACTTTCAAAGGCTTATCACTTAATGATTTGAAGAGGGATTGGGGTGCTATGTATTTTCCTTTTCTTTGGTGATGGACATCTTGTCTATCTGTTTTGTTATTTGAGTTTCTTATAATAAATTCCTTTTCTTATCAAAAAATAACCAAGTTATATGAGTTTTTGGTATGTTTGTAGTTACAGTGCTAGGTGAGATCCTTACCTGTTACCTTTGTCCTAAACGTTTCTTAATTTTCCTTTATGGGGACTATTGCTCTATTATTGGGATTGAAATTATAATCGCATCAAGCAGTTTAGAATCATAATGTTGTACGTTTGTTTGACGAAAAGTATTCTTAATCGGTAGAATGTGAAATATGCAAGTGCATTGTTACATTTTTTTCTTGTGAGTTTGTATTCGACTTTATATTTCGTTCACTTCTTGTCTAATTTCAGCTTCTCATTTCCTCGATGATTTTTTTCTAATATACATTCTTCCAACAGCCATCTTCATTGAACAAGTCCATATGATGATTTATGTTTCTTAATCATTTTGGGACTAAGGTTTGTTGTTGTCTAGTTTCTTCTGTGAAGAATTGCTTCAGATTTTCTGCTATTTATTCAAAATGCAGTTCCAGGATAGGCACTCTATCTAATATACATTCTTCCAACGGCTATCTTCATCTATGTTTGGAGGCCATGTGACAGCTCCTGTCAACAGTCCACATCTACGGAAGTCTGGAAGCAGAGTCGTCGCTTCGGATCTCGGTGAGGAAAACCTGTGACTACTTCAAAGCGCAATTGACTGGTTGCCATCCATTATTTTTACCTCAATCTATAAATTGCTAAATATTGTAGATTTTGGGACCGGTTCTCCTGACCTGGGAAATAGTGCTGAAGGAGATTTCTTGCATTCTGTAGACTCGAATGAAATGAAAGGTGTTGTCACACCATTGAGCACTGCTGCAATATTGCCATCTCCTGTTTTACTATGGAGACTTAAGGTATCATTTTGGTTTATAGCATGATATATTGGTCAAATTAGTTCAACTTTTATAAAAGCTTAAGAAAAATCATCAATGAAATACAGTATTATTTCAAAAGTAGCGTATCCCATCAACTAGGGATGGCCAAACTGAACCGGAACCGGAAAACCGGAAAAGCCCGGAACCGGAGCAAACCAGGGAGGAAACCGGAACCGGATGAACCGGAACCGCAAGGTATCCGGGCCGGTTCAGGGTCACATATATGCCGGACCGGAACCGGACCGAAAATCCCTTGTTTTTTAATAATTTTAAAGGGGGGGGGGGGGGGACCGGAACCGGACCGAACCGGAACCGGATTGTGCCAAACCGGAACCGGGGTAAGCGCGGGCCGGTTCAGGGTCACCCTTTTGCCGAACCAGAACCGGCTTTCCGAACCGGAACCGGGCCCGGAACCGGTTTTGGCCATCCCTACCATCAACACAGTAATTCGCATAGCTCCTAATATCTTTTGAGTGATCTCATTCAGCCGTGTCTGGTGACTAGTTTAGCAGAGGAGTTGTTAATTTTACTCAATTCAACCAGATTTTAAGGTAGCAGGAGGAATATTTGAAAACATGGCAGTGATTCCTAATTTTTATGAATAAGTACTTGATTGTAAGCCTGAAAATTTTCTAGCCCTGCAGTCTTACATTTGGATTCTAGATTATGCTGTCGGTTATTGTGTTTCATTCCAACATCAAGTCTAAATTAGTTTAGGAGCACCCATGTTCATTGGATTTTTTCTGCTTCTATGATTATCTCTCAAGTTCTTACATCTCGCTCCAAAAACTCACCTCTTATCGTCAAGTATGCATTAGTGGTGACTATTTCCCTTCTGTTCAGATTTTCAAATCAATGTAATTCATGTCATCATATTAAAATCAATGAAAGCAGGTGTAATATTACAGTGACTGCTGAAAATGAACTATTCTGACTTCCATAGGCAAAACATGCTATTTAAATACCCCTTTCTATTACACTTTTCAGTTTTCGCCTGTCTGATATTCTGCCTTTTGCATATGCATTATGCAATTGTTCAATACTCCCTCTGTCTCAGAAAGATAGTCCCTCTTTTTTCGTTGTTATTACGAATGAACTTTGAGCAATAATTTAACGAAAAAAGAGGGACTATCTTTCCGGGACAGAGGGAGTATGTTTTATTTGTTGAACTAGTATTATGTTAGAAGAAGCAGTCCCCAAATGGCAGGATCCAGATAGGCAGAAAAGCTGTCCAGGCCTTTGAAACTATACAAGGGGGTAATCAAAACAACGAACTGCCTGGTAGTAACAAATAGGAAGCAACAAGAAAGCTGTAGTGTTAGCTGCATGAATCACATTCACCCAGAAGTCCCCAATCCTAATAATGGCAACTGGGAAAGAATTGAAGATGAAGAGAAAAGACTTAATTTTTCTTTATTTCATCTCTCCATAGTACTAGATCAAATATTTAGGAGCTGCCTTCTTTTTGCTGATCTTTGATTCAAAAGCCAACTTTTCTTTGACTTGCCAGACTTTCTAGAGAAAGCTATAAGGCTAGGCACAAAACGTTTTGAACATGGAATGGACTAATTCCTTGGAAGGTTTATCAAAGAAAGGTCGCCTTTAGCACGATTTAAGTATTAGGTCACTAGACTGAGTATTTTCGTATTTCTCATTTCAGAAGGAAATTTGTTCCGAGTTGAAGATTTGATATTATATTGGCATGACAGCTAGGGAATTTCTGTTTTAGGGTGGTGGTGACGGGGTGATGGTTGGGTGAGTATGGGAGGAGGGATGAGTAGGAAAAGGAGTTTTATTGATAGATAAGGAAATGTACAGTGATCCATGGCCAGTATCTCTAGCATAAGTTAACTCCCGTCTTTTCAACTTCTGCTTCTTGTGTTTACTTCATGTATTGACACCTTACCTTTTGAGTAAGTTCTTTTACGGCAGTCTGATTGCTGACTTCATATATATATATATATATATATATATTTTTAACTGTTTCTGACTATGCATCATTATGTAAGTTGAACTTCTCTTTGTTTTCAGGTACTATTATTTTTGTTCTGGGCTTTCAGTTGTTGCAAGGTTAGTTCTGCATATTTTTTTGTTGAGTTTATGATCATTTTTGCAATCTTGAAACGTTCTCATGATAAGCATACTTTTAAATTTGATTGCATTAATGTTTTCTTAAATAACTTTTACCTCATCTCATTGTTTGTATTTCAAAATCCTGTACGTATTCAATATATTCCAGATTGGATGGGATTCTGTCATGAGAATGAGTATGGACAACCGGGATCTATTTCTGTACGAGGTCTTTTTGTATTATAATCCTCTTCTTCTTGTGGTTAGTGAAGATCATATGTTTACTTTTGTAGTTATTGATACTTCACATTGATGCAAAAATAGCGTTAGTTATTTTTCGCTGACACCTGTTTGCTGCATGTTGTGGTGTTGCAGACGTTCGTGGTTTGGCTTTGGGGAATAAACTTATGGGTCTTTGATCAGGCTAATGTTGGCTATGCTAAAATCTTCGACCTCGACCAAAATCATCTTACTCATAATGAAATATGGAAGGTAGAATTACAGATGGCTTTATTATTATACTTTAAGAAAGCGATTTTTTTTTGCTTATTCTTTTGATTCCCTGAAATTATTGCAATGTTATTCTTTTGAGTGTGTCTGTGCTTAAAACATTATTAGTACTTTTGTAACCTTGCTCTGGAGTTGGTGTGGCACAAATTTGTCCACTTCACAATTTTCCTGCTGACTCCCCCTATCTTTATGGTTCCCCAAATCACTTAGGATGGAATGACAAGGTTGATGTATGGCTGATCTCCCATCGTACTTGGGGCTACATCATTCAAGAATAAGAAGTCTGTGTTCTATGTAACTTTTTGCGCACCTCTAGGATTGCTGATCTTTTCTCTGGGGAAAGGAACTTGAGGTGGCATTTTTTTTTTGGATCCATCATCGATCTCTCCTTGCAACCTATGTTGATTTCTCCAGTGAAGGTGTTTGAAGGTATCCTTGGATTATTAGGATAGCAGCAAAAAGTGCCATCTGTGGTGGTGATAGTGATGATATTTGTGTATCTGTATCGATAAAGAGAGATGGATAATTTTGGATGTATGCACAACATTACATTTGTGTAGCTTTTTAAGCTCATATAATGGAATCCCCTGACAACCCAATTTGATACAGACGCGCTTTTAATTGAGGTCAGATGAATGATGTAGAGTATATGGAAGGCGAGCATCATCTTGGCAAGAGAAGGATGAGCCTAGAAGACAAGATTAAGGTGGATCAGGATATCTTTGATCAAAGCTTAGACAACCATGCCAAATTGGGTCTTGTCCTTATCTGCAAATTCCAGAATTCGTAGCATGAATTATTAGCTCAAGTGCTATATGAAATTTGTAAACAGGCTCAGGTAAAAGCTAACTAAATAGTAGGCAAGTAAAAGGAGGAATCTCGAGTCTCTTAGGCTTCTGAGGAATTATAAAGGAGAGCTAAGTTGGCATAGAGTATTGTTGGCCAACTTAATGTATCGTCTTTACTTATTTCTGATTTCTGCTTACCCCAAAGATATTCGGTCACTCTGGGTCTTCTCTAATCAAAGCTCCCTCATTTGCTAATTATCTCTGCTTCATATTGGCAGAGGTATTAATGCTCGTCTTTTGATTTTGCAGAGTGCCATCTGGATGACAGTCATTGTTCCAACAAGCATGACCGCATATCTTTATCTTTATTCTCATGGAGAAGTTTCATTGGCTGCCTCCCAACCAGTGTAATAGATGCCTCTTCTCCCATCTATTCACTACTAAATTGCTTTTACTTAGCTAAAGTTTTATTCTCTTGAACCTTTTTCCTTTTCCCGTTTTTGTCATTTTGTTTCCGTTGATTTATCTCCATTACTAGGCAATAGATGTTTAAAAGTCCATCCACTGGTGTCCAGTGTATAGTAGCAACTAGCCACACATGTATACACGGCAGCAATGTACTTTTCTTGTAAATCAAACTAATTACGTGTAGTGGATATCTCTTAAAAGTAAAATGATATAATTGTTGGTCGCCAAAAAGAAGCACTCTATCGAATCAAAGGCATCCAATCTTTATTCTCACGGAGAAGTAAAATGACATTTTAAACGTATGTTGGTCAGATTAGATCTTCATATTTGGAATAATTACTTGCTGCTGATAGCCTGATATCTTTTGAGGTATTATGACAGAAAATATTGATCTGCTAACCATTGTATATTCACTCACTACCCTGATCTAAGTGGTTTCCACTGTCAAAGAAATGGTGAGCTCATTAGCTTGTTTTAGATGGGAAGTATTTGACTTGTGCCTTGGAGGACTTGATCTAGTGAAGTGTTGGGAGGCCTGATCTTCACCATGGCAAGTTGACAGGCGCATGGTCATGATTTGCCATATCATAAAATTCTATTGATCTTTTCAAATCTGAAGCTTAATCATGTAATCTGCAATTAATAACCTGTCCTCTGCTTTTATCAAATCCTTGTTTCTATGCATCTCCTTTCTAGTTTTATTTTCATTCAAACTTGGGTACCAAACATGGCCCAAGTAGGTCTATGGTAACATCTCACGTTTTCATGCATCCAATGGTTCCCCTCCTAAACAATAATGTTCATTCAGCATATTTAAGTATCAAAAACTTTGTGAGATACAAAGGATATGACCAATAAACACAAATAATTGAAAGGAAAATGCTATAGAGTGCCAGACTATCAAAAAAAAAAAGAAGGAATTATTACTCTATTTCCTGAGATAAATAGCTTGGATATCTGTACCGATCATTTGATATTTATTTATTTTTTGATAGAAGAAGAAGATTTATTAGAAAGGGGAATAAAGTACATAAAGGAGAGGACAATGTGTCCTCTTAAAAAAAGGAAAAATAAATAAATACAAAGTAGTCTAACAAACTACAATAGCCAGACTAGTGTAAAGTAGCTCTTCAGTCTCTACACAATCAGTCATAGATAATTTCGATAAGCTCCCATAGTCGATGCCCACAAGGAAGTAAGGTATACAATCCTCTCCTTTAGTAGAAGAAAAGATTGTTACGGTTTATTCCGCAAGTGCACGGGTTATTAATAGTATAGTATGTGCAAGTACGGGTCGATCCCACAGAGACAACTTAATTCTAAAAATATTTTGCTTTGGATAAAAATAAAGAAAAGAAAATGATTGGGGGTAAAAGATTGTTTGTCACTAAACTAGAAATACTTGTAAATGCTTTGACTTTTAATTAGAAAAACTCTTATTTTGAAAGAATTCTCGGGATTGGGACTCAAATATTCATGTGTTCATCATTCAATTATGCTCTCTTTAGATTAAAGACTTCATTATAATACAAGGATGGTACGTTGTATTGTGTCAACTTCTTAATTAAGGCTTAAAACACGCGTATTTTAATACTAATTATGCCCTATCTCTCGATGGTCCATAATTAGCAAAAATCCATTAAGTTCATAAAAATCCACGTACTTCCACTCAAGGACATCCCTAGGCCATTAATCTACTCTCGTGATTAATGAAACCTAGTCACTTTATATGGTTCCGTTAATCGAGATTCACCGCTAGGTCCTTCTCTCGATTAACTGAGATTCATACAAAACATGGATATCGTCATGGTTGTAGGCGTTTTAGTACAATATAAAGATGATTGTTTAAGATGAAGATATATGAATTTAGAGAGCATAAAGTTAATGAACTTGTGAATATTATGAGTATCCAATCCCAAGAAAGAGGAGGATTACTCACTAACCATTAATTTAACAATAAGAATAAGAATAAAAGATAAGATAAAGAAAGAAATACTTATTCAGATTTTGAATTTCAATGATGGAAGAACACTTCTTTATTGCTTTAGAATACCTCTCTCAATTCACTCAAAATTTTGGAAATAGTTGAAGAGACTAAGAGTTTGACTATAATAACTTTACAAATGATTTCTAGATATCCCTGGATCTCTGGATATCTCCCTATATTCTAAGGCTGCTGTAGCCTTCTTATATAGGCCCTAGGACTGATTTGGGTGTCTATTCCCGGATTCATTCACCAAGAGAAGTGTCTGTTGGAAGCACTTTTTCATAACAGGCGTCAGGATCCGGTCGGGTTGCTGAATTGGTCCGGCCGGATTCCAGTTGGTCCGACCGGATTTAGCCTGCGATCCGGGCGGATCGCTGTCTTCTGGAAATTTTGCTTGTTTTGATTAGATCCGACCGGGTTTTGGTGATGGGTCCGGTCGGATCTTTGCCTTCTGGGCTTGAATTCTTCTTTTTATAAAATGCTTTGCTCCCGTCTTTCCTTCCTTCGTTCCTTTAGCTCAGATTAGCCCCAATTAGTACCTGTTTTCTGCAATTTCAACACCATACTACACCACGCGCATTATATCCGTGAAAGTAAAAGAAAATGATGCAATATGGAATTTAAATACTTAAAATGACTTTAAAAAGTACAATGTTTTGGACCTTAAATGACTATAAAATAGTCATTTATCAACTCCCCCACACTAAAACCTTGCTTGTCCTCGAGCAAGCTTACAACTTTGAAGAAGAGAGAGTGACAAATGACATAAAATTTTTGAAAAAATCAAAGAAGGTTTCAATGCTCCCTCAGAATATTGTTATATTGTATTGCCTTCACAAAATCATTTCCTTTTAAATTTTTCCGTCCCAAGAAACTTGTGAGAAAGAACATAAGAGGATATTGGAAAGTAAATAAAGAATTTTGGATGTCAATATAACATGAATAAATACTATTGAATAAGAGCATATAGGAATAACCAAATGAACTTGTGGATTTCAAGTATGAAATAGAATTTAAATTCACTCTTTTGAGTGCTTTGTGAATAGGGTTTTTCATGCTTGGGAATACATTTCTTAAACTCATGATTTTATTCTTTTCAAAGATATTCAGATTTTATTATGCTCCTTGAATCACAAAAATTAAGGCGGATGAAGGTAGTGGAAAATTTAATTTTATTAAGTTTTAGAAGTGGCAATTGAGTTCTTTGTAAATCATCACACTCTATAATGATAAATTCATTTAGATATTCGAGTGGATGATACACAAGAAGATTGATTTATGTTTTTAAGTCTTAAAAGTGGAAATGGAAAGCTTTGTGATTCTTAAAGAGCATAACAATGTAGTAAATCTTTGGAAAAGAGAAGAAGTAAAAGTTTTTGAAATGTATATACAAGGATGTTTTATAACTATTCACAAGTATAATGTATTCAAACTTAATATCCACAAATTCATTAATAATGTAATGCTTCTATTCAAGAATATTTAAAAGTCTATATTAATTTTGAAAATTTTCCATTTACAATCCAATATGATCGTAAGTTCTTTGTGACAAATCTCTCAAAAAGTAAAGTTTAAGAGGAAATAATTTTACTTAGGCAAATTGTAAGTATAGATAACATTCTCATCAATGGGAGCATTGGCAAAATTTTTTATTATTATTATTATTTTTTTTTTTTTTTGATGGTAGAATACTTAACTAAATGCAAGCAACAAGCTAACTAAATGCAAAGAAAAAGAAAAACGGATATAATAATTTTATTAAAATCTTCCCCCCACACTTGAACTAAACATTGTCCCCAATGTTTTCATGAAAGCAAAAATTGGACAAGAAAGTAAAAATGGGGACGGGGGAACAAATAACTTATCACTGAAATGGTGGTGGTGGAGGTGGAAAGCCCCAATGATCAACTCCGTAATCAAAGATCTGATTAACCCTTCCCTCTAAGTGACCGACTCGACCCTCTATGTTACCAACCCGTCCATCCATGTTGGCTTGGAATTGGTTAAAATTCTGGGAGAATTGTCCAAGTTGGTTCAGAATTTGATTGTTCTGTTGAAGGAGTTGGTTTTGGTTGATCACCAAGTTGTTGAATTGCTGATAGAAATCAGGAGGCATTTGGTTGAAAGGGTGGTTTTGGGCTTGCTCCTCTTCTTCTTCCTCCACTTCCTCATTTTGTCCTAGGTTTAGCGGGAAGGTCCAAGTTTGTGGTTGGTTGAGGATGACAATGGGGAGGTTTGGATTGGGCAAGTTGATGCAGGGGATTCTATTCCTTCCCACATAGAAAGCATAATGGCCACCCAAGTTACCCGAAATCATACTACAACCCCTCAAAGCCGCTAAGTCCAAGGAGGATGACCCATCTACCTTAATCCAATCTTTCATATTCTCCTCCGTGGCTTGAAAATGATGGTATGCCGCAAAGAGAGTTATGATTCCACCCACATGAATATCTCCTGTTTCTTGGGAGATTTGCTCCTCAATCCTTTCTATCACCCATCTCCCGATATTCACTCTAGTATACCCCGTCACGAAAGCCCAAAGTAAAAACAACTCGGATTTGTTCATAGCCCCTTTTTCCTCTTTTGCAAAGATAGCACAAGAATACATCCGATGGATATAACGGAGGACCGGGTGGATTATCTGTGAGGCTTTAGCTCTTTTGGTGATAAAGCGGGGTTCCCCAGTTAATTGTTCCCAAAAGACATCCGGGTTGAAGTGTAGGGGATACTCATTGGTGACAGAATTTTGGTTAGGCCACCCTAGAATTTCATTTATCTCTTCTAAATCTAGGGTGAAGGGAGTGTTCATGAAACGGAATTGCAACTCTATGCTCTCACCCTCTAGACCTGCTTCTCCATCAACTACCCTCCTCGAAACTTTCTTTACCGTACTCAGGAATTCTAAGGTTAATTTCCTAAACGTATAGGACCCTAACCCGGTAAAATGACCCGAATCTTGTTGTTGGTGCAATCCCATAATGTTGTCATAAATTCCCAGAGTCAACATTGCATCATAGCTTGGAAACTGAGTGGGTTTGATATCTCTACCCGACAACCATCCAAATTTTGTTCTTTCTGAAGTTCTCGCAAAAACTATCCCCATAGTATCTATTTTGACATTAACATGTGAGGAAGATGTTTTACTTTTCTTAGAGGGTTGTGTGCTAGACCCTTCCATAATTCCCTTGCCCTTATTTCCACCCTTTCTTCCTTCCATTTTAATCACTCACAATTCAATCCCAATAATAATCAGAAACTTAACCCAGCAGA
Organism: Campanula takesimana; assembly: GCA_026119855.1. NCBI lineage: Eukaryota > Viridiplantae > Streptophyta > Magnoliopsida > Asterales > Campanulaceae > Campanula > Campanula takesimana. Next base: position 406,936 of record JAOWBW010000026.1, read on the forward strand.
AATTATCACAAATAAAAAAGGTAACTAATGATGAACTTCAAATGAACTTTTAGTGAGAGAAAGTGAAAAATTTTGTTACCCAATTGAAGAAAACTCAAAAATTGGACTTGAATTCTCCCTTTCTGATGAAAAGTAGCTCCCAAATCCTCAAAAGTATGTATCTTGAACTTCAATTGCAACTTAACCCGGATTTGAAATTTTTGGGTCAAGAACTTAGGGTTTTGGATTTTTTGATATTTGGGATAAATTGATGGTGGAATGAATGTTTGTGGGGTGATTTGAGAGTTGGGGAAGGATTTATAGATGAAGAAAATGGTGAATTTGGTCGGATTCTATGGTTTTGAAGTGGGTGGTCGCGGCTCTTGGAGAGGTTTTGAGAAAGAAGAAGCTGAGATGAAGAAGAAGATAAGAAAAATTGGAAAAGACCCGACCTTTCGTTGAATCGGTATGTCCTTCTATGCGAATGATCCGGGCGGGTCGCTCTGGGGATCCGGTCGGATTTATTATGGTCCGGTCGGATTATTTTTCAGACCCGGATGGATAATTTTCTCTAGAATTTCCAGAGTTGTCGGATCCGGTCGGGTGCTTTTAATTGGTCCGGTTGGATCTATGATGGTCGGGTCGGATTGTAGTGCTCACCCGGTCGGATCTTTGAAAATTCTTCCTTTGTTCTTCTTTTTTTTTTTTTTTTTTTTTTTGGGTATAATTTACCTACAAAATAAATGTTAGACAAAACAAAACAAAATAACAAAAATAATAGTGCAATAAAATTAAAATGAAAATAAAATAAAACAAAACAAAATAATCCATCGGTTACCACCCGATGATGCTTGTTTAACGTCATTAGCTTGACGCCTTTTTTGTCTCGATGGGCTGACTTTCGAGTATCATTGAAGCCATTGTTTCAATTGGATTACCGACTATATAATGTTTTAGTCGTTGTCCATTAACTTTGAGCTCCCCTTTGGATTCGTTCCAAATTACGATGGCTCCATAAGGATAAACTTTCTTCACTTGAAATGGGCCCGACCATCTTGACTTCAATTTTCCCGGAAAAAGTCTTAACCGAGAATTGAATAATAGAACCATGTCTCCTTCTTTGAACTCCCTTCTCGTGATATGAGCATCGTGCCATTTTTTTGTTTTCTCCTTATAGAGTTTGGCACTCTCATACGCTTCAAATCGGAGTTCCTCAAGCTCTTGCAATTGCAATCTTCTTTTTTCACCGGCGGCCTTCATATCATAATTTAAGGCTTTGATCGCCCAATACGCCTTGTGCTCAAGTTCTACGGGTAAATGACACGGCTTTCCATACACCAAACGGAAAGGTGTTGTTCCGATAGGTGTTTTGAAAGCGGTGCGATAAGCCCATAAAGCGTCATTCAATTTGATCGACCAATCCTTCCTCGAGCTTGTGACTGTTTTCTCAAGGATCCATTTAATTTCTCGGTTTGATACTTCCACTTGACCGCTAGTTTGAGGGTGATAACCGGTACCTGTTTTGTGATGGACTCCGTATTTCTTTAAGAGAGCCTCAAACTGGCGGTGAGAGAAGTGAGAACCACCGTCGCTTATGACCACCTTCGGTACCCCGAACCTTGGAAAGATGATGTTCTTGAAGAGCTTCATAACGACTTTTGAGTCGTTTGTTGGAGATGCCACGGCCTCTACCCATTTGGACACATAATTCACCGCTACTAATATGTACTTGTTGTTGCAGGATGATGGAAATGGCCCCATGAAGTCTATGCCCCAAACATCAAAGATCTCAACCTCTAGGATGTTGTTAAGAGGCATTTCGTTCCTCCTTGAGATGTTACCGGTACGTTGGCAACGATCGCAAGAGATCACAAAGTTTCGAGCATCTTTGAAGAGTGTGGGCCAATAAAAACCTGATTGAAGAACCTTGGCGGTGGTTTTGGATGAGCTTGCATGCCCACCAAAAGGAGAAGAATGACAATGATGAAGAATGTCATTTACCTCCTCATTAGGCACACACCGCCTAACGATTCCGTCTGCGCATTGCTTGAAGAGTAACGGGTCTTCCCAAATATAATTTTTGATTTCTGAAAAGAATTTCTTCTTTTGTTGGTAACTCATTTCCGGAGGAATAATTTTACAAGCCAAATAATTTACAATGTCCGCAAACCAAGGGATTCCGACATTGTTAATGGCTAGTAGATATTCATCCGGGAATGAATCATCAATTGGAAGCTCTTTACTCTTGGAATCAATAATATTTTTGGGGAGACGGGACAAATGGTCCGCTACTAGATTTTCCGTTCCCTTCTTGTCACGGATCTCCAAATCAAATTCTTGGAGAAGGAGGATCCATCGGATGAGTCTTGGTTTGGCATCCTTCTTTGCCAACAAATACCTTATTGCCGCATGATCCGTGTATATTATCACTTTTGAACCCACCAAATATGACCGGAACTTGTCGATTGCAAATACCACGGCCAACAATTCTTTTTCTGTGGTGGCATAATTGATTTGCGCCTCATCTAGTGTTCGACTTGCATAGTGGATGGCATGCAACTTCTTGTCCTTCCGCTGCCCCAAAACTGCTCCCACTGCATAGTCACTTGCGTCGCACATAATCTCGAAAGGGAGATCCCAATCGGGTGGTTGCACTATTGGAGCGGACACCAAAACTTCCTTTAACCTGTTGAAAGCTTCAAGACAAAGACTATCGAACACAAAAGGAGCATCTTTCAAAAGAAGATTAGTTAAAGGTTTAGAAATTTTAGAAAAATCTTTTATAAATCGCCGGTAAAAACCGGCATGCCCTAGAAAGCTCCTCACACCCTTAACATTGGTGGGTGGAGGTAATTTTTCTATAATTTCTACCTTGGCTCTATCCACTTCAATCCCTTTCTCGGACACCATATGTCCAAGAACAATACCTTCATTTACCATAAAATGGCATTTTTCCCAATTTAAAACTAGGTTGACTTCCTCACACCTTTGTAAAACTTTTGATAAATTATTCAAACATTCATCAAAGGAGCAACCATAAACTGAAAAATCATCCATAAAAACTTCCATTATATTTTCAATGAAATCAGAAAAGATGGCCATCATACAACGTTGGAAGGTGGCGGGAGCATTACATAATCCAAATGGCATTCTCCTATAAGCGAAAGTGCCATATGGGCAAGTAAAAGTGGTTTTCTCTTGGTCACTTGGATGTATGGGTATTTGGAAAAATCCGGAATACCCGTCCAAATAACAAAAATATGAATGCTTCGCCAACCTTTCAAGCATTTGGTCGATGAAAGGTAAGGGAAAATGATCTTTTCGGGTGGCCTTATTTAATTTTCGATAATCTATGCACATACGCCATCCCGTGACGGTCCTAGTTGGGATTAATTCATCCTTATCATTACGAATGACCGTCATTCCTCCCTTTTTAGGGACTACTTGTACGGGGCTCACCCATTTACTATCCGAGATTGGATAGATAATGCCCGCATCAAGTAATTTAAGGATTTCTTTCTTGACAACCTCTTTCATGTTAGGATTTAATCTTCGTTGATGTTCTATGGAGGGTTTATGATCCTCCTCTAAATCAATCCTATGCATGCAAATTTTTGGGTGGATTCCTTTTAAGTCATCAATAGTATACCCAATAGCTTTTTGATGCAATCTAAGTTCTCTTAATAACTTTTCAGTCTCAAGAGGACTTAGATTAGCATTAACAATTACTGGATAAGTAGAATTAGAGCCAAGAAATTCATACCTTAGATTTGGGGGAAGAGGCTTCAATTCAACTTGAGGTGCCTTACTTACCTCAAGAATTTCCTCGTTGGATGGTTCCGCTTCAACCTCCATCTTTTCAAATTTAGTGTCTCCACTAAATTTTCCTGCATGGTTAGCATCTAGACATTTTGTATAATTTTCAATTTCATCATCATCATCATCATCATGCAATAACCTTTTCCAATCTATAAGACTTTTTTCAAGCTGGTCCTTAGATTGGGGTGATTCCAATTCCTTGCTTATTGATTCTAACATATTTATATCGGAGCAAGGGCTCTCAAGATTTGGATTTTTCATTAATTTTGTTAAATTAAATTCAACCTTCTCATTCCCAACGTTTAAAGAAAGGTTACCATTTTTAACATCAATAATTGCCCCAGCGGTGGCAAGAAATGGTCTACCTAAAATGATGGGGATGTGATGGTCCTCTTCCATTTCGAGAACAACAAAATCAACCGGGATGATTAATTTCCCGATTTTACAAGGGACATCTTCCATAATCCCTATTGGATACTTGATTGAGCGATCCGCTAATTGTAACGATATGGTGGTGGGTTTAAGTTCCCCCACACCTATTTTTTTACTTACCGAAAGCGGAATGAGGCTCACACTAGCCCCAAGATCAAGCATAGCATTATCTACATCAAATTTCCCTATGTTGCAAGGAATAGAAAAAGTGCCGGGATCTTTTAATTTGGGAGGTAATTTTCTTTGTAAAACAGCACTTACTTCTTCATTTAATGCAACCGTCTCATATTCCTCTAGTTTCCTTTTATTAGAAAGAATATCTTTTAAAAACTTGGCATACGAGGGCATTTGTTGCAAAGCATCTGTAAAAGGGACATTGATGTAAATAGATTTCAAAACTTCTAAAAATTTTGCAAATTGTTTATCAAGTTTCGCTTTTACCAACCTTTGGGGGTAAGGTATTGGCGGGTCAAAATTTCTAGAAATTTTAGGGGATTCCGTCCCCTTTTCTACCTCTTCATTAGTCTCAACCAACGGTGGGGTTGGACTAATGTTCTCCTCACTAGGTTTGATATTTTCTTTAGGAGGGGGATCTACTAGTTCTTTTCCGCTCCTAAGTACTACCGCCTTAGCATGCTCATCGGGCCTTTGCGGTTGACCGGGAAAACTCCCTTGTGGTCTATGCGAGGTCCCGGCTTGCTGGGCTTGTTGATTCTCTAGCATTTTATTATGGGCGGCTAGACTATCAAACCTACTATTCAAAACCTTAAAGTTTTCCCTAAATTCATTATTGATTTTCTCTTGGTTCTTATTATTTTCAATCATATAGTCCATAAGAAGATCTAATTTAGATTTAGGGGGAGGGAAAGCATTATTGTTGAAGTTCTTGGGTACAAATCCCGGTGGTTGTGAGGAAGGTTGTGGGTTTAAAACATTATTACTTCTATAGGAAAAATTGGGGTGATTCTTCCATTCGGAATTGTATGTGTTAGAATACATACCCCCTCTTTGTCCATTAGAATTAACAAAATTAACTTGCTCACTAGAATTAGTGTCAAGCAAATCACAACTTTCGCTACTATGTGAGTTTGACCCACATAGTTCACAAATAACGTTAACGTTAGCCACGGAATTTGTATTCAAGTTATCAATCTTCTTAAAAAGCATATCAAATTTCGAAGATAGAAGAGTAACAACATCAACATTAAACTTACCTGCTGTTCCTTGCGGTTGGTCCCTTTCATTAGACCATTGGTAGTGGTTCAAGGCGATGCTCTCGATCAAGTCATATGCCTCATCCACTCCTTTGTTCATTAATGCTCCTCCCGCGGCAGCATCGATGGTCTCTCTAGTCTTGAATGTGAGACCATTGTAGAAGGTGTGCACTATCAACCACTTTTCAAGCCCGTGGTGTGGACACATCCTTAGAAGCTCCTTGAAGCGCTCCCATGCATCGTAGAGCGACTCATCTCCATTTTGACTAAAATTGGTGATCTTGGTCCGGATTTGAGCGGTCTTGGATGGAGGAAAGAAACGTCCAAGAAATGCTTCTTGAACTTGGTCCCATGTTGTCAAGGAATTATGGGGGACCGAGTTCAACCATTGTTTCGCCTTATCCCTAAGAGAAAATGGGAAAAGGCGCATCCGTATTGCCTCCGGAGTGACACCGACAATTCGGGTGGTGTCACAATATTCTAAAAATGTTTGCACATGGAGGTGCGGATCTTCAAGTGCCGAGCCACCAAATTGGTTATTCATAACCATATGCAATAATTGTGGCTTGATCTCGAATGTGATTGCGTCGGCATTTGGAACTACTATGGGCGTCCTAGAACCCGGGGTGCTTGGGTTAACAAACTCCCGTAAGGTTTTAGTTGGTGGGGTAGTGCCCGAATTTTGCCCGTCTTCGTTGTTTTCTCTCACCATTTCTTTTTCTAAAGTTTCTCTTAAACTTCTTAGTCTTTCTCGAAGATATCTTTCGGGTTCCGGATTGAATTCAACGTAATTGTCACCTCTTCGGACTCTTTTCATAAACTTTGGAAAAATACTTTAAAGAAGATTTCAAAGAAAAATACTTTGAAAAAGGACGATGAAATAAATAAAAATAAAAAAAAACAGAAAATTAAAAAGCAAAAACTTTTAAAATTTAACCGTTCTCCCCGGCAACGGCGCCAAAAACTTGTTACGGTTTATTCCGCAAGTGCACGGGTTATTAATAGTATAGTATGTGCAAGTACGGGTCGATCCCACAGAGACAACTTAATTCTAAAAATATTTTGCTTTGGATAAAAATAAAGAAAAGAAAATGATTGGGGGTAAAAGATTGTTTGTCACTAAACTAGAAATACTTGTAAATGCTTTGACTTTTAATTAGAAAAACTCTTATTTTGAAAGAATTCTCGGGATTGGGACTCAAATATTCATGTGTTCATCATTCAATTATGCTCTCTTTAGATTAAAGACTTCATTATAATACAAGGATGGTACGTTGTATTGTGTCAACTTCTTAATTAAGGCTTAAAACACGCGTATTTTAATACTAATTATGCCCTATCTCTCGATGGTCCATAATTAGCAAAAATCCATTAAGTTCATAAAAATCCACGTACTTCCACTCAAGGACATCCCTAGGCCATTAATCTACTCTCGTGATTAATGAAACCTAGTCACTTTATATGGTTCCGTTAATCGAGATTCACCGCTAGGTCCTTCTCTCGATTAACTGAGATTCATACAAAACATGGATATCGTCATGGTTGTAGGCGTTTTAGTACAATATAAAGATGATTGTTTAAGATGAAGATATATGAATTTAGAGAGCATAAAGTTAATGAACTTGTGAATATTATGAGTATCCAATCCCAAGAAAGAGGAGGATTACTCACTAACCATTAATTTAACAATAAGAATAAGAATAAAAGATAAGATAAAGAAAGAAATACTTATTCAGATTTTGAATTTCAATGATGGAAGAACACTTCTTTATTGCTTTAGAATACCTCTCTCAATTCACTCAAAATTTTGGAAATAGTTGAAGAGACTAAGAGTTTGACTATAATAACTTTACAAATGATTTCTAGATATCCCTGGATCTCTGGATATCTCCCTATATTCTAAGGCTGCTGTAGCCTTCTTATATAGGCCCTAGGACTGATTTGGGTGTCTATTCCCGGATTCATTCACCAAGAGAAGTGTCTGTTGGAAGCACTTTTTCATAACAGGCGTCAGGATCCGGTCGGGTTGCTGAATTGGTCCGGCCGGATTCCAGTTGGTCCGACCGGATTTAGCCTGCGATCCGGGCGGATCGCTGTCTTCTGGAAATTTTGCTTGTTTTGATTAGATCCGACCGGGTTTTGGTGATGGGTCCGGTCGGATCTTTGCCTTCTGGGCCTGAATTCTTCTTTTTATAAAATGCTTTGCTCCCGTCTTTCCTTCCTTCGTTCCTTTAGCTCAGATTAGCCCCAATTAGTACCTGTTTTCTGCAATTTCAACACCATACTACACCACGCGCATTATATCCGTGAAAGTAAAAGAAAATGATGCAATATGGAATTTAAATACTTAAAATGACTTTAAAAAGTACAATGTTTTGGACCTTAAATGACTATAAAATAGTCATTTATCAAAGATAAAGATCTATTATTGAAAACTCTAGCATTCCATTCCATCCATATACACCACAACGACACAAATACCCCACACTTCCATAATCTACTAGTATCACTTCCTCATCAAATCCCAAAATCAATTTTGAAGGAATCAATTTGCCGTTGTAAGGAAAATCCAATTCTTCCCCATTATAGAGAACAACTTACACCAGAGTCTCTCAGCAACTGAACAATGCAAGAAGAGATGATCATGTGACATTTATTTAAGTTGACAAAGTTCTTTATCTGTTGCCACATTTTGTTCATATTCGCTGTGCTTTAGGATTACTCTGGCTTTTGTTACTCTGAGGACAAGTGCTTGATGCATTTTAAGCTATGTCCACACTATTTATGTTTGCTTATCTCATAAACCTTCATGGTTATAGATGGTTTCTTATATGTATTTTACAGTTAATTCTCGTTTCCATGTAGAATATCCACATTGATAAGTCCTGTATTTTGTGAATACATGTTACCAAGAAAGCTTTGCAATAAATTTTGCTTGTGATGGACTGCAGGTCCTTTTGTATGCTGCTGCTGCTATGATTTTGATATTCCCTTTTGATATTTTCTATTTATCTTCTCGCTACTTTTTATTGAGGACGCTTTGGCGGATAGCAGTCCCTCTTCAGGTAAGATTATGGTATAATGGTTACATTAAAGATTTTGTTTGTACTGTTTTGATGGACTTATGTAGCGTATTTTTTTTGTAGTCAAGTGGATATGTACTGTGTTAATTTATTCTGAAGTTTTGGAATGTAAGAATATTAGTTTCTCTCTCATCTCCTCTTTGAGGTCCCTGGACTCATTTCGTGCAAGTTTTTAGTGGTCCACTTTTTTTTTTTCAATGATGTGACTTAAAAGGTTTGTGTAAACCTCCCAGAAAGCTGGAAAATCCAATCAAAGATTTGTAACATACTGTAAAATGCATTCCGTACTCACCTCTTGCACCCATTCGTTAATTTAATAGTTCACATGGGAACTCTTGAACAGAGTGGTCATGTGGCTGTGCAATTTAGTATAGGCTATGGATGGCATGAGGGTTCTTGGACTCTCTGCACATGCTTCTTATGCCATCCCTAAAGGCTCCTCAAAAGCAGCTTCCTTTTCTAGTTATATGTACTTGTGATTGCATTCTGGTTAATGTAGTCACACAAAAGGCAATTTTGGAAAGTAAAATAGAGACTTGACACATTGAAAAAGATCTGCGGTACTTGTTGCTTTCTCATCTGAAATAGCATACCTTTGCCACTTTGTTTCATACATCCTCCATTAGAATGCAAACGACGGAAATATGTGAATATAGCAAAAACTAGCCGCTCTCACACTATCTAGTGTACAAAAGTTAGCAGAATAGTCCCATTTTGAAAGTGGATTTTCCATGTTACTTATGGGAACCTGGGGAAGATATGCACTTAAGTTTGTTTTATAATTTCATTATTAGATAATTAGAATTTATTACATGTAAGCAATTGCAATTTGTCTGATTTGCTTTATTCAATGATACAGGCAATATCATTTCCTGACTTTTTCTTGGCTGATATACTGACCTCTATGTCAAAGGTAAGAATATTTTTTGCTTCATATTGTTGAGCCACTCTCTTGTAACTTAAGTTTTTGGGTGAATTGCTAACTTAGGCGTGTTACCGGAACCATATTGCTTGCATTTGTTTCCTACAGTTGGTACACATTTGAAAAATTTCAGTAGTCAGGAAGTTTTCACTTGTTGTCAGTTAACTTGTTGGCTGAAAAAGACTGCAATATATGGTCTAACCTCTGTACTTTAGTTTGAAGTCTTCTTTGGGATCTGAAACTGAATATTTTTATCGACATTGTTGCGTTGTATTTCAACGTCTTTTCTCGGAATAGCATATGCAGCCTTGAGATTCAACTTGCCATGTGTTCTTGGCCCGGTAGTAACTCTTTTGTTTTGGGCAGGTCTTTTCAGATATGGAGCGTTCTGTTTGTCGAATGGTCCATCGACAGGTTTGTATATCCTCTTTTATAGTTTTGTTACTATCAATATGATTGCAACTGTTAATGGATTTGTGTAAAAATAAGATGCCACTCCTCCCATGCACTGTCAAGTTGGTAAGACAGTAAGAGGTTTTTGTTTCGATTACATGAAGTGAAGAGATAGCTGGACAATCTCTTACTTTTTAACTTGCATTCGTTCAAAACAGTGCTACCTCTGCCGCCAAAATGAACAAAAAAAATAAAATAAATAATCAAATTTGCTCTTGATCAAGAGCAAATTTGATTTTTTTGGCCATTCATTTTGGGACAGAGGGAGTATTATTTGCCCCTATATCCCACTATATAGTCCCTTTTGACTTGCACAGCTTTTAAGAAAGAATTTGACTCGGTTATTATTTGCTTAGAACCTTAAGGTTACCTTAGATATTTCAAATCAATGGAAGTCTTTATTTTAAAATCTCACAATTAGAAAGTATGTTTTTAGATAATTGCTTTGAGTTTATGATTTTCAACAATTGAAAGGGGAAACCTTTTACGGGAATTCCCAAAATGAAATAGGAGACAGCGTCTTTTGTAGGGAGTATTTTCGTTACTTATTGGGCAAATAGGATTATTTTTCTCATATGGTGCTAGGGTCATGTTTGGATATAGTAGGAGGAATAATTCACGGTATAATGGTTCACGGCCCACATCTCAGAAGATTAGGAAGATTAAACTCAGGGTAAGTTGAATACACAGTGGATCAATGATTTTATCTAATGGAAGTTATTTTTTTTGTCAAATAGAAAAAAAAGAGAGGCCTTTATTGTCCCGGGAAATCTCTTTGGCAGGTACAAGTTGTTTCTAAGCGTCGGTAAAACTTATGATTGGTCGTCAAGCTACTCAAGGAACTTAGCCAGGATACACATTTTGGATACAAATTGTTTGTACTCAACTGAATGGGTTAAGTTAGTGGATTGACTTGGCAAGTTTTCATCCATATTTCTTATCAAATATTCAAAAATGAGTATCCCTATTCCCTAGGAGTCGGAACATCTCTTTTTGAGCTTTAAAGATGACCCACTTGTCTTAGGTGAGTGGAGGACAACACACTCACACACAAAATTAGAAAATCAATATCATTTTAATTGAAAACGGGTGGTGTTTAATTGAGACAGCGAAAATCAGAACAAAAGTACAGATTTGTTTAAGAACGAGTTCCCAATCGAATTCGTTGTGACACTCATAATGATCAACTTTTCGATCCTGTCTTGACAGTTAGGCACAAAAGCTTGATTCTTTTAATTAAACGACGACCGTAATGAATGTCGGTTTGGGGTATGGTCAGTTCACCGGGAGGATCAATAGGTGGATTGGGTAGCTCCCCCTGGAAAACAAGAAAGGGTAAGTAAGATTGATGATTTTCTAAAAAGGGATTGCAGTAATTCTGGTTTGTCCTGTTAGATAGAAAGAAAATGAGACCCAGGAGAATCGTTTTCGACATTTTTTACTATAATATTATCAAGACCTCCTTTGATAAGAAGACTCCGGTGTAGGAGGGAAAAAGTTATAATAGAATAATATTAGGAATTTACTACAGAATTTGAAGAAAGAGGATCTGCTATTTCTCATTTCCAGCTAACTTTCTTTTCCGATGCTTTTGAAAAATCCTTGGACGTTGCGTTTTTTCTCTTTGGTGATCTATTTTTCTACATATTAGCCGTACTGGAAGATGTGGCTGCAAAGATAGAAGTCTCACATTTAACAATTCCCATTGTAGTGGCAAGCGAAATGGGAGCAGCCTAAATTCATTTTGGCGGATCTATGAATTCTAAATAAGAGTGCGTTAATGAAATTGAATTGAGGAAAAAGCGCTGGGATTCAAAAGACGAAATTAATTTCTCGCGGTTGCATATATTTTGTGAAGTAAAAAGCGCCCTCCCTGTTGATGAGACTGACACCGGGCGAAATGAAAACGGGCGGCATTGTCGGCGACTTTTTACTGAATGAAAGTCAGACTTTAAAAAATTGAGTAATAAGAATGTCTTTGTCTTTTCAAAACAAATTGGAGCAAGCTGCTTTCAGTGAACTTCTTTGCTTCAAAAGTTCCCCCCCCCCCACTTTTTAGTAAAATAAGACCCCTTTTGGGTTAAATGTGTGAACTAATCGAGACCGAAATTGGAGAAATTATCCCATGATGATAGAAGCTGGAGAAAAGCCTTTTATTGGTTGATGAACGATAGGATGAACTGACCCCAGTTTGTGAGTGAAGTTGGAAGCCTAAGCCAAGAAGTAAATTTATGGCTCCCTGATCCAAAAAGCTGTTGGATTTCTATGGATAACCATTTTTTTGTAAGAAAGTCTGACATTGGTTTTTGGATAGGCTTAGCCTCGTGGGCTTCTATCCCCTAGTCGTATTCCCTTGTTTGTTTTAAACTAACTGATCTTTCTTCCCTGAATGGGATCTTAGAGTAAAAAGCATGGCTCAATCTTCATTAGTTTCATCGAAAATGTATGAAATACTTGTAGAAAAAATGCGGCCCTTCGGGAATGTATCAAGTTGGTACGAGTTAATATTTAGCTTCTTGGACCACAAAAAACAAGGTGTGTATAGAATTCCAAAGATTATGTAGATTAATTACAGCTATTTTATATTCAAATGCGCAAGGCGGAAGACTTCAATCTACTCATTTACAAAAAAGTCAAATGGCTCAACCTGATTATATACAACTCTTAGCTTTCCAATACGCTACTGTTTACCCTCCAGATGCCAATGTCACCTTGGCGAGAGTAGAACTTCGTGAACCAGTGAGAGGATACCACTCTTCACTCCATTTTTGTTTTGAATCTAATAGCAGAATTTCGAGTTCACTTTTCCACTGAATGTATTAGCCAGTGATCACTCTTTTGTTATCACATCGTGCTAGCAGAAGTCATGCTGCAATCATCAAAAGATGCTACAATCAATATATGACTAATTTCTTGCTGTCAATAGTGATTTTGCCATGGCAGAAAACATAAAGTTTGATGGATATGACAACACTACGTTCAGATCCTTGCTATGTTTAGGTGTGGCTTACGTAATAACAGTGCCTTTAGCAGCAGATAATAGCTAATTTTGTAGTAAGAACCGGAGTTGATTGGAAAAATATGAGGAAAGAAATGCAAGCAGATAAAAATTGCTACAAATCTACGAAGTCATTACCTGATTGATGTGAAATCATTATCTCGATAAAGATACTGACCCTTCAGAAACATCTTGAAACCATAGATGAGAGGACGGCTGGTGCAAACTCACGGAAGAAAATCCTAGGGAATTTGCTGTTTCCAAGGACTAGAAGAGTGATATTGTCCAGTGATAGGTAGAAAAAAGGTTGTTGCAGAGTAGTGTTGATGCTGAAAGATTTGTACTTGCAATGCCTGATATGGAGAATTCTTTGTAATCCCTATATGTTAAATACGTGGTTCCGAAAACCACCATTATAATGTTGGCGAACTGCAAGCTCACTATTATTATAAATATCTTGAATAATTTCAGTTTGTATCTCACTATTTCATCCCTGTATAGCATCCTTAAATGTTGCTAGATTTTACATCTTGTGCAAACCATCTTCTAATTATGCATGTAGAAACTTCTTTTGATCTTGTTCTTTGTGTAGATCGCTAAAATATTTCTGTCTTTATAAGAGTTCACATTAACACATGCAGGTTGCCACCGTTGCTTGGTTGGAAGCTGGTTCTGTTTGTGGCAGTCATGCTGTTGCTATCCCTGTAATTCTAGTACTGCCTTATATATTCCGTCTCTTTCAATGTCTGCGACAATACAAGGACACTGGGGAAAGAACATCTATACTGAATGGTAAGATCTCTTGGTCACTTATTCCAGCAACCACCTCCCACCCCAACACCTACCCCAAATCTTAGTCGGGTAGATATCTCTTTGGTTTTCATGGTATGCGACCTTGCATCTCACTGAAATTTGATTCTTGTAGTGCCAATATATATAATTGAGTTTTACTAGATACACAGACCGTAGAATTGAATGAAAATTGGGTGTGTTTCGTCGAACCATTTGCTAATCGGAAGCTGTCTGAACGGTCCTTGTGGTTGATTTAGAGCTATTAATGACAAAGGTTGGTAAAGTAGCCTGCATGAACAGGGTTATGCCTTCTTTTTTTTTGCCGCTTGGTTGCATACGCAAATTAAGGGGTTGCAATCACTCTCAACCCATTTATAAAACACTCTCCAAAACATTGGTGTTGGTTAACAGTGCTAAATTATCTTAATTTTCTTGAGAAATGCAATAGGAGTACTATTTGCGGAACTCACATAGTTATCCGAAAAAAGCTGACAATCTAAAGGTCAATGGTCAAAATTGTTATTACTTCCATACTTAAGGCATGGACTCCTTGGTTAGTTTGATCTCCTTGTCAAAAGTAGTGCTCCTGTCCCATTTTTTTTTTCATTTTTTGTTTCTTATTTCGAAAGTCTTAGGTAAGCTAATTCTGAGGTGTAAATTAAGGTTTTGTGAAGATAATGCCACTGGGGTGTGAAGTCAAACTATCATCTCAGCCCATTAGTTAGCAAATCCCTAAATTATACTCCCTCCGTCGCATTTGAAATTGCAATAAAGCCGCCGTGCACGGGAATTAAGGAGATGTATACTCCCTCTGTCCCATAACCAAGGCCACTTTTTGCCATTTTGGGTGTCCCGTTGGAAAGTCTCATTTTCCTTAAATGGAAATTTTATATTAATTCTTTATTCATGGGACCCACTCGCCACACTCACAACAAATTTCCACTTACTATTCCCTACCCCATTTTCTCTCTCCTTCATACTCACAACACCTACTTTTAATACAGTTTTCCTTAATTCCCCTTTTTAAAAATAAAATGGGTCGTTTGTTATGGGACGAAGGGAGTATAATATTAAGGTGTTGTGAGTATGGATAGTGGGGTAGGGAATAGTAAGTATGTTAGTTGGTGTGAGTTTGATAAGTGGGTCCCATTGATTAAAAAATATTATAAAGATTCCATTTTGGGCTTTTGCAATTTTAAGTGGGATACCTAAAATGACAAATTTTGCAGTTTGAAATGTGACGGAGTGAGTATACTTGGAAATACTTGTAATCAAGTAGATATTGTTGGCAATGTCTCACAATTCCTTGTGTCTTGCTTTCCTCACATATCAAGATGAATGATCAATTTTCTTGCTAGTTTTGAAATAAATTACATGCAAGTAGCAGCAAGTAAAAACAAAATTAGACGGACATTTGATGTCCTGTTGGAAACTGTAAGTGCACATGCATCTCTGGAACCCCTTTTCCTCCTTGTCAAGATGCCTGCTAATTCCTAAGGATACTTGAATGGTTTGTGGTGTTATTGGTTTGGTTTGTCAAGTGTTGATTAACAATGAAGAAACATGTACTACCTCTTTCCCAAAATGAATATCCAAATTTTTTTCTCTTGATTAAGGGCAAATCTGGACATTATTTTGGGACAGGGAGTAGCTTCTAATGTAAAACTGCATGCCAGCTAGTTGTTACTGGTAACTGAGAGCAGGTGGATCTGTTGCTATAATTTCACAGTTTTGTTGCTCGAATGGATTTTAATTGGAAAGAGCATATCCTGTTGCATAAGGCTCTAATGGATCTTTTATTGACATTCAATTATGGTTTCAGCTTTAAAATATTCGACTGCAGTACCAGTTATTTTCCTTTCCGCCCTCAAGTATCACGTTGAAGGTAATAGTTGGACGAACATCTATCGGCCTTTGTGGCTTCTGTCAAGTGTTTTGAATTCCTTGTACTCATTCTACTGGGATGTGACACGAGATTGGGATCTAAGGTATGTTTGATTTTTTATTTTTAATTTTTTTCCCAGTTTCTGATTTCACATAATGCAAAAAAGTATCTTTTATTCACTTTATTTTTTCAAAGCACTGCTACAGCTACTTGTGTGAATTTGATTGTTGTTCCATCTGTCCCTCGATGAATATCCATTTTCAAGAAACTTTTGTCCCAAAATGAATGCCTTTTTTGGAAAAACTTTCTCCCTAAATGTTTTTTACTATTTTTTTTTTCACTAGTCTCTTTATACTTACAAAACTAAATGTTTGGAAAGAGGATTACAAGATTATATATGAATTTTTGCCACTAAATTGTATAAAAAGTAGAGATTTTCATTATGTCCCATAAAATGAAATTTGGACAATCATTTAGGGACGGAGTGAGTATTAATTTTGTACATCTACAATCCAATTTACATGGTTGTGCCAGGTTCCTACTAATACGAATTGCTGAGCATATTTACTTCCATTGAAGAGATCCTGCTTTTTGATTTCTTTTTGTGTTTATTAGAAGGGAAAATCATCCTAGCAGGAGGCTGTTCTTAACCCTAGTTAATATCATTTGATGTTATTGATAACTATCAAGATATTCTGAAATCCATTTAGTTAGTATTCATTTGCATACATAACAATCATTGTCGTATCTTGTACAATTAAACAAAATTTAGCTCATCTATGCGTTGCTCAGACCATTACTTTTTTTCTTTCTGACAGCTGCTTCACCCGGATTTTCAAGTTCAGCAAGCAACATATTGTCACTCACTTGCTATATGGACGGAAATGGGTAAGAATATACCTATAAATACTTGGCCCTACATTGCTTGTTCTTATACTATGGCTTGTCCCGAATCGCATTCTTCACTTAAACTTGAAAATTGAAGTTTGTATATTATAGATAAGAGTTAAATACCATTTTCATCCCTAACCTATTGACCTTTTTTCCTTTTCGTCCTTGACCTATTTTTTTTTACCTTTTCGTCCTTCACCTCTTTATTTGTGAACCATTTCATCCTTCCGTCCATATTTCATCCACTCTTCCGTTAAGTAATGCTTATGTGGCAAGATGACATCACCAAAATGCTTATTTGGCACTAGGCATGAAAAATACTTGCTGATGAGGAACTTTAGAGGGTCAATATGTAAAAATGGAAATATGTAGCCCTATATTTTTTCTTACCAAATATGAAGGGGATAAATGATTTATTTTTTTCACTCACTGTATATATGTATTTTAAAAATATATTGTTATAATTATCTTGTATCATTTATTTAGTTTATTATTTTATAATTTCTAAACCATAGTAGTAATCTTAAACTAGTTTTTTTCTTCAAAACAAAATTATTTTCTTTTTATAGAAGTTTTTTTTCCTGAAGCAAGAAGTATTATTTTATATATTTATGATTATTATATTGCATAAAAAATAATATAATAAGATTTTTCCTTTTTTTAAGGGAAATATTTCCCTTTTTGAGATATAAGGATATTGTCAATAAAACAACGTCTTCCTTAAATTATTAAAAAAAAAACACCGTCCAACCTCTGATACCTCCCTAACCGGCAACACGTCCAACCACGCCGTCGAACACCACCAACATCCATTATCACCACCTCCAAGATCTAAAGAAAAAATCTCCAAAAAATATAAATAAATAATAATAATAATGCATATCCCCATTACAATTTTGAAACAAGTCAAATAGCCCAAATCCAGCCCCAATCGAGAACCAATCGACTCAATAAATCAGATGGTGAAACGGAAAAACAATCAATTCGGAGTTCCTAAGAGTAATCTATTGAATATGAAAACGAGGAGGCGGAGATCTTTCTGGAAACGACTATGGCTGGTTGAGGTCCGCCATCCGAGATTCTCCGCCATCCAGATTCGCTCGATTTCTTCGAGCACTCTTTTCCAGATCCGCCTTTAAGTTCTTCGGAAACGGTACCTTTTTCTCTACCGTTCATGGCGAGAGTTCTCGACGACATGGAGGTGAGAGGGGAAGACGGATACAGGAGAGCGAGGAGGAGGGTGAGCGATATGGTGGGCGTCGTGTGGAAGAGACGGAGGGAATGGAGGGGGGTGGGGGCAGTTAATTTATCATGGTGGGAGAGGCGAGGAGGGAAAGGGAAGTGGGGGCTGCGATGGGGGAGTAAGGAGGCGTCGGTCTGTACTCTGTAGAAGAATGAGCGTTTTCTTTTTCTTTTTGATAATGCTTCAGATTTAGGGTAGAAGGAGGGGTTTTAGTGTGTATGAGTTGTATTTATATATTTTAAGGTATATAGTTTCAATTTCTACACATTAACCCCCTTAAACTTCCAAATCAGCAAGTCTTTTAATGCCAAGTGCCACATAAGCACATTGGTGATGTCATCATGCCACATAAGCATTATTTAACGGAATATTGAATGGGATATGACGAAAGGATGACATGGTTCAAAAATAAAGAGGTTAAGGACGAAAAGGTAAAAAAAAAGAAAGGGTTAAGGACGAAAAGGAAAAAAGCTCAATAGGTTAGGGACGAAATTGGTATTTAACTCATTATAGAGAAGCTTTTTCGTTTTCATTTCTTAGCCTCCTGCCCATAATAAAGAAAAAAGAAAAGTCAACCCTACCACCACACTAAGGCTCTACAGCCTGAGTATGTGCCTCTTCTCTGCTTCATCGACTTTCATACTCCCTCTCCATCCCAAAATGAATATCTATTTTTCATGTAAACATTCTGAAAATGTTAAAATTTAACGGAAAAGATTATAAAAAAATTCTTGTTATCCACTTTTAAACGTCTAGGATTGCAAGTGTATAATGAAAGTGAAGAAAAAGAAATTGGTCAAAAGAACATTTAGACAAAATTATTTAGAAAAAAAAAAAAAACATTCATTTTGGGATATTTTTTTTCCTCTAGAAAAGTAGACATTCATTTTGGTATGGTAGGAGTAATAAATTTGGCTACTGCTGGTTTCACTTAGGGTAGCTGTTTCTGGATCCCATGTGATGTAGTAGTGTTCTCTATGCTGACTTTATTCTGCTCTGTTTTCATGATATAAGATACCCCCGTTTTTTTTTTTTTTTTTTTTTTTTTTTTGTCAATGCAAGTGAATTTTGACCAAACATTAATGTTAAATCTAATCATCCTAGTAACATTATGTTTGGTCAAAGTTCACTTGTGTTGACCATAAAAGTCAAATGAGACTCTTTTTAGGACACGGGGGGATTATTTTTTATTAAATAGGGAATAAGTCATGAAACCATGTCTTGGTATTGTGCAGGTTTATTTTTGGGTATTAGGAAGCAATCTGATCCTACGATGCACATGGACATACAAGCTATCCGCCCATCTTCGCCACAATTACCTTACTGTTTTCGCCATAACTGCCTTGGAGATCTTCCGACGTTTCCAGTGGGTGTTCTTCCGTGTAGAAAATGAATGGAACAAAACAACTTCCAAACAGAGCGTTCAGATGAGTGTTATATCAAACGAGGAGGAAGAAAATTTACTCAACTTAAGCAATCACAGTGTATAGACAGATATATGCATAGCTGCACTATATTCATTCTCTTTGAATTTTGGACTCGTCGGGTTCATTTTTTTTTATTTTTATTTTTTTGTTGGATCCTCTGATTCACTTGTAATCTGGATTCATATGATATATTAGTCTTAAACTGTGCACTTGCGATCCCGAAAAGATAGTCTTATTTTGACTTTCATGGTCAACTCGTAATTCAATGAAAATTCAATTATTCCTATGCAATACTGAAAATGATTATCACATTATCATTAGAAATATTATCAACAACAATTTTTAAATTGCATAGAATGATTGGATTTTCATTAAATTAAATTATGACAAATTTCAATTGACTTAACCTTAAAAAAAAAAAAAAAAGTCAAAGTGACCATTACTGAGAGTGTAATGGATAACCCATAGATTGCAAACTGATAATGAAATCTGGTTTCAGTTTTGTTTTGTTCTTGACTTCCCTTCTCTTTTTTTTTTTTTTTTTTTTGGTTTTCCTTAAAAAAAGAAGGGAAGTCAAGAAGTCCAACCTTCATAACTTTCTGAAGAAGTCTCATGTTTACCTTGATAATTTGATAAAGTGCGTTTATCAACTGTTTGAAAGTTGTTCTAGCTTGTCAGAAGTTTCGGTTCGAACCATGAGAATGCAGTTGTGTGTACTTGATATAAAAAAGTTTACTGCCCGTTCATTTTAATCTCAATTAATCTCAATGCTTTACAATTTTCAAAACTATATTGAATATTTTTCTATTCTATTTGATCTCATTGGTTAAGCTTTTTATGGCAATGGGCAGTTTAGTTGTAACTTAAAAATGATGTACTCCCTCCGTCCCGTAATGTCCCATAACTATGTGGACAAATTTCCTTTCAAGGCGTCCTATTAATAAGTTACTCTATCTGTTCTATACTTATTGCTATCAAATGAGAGTGCACGAGGATTAAGAAAATATGTTGGGAAAATAAGTATTGTGAGTGGGTAGGAGAGAGAAAATAAGTTAGTGGATAGTTGTTGTGAGTGAATGGGAGAGGGAAAAGTTAACATTCTTTTGTAAGTAGCAATAAGTATGGGACGCTCAAAACGGAAATAAGTAGCGATAAGTATGGGACGGAAGGAGTATACTTTTCTAAAATAATCATTACTATTCTCTCTCTTACTTTAATTTTTTACCCACAACACACTTTCTTTTTTTTATTCCACTTTTCCCCCTCGTAACAACTTACCACTACTATTCTTCCCTTAATTTCCGTGCAAAACTCATTTTGTTATAGTTACGAGACGGAGGAGTAAATGAGCCCATAATTTTAAGGGTTAAAAGAGCCGTTATGGGCCTCAAGAAAATATATACCCCGTCTGGAGTAGGCCCGTTGTTGAAACAAGGCAAGATGCACGCGCAATTAAAGCAATAAAACAATCCTCTTATTGAACGAGTAGTTACTTCTTCCGACTTTGGTTGTCTTTTACTCTCTGTCTCGCCTCTCCGATCGCTTCCACCAGATCAATTCGCCGGCAAGTTGATCCGGTGATCGCTCTTCTCTATTTATCTCGGTCAGCCCTCTCTCCCTCTCTAGATTCTGTGATTATGGATACACATGATTGATTCGCAAATGCATCGGCTTAATTATATTTTAACGATGAACTGTAAATAGTTCTAATTTCTAGGGTTTTTGAACCCCATGGTGAACATTATTCATTCGTGAGTTGGTTAAATTTCGGCTAGCAAAAGTTGCTATTGGTTTTCTGTAAAATGTGTTTGACTACGGACAGTTTAATATATGAGCTGGTGATTAGGTGGGAGGACTTTGATGGCTTTTTGAAAGATAATTCTATTGTATCTGGGTTCGTTTCGATCAAGGAGTACATTGTTCAAGAAGTGATATGACCAAGGCTAATTAGTATTGTTGGACTTGATTATAATTAGAAGAATGCTTACAGTTATTGGGGATAGTTGTATCTTATTTGAAAGTGAGCTATTTATGTTAAAAACTCAAATTATAACTGTGGACTATTTACATGGGACAGAGGAAATAGTTTAGAACAGCCCCATTTTGTATTTTATTATAATTGACAATGCCATCAAGTTCACAATTTGAGCAATGAATCATGCAGGGTTTTGATCAAAAGCTTTAGTAGTTGGAACCGGTCATAACGAGCATGGTAAGATTAAAAAAGCCTTCCACTATCCTAATGATAAGTTTTGTTATTACATGGCTGGTTGTAATCTCGATGAATTGTGATTGATCTTTTTTCCTTTTTCTCAGAATTACATTATAGGTGCTTTTAAGCCATCTTGTAACATTTCAATTTCGTTTTCTGATGGAAAGACTCGCAAGCAGGTATTATTTACTCTTTCTCTAAATGTGTGTGTGGATCTACTTGGCAACTGAATCTCACCTTTGTTTATGGTGATTTCATGATATTCGGGCAGTTTAATGGAAGTTTGTTTTTTATCTATTTGTTCAATGCTACTTCTGCCGGCCTCTCTATTTGCAATCTTAATGAGCAATAATGAATCGTCTTTGTGACCTTTTGTGTCTTTTATCGTGAGTAAGGAAGAATGTATTCACACCTTCTCTGCGAGGTTTGGGCAGGTTCTCTTATATGCGAATGCACTTAACTGCAAGCAAACTGCGTTTAAGTAATATTTTTTGTATTTACTTTTTCTGATACATCATTGTCTCATTTTTACTCCGCATTATTCGTAAAAAGCTTGTTGTATAAGGATTCGTAATAAATGCTTCAACAACCCTTATCTGATATTTAGAGTTCTATTTGTACCCCTTGCAGCACTGTAAGGTGTACTATTAGTAATTGATTCATTTTGAAAAAACATTACTTAGTTAGGGTTATATTAAGTTAGAGAATAATTAATGTGCATTAGAATTGTGAGTGACCAGAAAAGTCGAGACTGCTAAAAAGGGGGAAGTTGGCCAATATAAATGAGATTGGGGAATATATAGATGTCTACATAGCAGAGCGACCTCGTCTTGCTTGCTGTTCATTAACTGGCATTTCTTGTTGGCATTGAGCCGCTATGTGCGGGTGTTAGTCGAACTACCTCATTGTGTCTGCTTGTTACTTTGTTACCTTGCGGCTTTCTCAAGCTTTCCTCTACTTCACTTCCCTAGGTTTATCCGTGTATGACATATTACTAGCTCGTGTTTTCATGGTGATACATCTTTGCAATGTATATTATTTGACAGGTTCCGTTGAAGAAGGAAAATGGCCAGACAATAATGGTCCCACTTTTCCAAAGTCAAGAAAATATTCATGGCAAGGTATTATATACTGATATTGTTGATGTATCATTGATTGCAACAACATTCAAATACTAAGAATTTGAGTGTTATTCTTAATATATGCCAATGTTTGAATAGCTCAAAAAATATATATGTGCTATTATTTCAGATTTCTATAGAACCTGTCCAGGGAAAGAAGGTTGAACACAATGGTATTAAAATTGAGCTCCTTGGCCAGATAGGTGAGCTTCTACGTTTCACTCTCACAAATTGTGAATACGAGACTTGTGTGTGTGTGGGGGTGTGGGTGGGGGGGGGAGGGGGTAATAGGACTTTTATAGATATGTAATTCTCACATTTTATCTTCTTTTTAAGGTAAGTAGAAGAAATAATACGTTCCATTTTCTTGATTCAAGTATCACTGTTGATGCGATTTATTTTGTTATGCTATTTCCATCATCACTGTGTTGGGCGTTAAAAGTAGATTGTTGGTGGGAACGCATAGAGATAGTACCATTGATTGGATTAATATGCACTTTCCCTTCTCCCCATAAAAGGAGTGACATTCAAAATTTTGGTCAACTTGATTAAATTCTAAGAGAAAATATTTGTAAATTTCCATGGAAATTCTAAAAGTTACCATTAGTATTCATTACTTTGTTTCATAGTTAAAATTTGATCACCTAAAACATAGTAACCGCATGTTATATAGTGCTTTGATGTTGTCCCTAAGCTGACTTTCCAATATTGCAAGTGGGCTATTGAACTCTAATTACGTATTTGAAATTCGCACAATGTATACACACGTGTGGCGATCTGACTTCTGAGACAAGCATTCCTAGTGGTTACTGTATAGTAACAGTGATCTGCGTGACAGTAACATTGTTAATGCAGAATT
Organism: Campanula takesimana; assembly: GCA_026119855.1. Classification (NCBI taxonomy): domain Eukaryota; kingdom Viridiplantae; phylum Streptophyta; class Magnoliopsida; order Asterales; family Campanulaceae; genus Campanula; species Campanula takesimana. The sequence goes on from JAOWBW010000026.1 coordinate 430,266, forward strand.
ATGCTTATAACTTCCTTTAGGTATTTGTATATCAGGAGTTACTCTTCCCCTGTGATTAGGTCAGCGACTTAGTTTGGAAAGTAGGCTAATGTTTGCAGACTGGTTCACTCGGTTTACTAACCCATTTTTCTCCCACACCCTCTATCACCAAATTGACATTTTAAATGTATTACAACTAGTACTTGCCGGAGGCACGGTGACAGTACTAATATGATGACAGTACAAACATGATGACAGTGTGAAATATATCTAAAACATATGTAACTAAAAGTTGTAATTCATCATATAATTCATGGGAAAGCGAAGAAAAAAAAAAGAGAATAGCAAGATATAAATTTTATTATTGGCTATGGTAGTACTAATACGTGTGCCAAAAAGCACTACAACATTATGAAGTCAGTCAGTTCTCAAGCCATTTTAGAACTTGAACAGCTGCCTCAAAGAATGTATACCCTCTCGAAATCAAGTTGATCAAACACCAGCACATAGAGATGATTGAAGACATATACTACAGGCTCGGTACCGGAATTAAAAAAAAAAAAAAAAAAAAAAACTAAGTTATTTTGATTTGCCTTTTGACCAATGTACTGCAATAACTTGCAACATCGGCAAACTCGCACCAAATAAGAGGCAAATTCTAGATAGAAATTACAAATCAAGCTCTGGCTAACAAATCGTAAAAACAAAAGTCAAATTCAGGACACACCCACCTCCGCAAGTTAAAAAGCACTCAGATTTCTCCTCTAACAGGCTTTAATGAAGTCAAATAGCTTGTGTAAATGCTTAGCTGTATAAACTTAGCATGTACTCTCTCCGTCCCAAAATAATTTGCACGAATTTTTTTAGCATCTCATTGGTAAGTCCCATTTTCTAATGTCCAATTTTTTTTGTATTTTTATTCATCAGACCTATTTGTCATACTCACAACTTAATTTTTTCGTACTCACAACCATTTTCCCACTCACTACACTTTTGAATATATATATACTCTCTTCTTGATTCCCATTAATTTTCGTATCAGAGAAAAATTGAGTAACTTATACAGTGGTAGTGTCCGTATGGTTATTACAAAAAGCATTGTGGGTTTTCTTCTACTTAAGCGTCTCTCTCTCCTCTCCTCCATTTGCAGAATATTAATCTCATATTTTACACCCTTTATCGCCAATGTCAATTAACATAATCAAAACAGAATCATAGCATAAAAATAAAAGTAGAATTCCTCATATTCCATACTCCCTCCGTCCCACCCACCTCACTTGAGACTTATTTCCATTTTGGTCCGTCCCACTTTACTTGAGACTCCCCAAAATGGTAATCTTTTTATAATTTTATATTCAAACTACCTCACCCACTCACTCTTTCTCTTCATTTTTCACCACACAATTCATTCAACCAACCTACTATTAACCCCACTCATTCTCTCTCTTCATTTTCTACCACACATTTTCCTTATTTTATTCATTTTCCTTAGTTATTGTGCCCACCTCTAAGCTCTCAAGTGAGGTGGGACGGAGGGAGTATATATCAACCATCAAGTCTCAATTTAACATTGGTAACAATGCAAATAAATAAAAAAAGAAAACAAATCTTAAAGCAACAACCTAATCATCAGCTAATCTAGAGAAAGGAAACTGCTTATTGAGAGGAAGAACAAAATATGGAAACCGCCAATTGTCAGCCCTAGGATCAGAGGAGTGGAGAAACAATCCAAGGATCATAATTGAATAGAAAATAAACCTTTTGATGATAGCCATAGGATGAAGGCGGTTATGCTTTAATCTCAGCCCTTCTCGGTCTAAAGTCAATAGGTAGTTATTTTTTATTTGTTTTGTTATATAGATAATCCATGACATTGCAGTTTCTGTAAATTTCTTTTATGAGTCGTAGTTAATATCTATTGTCTTGTTTCCTTTTGCAGAAATGTACTTTGATAGAGGGAACTTCTATGACTTCACCTCCCTTGGTAAATATACTTCTTTCTAGGATGTTTATGCCCACCAACTGTCACTCTAAAACTTTGATGTTTGTCCTTGTGGACTCTCATTAAGTTTGAATAATCACGATTCATGTCACTTTTAAAGACTTGAAAGACTTTCAGATACAAATTTAAGCGTTTGGTAATATAATTTTCTCTGAGTCTCCCCTCTTATTTTTCTTGTATGTAGTTCGTGAACTGGATGTTCCTGGTGAAATATATGAAAAGAAAACATTTCCATTTGAATTTTCAACGGTTGAAATGCCATATGAAACCTACAATGGAGTGAACGTAAGACTTAGGTAAGTACTTATTAAGTCTTATACTCTTGTAGGTAAAACTAATTTTTGTACCTCTTATTCGAGCTCAAATTGGAAATCAGCAGTTTAGCTAGCCTTTATTAGGATATTGCACGAATTTTATATTCCGTTCATAGGACTAAGATACACTTTGAATCTTCCCTGAGACGCAAGTAGTTAACCGTCATCTGTTTCTGTACTGGCCTGGGACCAAGCATTGTACTTGTGTATCATTGCTCTCATTTTCATAAGAACTTAGCTTTTTATTGTAGATGTTTACTTTACGATTGAGTAAACAACTTTCTTTAAGAAGTCAAGAGCTGCGTTCTTTTGGTGGGAAAGGTGGTGGTCTTCACGTGCTATTCAATTTCAGCATGTAGATCTGTGCAAGTCAGCATGAACTAACCATTGGCTGCTTTTCGCTTGGTGCGTGGCTCGCTTTTAATCTTACCATTTTGGGCTTCAAATACGCCATTTTGAAAGATGTTTTCAGATGCTTTATCTGTTAGTAAGTTATGTGCTCATTGGTTGATATTGCTACGACTACTTTTAAGATTATAGTCCTAAAGGTGAAACTTTTTACTTGTGTATTCATTTATATGATGCCTGTATTTATATAAGTATTGCTGGTAAAATCTGTCAAGTACCTTCTCATGCAGAAAGGATCTTTTCCCTCTTTCTTTTGTGTTCTTCCCCACTCGGTATGACCTTGAAGTATGTAGTACATCCTACTTCTTGAACTGGGTGGCCTGCACATAAAAAAAGAAAAGAAAAAAGAAGGGGCAAACCGGTGGTAAGAAAGTGTGTAGCTTTCATGCAAAAAGCAAATAAAAACATGTTAAGTCACTCCACATCCCACAAAAAGAATATATTACATTAAGTTAAAACAATACTAAAAAAATCCAAATTAACTGGAGAATAAAGTTGTACAACAGAGATGTACCAAGTTAGTATTAGGTTTTCTTTTATTTTTTTTTATTTTTGGGCAAACTCCATTTTAGTCCCTTGTACTTTTGGGCGTGTTTTACTTTTACCATCGAACTTTTCATTTCTACCATCGTATCAGGAAAATGGTGTCATTTTAGACTCAAAATTTAACGTAGTTATCTTTGTTAACGGAATATGTGTAAAAAACTAACGCTCATTAAATATTGGGATAAGTTCATAGAAAGAAAAAAAGAAAGAAATTAAAAACGAAAACAACTCTCCTCCCTCCCGAACCCCTTATCGCCATCTCCTTCCCCGTCCCTTCCACTTCCACTTTCAACCACGCCAAATCATCCCTAATCTCAGTTTTAATTAGGGTAAGATTTGGATTTCGATTTTGCGCACCAAAGCTTGCCTTAATTTGGTTCTGATTCTTTTAAGCATGTTTAGAATCAAATTTGAATTCAAATCCACCAAAACTTACCCTAATGTGCGTTTCAATTTCGTTCAGATCTTGTACTAATTTTGGTTTCGATATCACCCAAATTCGTATCACTCAAATATTACCCTAATATGTGTTTCGAGTTCTCCCAAATCTTTCCTTATCTCACTGGCGAAGCCAGGATTCAAAGGGAAGGGGGTCAAACTATTTAGTTATCCCAAAAAATCAAATTAATTCCATATTTATGTATAGAAGGGGGTCAAACTAAAATATAGTGCAAATTTTCATTTGCTGAAAGGGGGTCAAAGTAGACAATTTTTACTATTTTAGCCTATACTAGAATTTTATTTGCAAATATAACACTAGTAAAAAAAAAATATTAAAAAAATCATGGGGGTCAGCCGACCCCCTTCTCTTTGCCCTAACCTCGCCACTGCCTTTGCTTTCGATTTCCCCCAAATCTCCGCTAGTCTGGGTTTCGTTGTTGCCCAAATTCTTCATAATCATCAATCAAATCCTCATGAATCTAGGTTTTGACGGTGGTGGTTCTGCTTTAATTGATTTGGTGCGTTGAAATTGGTGATTATGACGGCGGCAAATGCATTTACTGGGGTTATAGTGGTGGTTTGGTGGTGGCGGCGGCAAGGCGGCAGCAATAGTGGTGGTATGGTGGTGGCAGTATGAAGAAGACATGGATTAAATCCATGGGTTAAATGACGATTGAGCCCTTACTTTTATGAGTCAAGATGAATTTAACTATGTTCTTACAATTTGACCAAATTTTGTTAATTTGTTTGTTAAATATGTAATGGGTGTTAGTTTTTATATTTTTTTTTCCGTTAATAAAGATAATGGCGTTATTTTTGGGTCTAAAATGACACCATTTTTTCTGATACGATGGTAAAAATGAAAAGAAAAAAAGTTTGATGGTCAAAGTGAAACACGCCCCAAAGTACAATGGACTAAAACGGAGCTTGCCTTTTATTTTTATGATATTCTAGTCATGCGAGTGTTGGAAGAAAAGCTTGAGTTGAAATAGTTCCTGAAATTTCATTTACACTTGAAAGTTGTTGAGTAAGCGATTCATTTGAAACATAGTTATTAAAAGCGCGCCTAGGCGCGCGCCTAGGCCCAGGGCGCAAAGAGGCGCAGCGTTGGAGTCTGGGATGCGCCTAGGCTTCGGGCGCAGCAATTGAGCGGCAAATACATCGTAATTAAACCTAATATGCGACTAATACTCTTCCTCTCCCACGACTCTCTCACGTACACGCACCATAATTCTGTATAAGAGTAGCGCTCATTAGGAACTCCTTCAAACTAACACCGACGACCTCCGGCGACCTGGGAAGAACTTTGGCGTCCTCCGGCGATATGTGGAAGATGGAGATTCAGAGGACGAGGATGAATTTGAAGAAGCAGCAGACAAGACGTATGTGGAAGAAAATGATGTGTATGAAGATGAGGATTGGGAAGGAGAAGGGATCTTAGGATGACCAACAACTGCTTATTGTATAGGAGTTAGACTTAGAGTCCTTCTGTTTGAACTTCTCTTTATGCTTGTTTGAACATCTATTCATGCTTGTTTCTTTTATGACCTATAACGTATGTTTGATTTACTACATGCATTTGATTTATTGCTTATCTTGATGTTGTATGTATACTATATTTTTAGTATTTTAAGGCATTTTTGCGGGCTTCGTCACTCGGGCGCGCACCCGCCTTGCGCCTATCCGGGCACACTTTTTGCGCTTTGGTGCGCCTTGGGCCTTTAATAACTACAATTTGAAAACATAAATTGTTACACACACACACACACAGAGAGAGAGAGAGAGAGAGAGAGCTCAACAATGTTTATCAAGCTTTAACACTCCATTTGACCCACACTTGTAACTTGTAAGTTAGAGATAAAAGGTCATCACAAGTTCACAACCCAATGGAGGGCCATCCTGTGCACTAAGAGTATAGGGTGGTGGGGGAGGAATCGATGCTAGCAACAAAACTCATACCCAAGACCTTGCAAAATCGGAGGTTAGATAATGACCTGTACATCTAATAGCTTAAGTTCTGAGACGAGTTTTTTAGTTAACAATAAGTGATCGGAGTGCTGCTCTTGAACTGTTTGAAATATTTGTCATTTCAGTATGTGCAACTTTAATACATGGCTGCATTCCATGTCTTTTGCTTACCTGGAGAAGGATGTAATATTATTCCCGAATTTTACTTTTCCCAGGTATGTTCTGAAAGTGACAATCAGCCGTGGTTATGCTGGAAGCATCATGGAATACCAAGACTTTGTGGTATGTCTGAGAGTATGGATGTTATGTTTTATTATCTCTCTGCTTGTATTGTTTGAGATATACCTCGATATCTTACAATATGCCTTGCGTATATGATAGATAATGGACGAGAAAATTAGATCGCACAGAACTTTTGTTACATTGAAGCTCACTATTTAGGCCATACCTTATGCTTCCATCTCAAGGGCAAAATGAAAAAATCATTGGTATCTTGGGGTTGAAACTTCTTTAGGCGCTCAAGTTTTATCTCTGTTATTTCCTGATCATATTCTGAACAAAGGACCTCTAGACCTGACAACACAAGGACATCACCTCTGAGTACCAGACCTTGAATATGTTAAGAGGATTACCCCCTGATTGTCCTTTTGGGCGGATGTAAAGTAGCTGGATTCATCTGATAGGCTTTTTATTTTGGAAGTGGTTCTTGAATATTTGGCCTTCTTGGTACACCTTCAAAAACTCATCTTTGGGAGTCCAAGTGATCATTGCCAAAATTTTATGTTCCCTCTCTCTTAGCTGATAAGTGACATCTCTGAATTGAGTCACGTGGCATGGCTTTCATGTTGTTTCCAACCGATGATTGTAAAAATATACTTGTTAAAGCTTTCAACGCGTTAGACCATGAATACCTCAACTTTTTTTCTTTCTCTACATGTGGTGATTTTCTAGAAAGTGTTCTTATTTGTTAGAATTGAAACAAGTTTCTCTGATGATTTTGTTATAAGAGTTAGGTGTCTTGTTCTGTAGTATCATTATCAAGAAATATTTATCACCTTCATTTATATCTCACTTTGTATAGTTTCTGCTTCAACTTTTGACTTGTTTTGAGATGTTGAGTCTCTATTTTATGTATCTTTTAGTTTTATCAGAAAATTACCCTTTCTTTTTTTCTCATGATCTATTTTGTGTTCCTTTGTATCAGGTTCGAAATTATAGCCCACCTCCAACAATTAACAACAGTATTAAGGTTTGGAGATGTATTTCATTATCTTTTCGTCCATGTTTAAGAACACTTATATTGTGTTAATGTTAAAAGAAAGACAGTTCTTCTAGCTTCTTTTAAACACTTGAATGGGTTCTCCATCATACTTCATGTTCAGTTAGAAATTGAAATAAAGTGGATTGTCACAGTAATTGTTCTTTTACCTCATGCAAGCAAAACCCTAGTTTGCTGCAGCGTTTCTCAATCTATAATCTGTCTTTTGTGGCAGATGGAAGTTGGAATAGAAGACTGTCTTCATATCGAGTTTGAGTATAACAAGAGCAAGTAAGTTGGAACACGAATTGTTTGGTTAACAATTCTCTTTTAACTGTTTCTATTATTTTTTGTTTGGGAAGAGAAATATGAAGCTTGCTAGGCATTTGATTAATACCTATTGGCCGTGTTGGTGTTGTGGATTTTTCAGTTTTATTGAATTGTGTCTGACAATTTGAAGTCCTGACCTAATTGTAAATATTAATACTCTTTAACTATACTCCCTCCCGTCTTTTTTTGAATTGCACCATTTTGCTCCGACGCTGTTTTTAAGTAGTATACTATATAATTGTATTAGTGCAGTAGCTGTTGTGAGTATGGAAATTGATGTAGGAATTGTGAGTGGGTAGAGAATAGTTTATGGTGCTGTTGTGATATGACAAGTGGGCCCCATTGAAATAAAATACTGTCCCTAAATGAATGTCAATTTTCAAGAAATTTTTGTCCCCAAATGAATGTCTTTTTTGAAAATAACTGTGTCTAAATACTTTTTTTCCATTTTTTTTTTCACTACTCTTCTACATGCAAAACTAAATGTGTAGGAAGTGGATAACAAGAATATGTATGGATCTTTGCCACTCAATTGTATAAAAAGTGAACATTTTCTTGATGTCCCTTAAAATGAATTTTGGACATTCATTTAGGGACGGAGGGAGTATAAACTTATCATTTTTGTTGGTGCAATTGAAATGGGACACCCAAAAAGGAAATAAGTGCAGTTTCAAAAAAAGACTGAGGGAGTATCCACTAGTTATGGGATTGACAAATTGGGTGTGTGGTCTGTTGTGGATAGAACCCTTGGTGAGTTGTTCTTGTGGATAACAGTTTGGTTATAAAAGGATGCATATGTGCCTGTTGATTGAAAGGTTTAATGTGCAGGTATCACTTGAAAGATGTAATTATTGGCAAGATATATTTTCTTCTCGTTAGAATCAAGATAAAAAATATGGATCTTGAGATCAGGCGTAGAGAATCAACGGGGTCTGGTTCCAACACGCATGTCGAGACGGAGACACTGGCAAAATTTGAATTGATGGATGGGGCTCCTGTCAGAGGTACTCTTAGAGCTGCCATTAGAATTTCCTTTACGATTTTTTGCATACTCTGTTTCTTCAAAATATGTTCTTTTCCTACTTGAAGGCGTCATTTGTTTCTGGATACATTCACCAGGAACTGTTACCTACCAAATTATATGCTCTGCCTTTCCGCCTAAAGAACCTTACTTTCCATTTCAGTGTTCCAATCAAAGAGTGCTGTTTTCGAAGTTCAGCTAATAGTATCTATATGACTTCCCCAGTTTACCCTCATTTAAAGTTACTATGATCAATTTTAATTTCTTATTTAAAATGTTTCTTTCAAACATGAACTCTTGAAATGTTTTTTTTACCCCACCTCAAATGGAAAGGAGGAACTCGTAGTAAGATTATAAGATGGTATTAAGCTCATTCTAAATGCATTATCAAGAAACGCATCACAAATACATGTTTACACTTTCAGGTGAATCAATTCCAATCAGACTGTTCCTGAGCCCATATGAACTGACCCCAACCCATCGCAATATCAACAACAAATTTAGCGTCAAGTATTATTTGAACCTCGTTCTTGTTGATGAAGAGGACCGTCGGTACTTTAAGCAGCAAGAAATCACAATATACCGGGTTGCAGAAGTTCCCTGATTCATCTTGCTCAAACTTTTCTTTTCCACCAAATAGAACATTTGTGGGCCCCCTAGCTATCTGTTCTGTCAAAAGTGTTTGGAGTGGCTTTCGTATATGTTGCTTACTTCGCGACCTTTGAATTCAACATCTTTTTAAATGTATAGACACTCGCTCAGTTATGTAAATTGTCCTTGCGGGTAGAGTTTGCTTTGTGTTTATGATGTTTTTAGACGATGTTTTCTGGTGGTGTGGTGGTTCTTGAGTTGCTCTTTTCCCGCAATGTCATAGTTTTTCATTTTGAACATTGTATCAAGGAGGATTGTCAGCTAACAGTTTTCTTTTTTTCGTCTAGTCAGATAGACATTACTGTTTGATGGATGGATTAAATACAAGGATATCTTTCTAGGACCTATTGGTTTTGTTACGTAGTATTTCTTTTTTTAGTAAATTATTGCTCAAAATTCATAGCTAGTAACAATGAAAAAAGAGGAATTAACTTTTTGGGGATGGAGGGAGTATATATATCACAAACATATATATTCTCATCTCGGATTTGAAGCTGGTGCTACCATGATTTTGCTGCTCCCATGCTCTCAATGTATGAGATTTAGTCACGTTTCTCACTTTGTAAGATGGATGATCGAGATGAATTGAGCAATATGTGCGTCTCACGGAATACTCAATTCTTCTCAGTCATTTATCTCGGAAATGTAAGACCGTCAGAGGAGTCTTGTCCTTTTCAACTCGGTGTTGTCACTAGTTATATACTCCCTCCGCCCCAGACTAAGGTTCTTACTTTTCTTTTTGGTTTGTCCCATACTAAGGTTCTTAGTTGTTTTATTACCTAAAATGGACCATGAGACCCACTTGTCATTCTCACTACAAAAACTCCCTACCCATTTTATCTCTCCTACTTTTTCATACTCACAATATTTACTTTTTCTTAATCTTCGTGTAAAGTCAAACTAATAACCTTAGTCCGGGACGGAGGGAGTAGTACGGACTCATGAAAGGTACATCTTCTAGTAACTGACGAAAATGCCCTTCATGCTTAGATACTTGGAGTTGTACAGCTGCGCACACCTTTGTGAAAGCATTTGCTGGCATTTTGTTCTTTTTTCCTAATTACTCTTCTTTTCCTGGGGATGTGGGGGCGCAAACAGGTACCAGACTTTAACACAAAGATTTGTGCAGACAGCAATGCACATTTACAAGTAACTTTATACTCCCTCGTCTAAAATGAGACCTTGTTTTTTGACTTTTTTCCTAGTTACTTCTAATATTTCTGTCTCAAAATAAATGTGTAAAAAATGTTCAAATTTAGTCTTGATTAAGAGAAATTTGGAATTATTTCGGACATTCATTTTGAGACGGAGAGAGTAACGCAGATAAAAATAAAAACGCAACAATGATGACATCCCAGAAAACATTTTCTCATAAGATGGCTTATAAGTTGAAGTTAACTACGGGTTAGGAAAAAAAAAAAAAAAAAAAAAAAGGAAGAAAACAATTTGTGGGATTGGGCCAAATTTCGAAGAATCCATGGAATACATATTTAATTCAATTGCTGTTCGTGCAAGTCACTCATAAATCATGAACCGGATGGAAGTAACAAAACTAGCTCTTCTATTAAAATAAGTAGGATTTATATAGTTTTTATTTTAGTTGTCGACCCTTTTTAAACTTTAAAGCCTTAAAACAACGGAAAGTTTTTTATACTTTTTTATTTGTGGACTTCACATGTCATACTCACAACAATTATCCATTAACTATCTCTTACCATACTATCTCTCTCCTACCAAACCATCTACACTCATAATAAATCACTTTTTTTTTGTATCGAACTATTTTTTGAAGTTTATAATGGGACGGAGGGAGGGAACGAGTATTTATTTTGGGGGAGATCCACATCTGAACTTATAATGTTGTCTTTTTTAGAAAAAAAAATAAAAAATTCAAACCCCCTCTCAAGTTCAGTGCACCGGCTAAGTGATGTCGACCCAACATTACGAATATTTATTGAATAGTTATGGAGAAGTATTTTAAAGTGTTTCACGTAATGGTAGTGGAGTGATGTAACAATAGTCAATGAATTTAGGTCGGTCACATGTTCTTATTTATTGTTTTCACTCTTTGTTGCCGTGAAAGAAGGATGGCAATGGGATTGGGATGGCCGATCTTAGTTTTAAAACAAAAATAAATTACATTTTGTTATAAAAATGATAATATCATTGCTTCAAAAAAAAAAAAAAATTGTCATGCATTTAGGATTTTATTTATTTATACTTTGTATTAATGTCTGTCTATAGTCTGTTTTATATACTCCCTCCGTCCCAATTTAAGCTTCACAAAACTTTTGGGTTCAAGAATTAACAAAAAGGTGATGTGTTGTGAGTGTAGAAAAAAGTAATAATATACTAGAATTTTCTTTTGCCCTCATTGACTAAAATACAATTAAAAAAATTTATGTTGTGCAATGTTCGCTCCATTAACGAAAATTCCTCGCTCCGCCAATGCATTGTTCAATAAACTAAGTAGTTTGTGAAATTATCCCAAAGACCTTTCTCATGCTACTTCCTTAGTACGACTGACTATAAGAGAACCACTTTTAGGTCTTTATTTACAACTGGCTAAGTTATTTTAATATTCACGTTTCACATCATTATCTGGATACTGAGAAATACTCCATCCGTCCCAGAAACTTTTTTTCGTCGTTACTGCGAGGGACTTTGAAACTTTTTTCGTCGTTACTACGAGGGACTTTGAGCAGTTATAAATGCTACTTATAATGGTGTATCAAGAACAATTTCAAAAATTTCATTAGAATAATTAAAAGTAGCTTTAATTATTACTCAAAGTTCATTCGTAAAACCCATAAAAATAGGGGGACTATCATTCTGAGACAGAGAGAGTACTATAGAAATCTTTTACTATCTATAGTAATCTGTTGGCATGAGTTATGGCTAATGGTAGTTGAGTTGGTTGAGACTAAGATATACTTCTGTTGTTACCCTTTTGTGTTCCAGTCTCTCGAGTAGGAAAATAATTTGTTACCATCGTTTCAGAGTAAGACTCATACAAAAGATATAAGATATGTACGCTATTAAAAATACAGTAAAAGAGTAGTACTTAAATAGTACAAGTAGTTTGAGGGTATAATTGTTCAAAACCCTATTAATTATGCAAGTGAATAAAAAGTAAGTTGAAAACTGTTGATTTTTTTTTGTAATAACACAAGCATGACAAGGAAATACGGTGATAGCTATATAAATATTAAAATAACTCTAGAAGTCGGATGATTTTGAGAATGTTCCAATTTGTGTGACAAGATCGCAATCTGTTTGTGTTAGCAATAGCAAATCTGGTGATTTGATAGTTCAGAAATACGGTGTTTATTTGTTGTTTGTTGGTGATCCAAGACACATCCGAAACACATCTGAATCTAAATTTGGTCAATATTTTGTATTCTGTTTTTGATCTAGGGTTTTTAGATGGTTGTTACAAATTCTGAGTTTGTATATAATTTGGACTTGATCCGTGATATCACTAAATTTGTTCTTCTTCTGCATGTGGACATAGCTAATAGGCTGTTTGTTAATGAACCACGTAAATCAGTTGTCTTTATTCACGTTTATTATTTGTATGCATCTTTTCTGTCTGGTTATAAAAAAAAATGGTATCAAAGCTCCAGTTAGGAAATTTCTGGGCTTCCCATCCATAGAAAAGATGACTTATGTTATGGACTTGAATATTGAAAAGTTCGATGGATGGAAGGAATAGTTTTTGTTTATGGAAGATAAACATGAAAGCGTTGTTGAAAGACCATGTTTATGGGCATCCTTGGTCAAGACTAAGGATGAGAAGGGTGAGACCAAATCTGAAAGTGATACAAGTAAATTAGTTGATGTACCAGTTTTGAAGGAGAAAACACACTCACAGATTATCATGTGTCTAATTGATGATGTTCTTGTCAAGGTTAGAACTTAGAACTAGGCCTGGCAATTGTGCGAGTTGGATCGGGTTGTGGCGGGTTAACGGGTTGAAACGGGTTGACCCCGCTACAACCCGTTTACGTTGCCGGGTCAATTGGGTTGGGTTGAAACGGGTTGGATTGGCGGGTTAGAACGGGTCGACCCATTTATTTTTTTGGACGGGGTACCTTAAATTTATTAATTCTACTAATTTATGTTTACGGGTTGAAACTGGTTGGGTCGGGTCGACCCGTTAAGCTTAACGGGTTGAGACGAGTAACTCGTTTCAATACGCTAACTTAAATGGGTTGGGTTGGGTTATAATGGGTTGGATTGTGCGGGTTAGTGGGTAATGAGTCAAAATTGCCCGTCCTAGTTAGAACCCTTACTACACTTTACACATTAAGCTAAGCTATTTATACATATTTCTTGTTCAATGGGTTTACCTTTATACACACATATATTTATATTTAAGTGTGTATAAATATTAAAAAGAAAATGCTACTAAATTTGGGAACTTATTAGGTGCACATCGACTCTTATTTGTTATACTGGATCCACACTTCCGACCCACACTTCTCACTGTCACTTTTCAACACACACATTATCACTTAATAACACATGCATCGATACTAATAAAACATATTCGACACTCTTTATCACTCACACAACGCCGCTGTTAGTATTTTTGTAGTGCAAGTGATAGTGTTTTGAGTGCGAGGGAGGGTGTTTGTTGATAATAGTCAGTGATAATGTTAAAAAGTGACAATGTTGGTGTTTATTTGTGTCAGTGTAATAATAAATTACAGTTATTTATTATAATATAAATGTGTATTCTAAAATTAGTATTTTTGTTTTGCCAATAATAAGGTTTTGAGTTCGAGGGAGAGTGTTTGTTGATAAGAGTCAATGGTAATGTTAAAAAGTGAATGTGTTAGTATTTATTAGTGTCGGTGTACTAATAACTTTCAATTATCTATTATAATGTCACCGGTCAGAGTGTTAAAAAAATTACTTCCTTCATCTCATTTATTTTGGTCATGTTTGAATTTTTTGGTCAACATAAGTAAATTTTGACCAAATATTAATATTAATCTAATCATCCAGATGAAATTTCAAAAAATATTATGATAAATAAATTTGTGAATTATTATTAATTTCTTTAAATTTAATTTAAGATGATTAAATTAACTTTAATGCTTAATCAAAATTCATTTAATGAATTAATTGAAATTTTTTAATGTGATTAATATAAATGGGACGGAGGGAATAGATGCGGACCCGGAACCGCTCCACCCAAGTTTGCTACACCCCTCCACCCAACGGCTCCGATCAAGGCTACATAGGCGAGCGGTTTGGGTGTGCGGCTAAAATAATTTCAATTTTTTGTAGGTCCCACCGAGTTTGAACACATCTCAACCGTTGGATAGAGGTAAAAAATGGCTCTAATTTCCACTATTGGATGGAGCTAACCGTCCGGTGCAGCGGTTCGAAATCCAATAGATGCGAAGCCACAATTTCACCACACTCCAGTCCAGGATTCAAGATTTGCCATTTGGAACTCTATCCCCTGCAACCCGTGAACAGACCCACCGACACCAATCGGACAACTCTCGTTCTGCCACGTGCTCCTCCCGCTAACAAACGGCTGAAGTGAATTATGATCATTACAGTTTCAGAAACCGCGTCCTTTCTGCTTCACCATATAAATATAGCGACTCATACCAGATCTCACTCCGAGAGTGTACGTACTCTCTCTCTCTCTCTCTCTCCCCCACCCCCCAAATCGGACGCGGAGATCGCCGGAGATTGCCGGAGCTCAACAATGGAGGCCTTCTATTACCTGGTGTTCGGCGCTCTCGCTGCTGTTGTGGCCGCTATAGAGCTGAGCAAGAACAACAAGGATCGCGTTAACACTTCCCAAGCATTTAATTCCTTTAAGAACAATTATTTGCTTGTCTACTCTCTCATGATGGGTGAGTTATTTCTCATTTTGACCTACACCTAGTCCTAATCCTAGATCTAATCTCCTCCAAATTTTTATCGCTTCTTCTTCGGTGATTAATTTATTGTTTGCATTCTATTTGAGAAATGGGAGGGAATAGATTGTTCATGATATCGAGCACTTAATTTATGATGTTAATGACTATTGAAATTGACTGGAAATGCTTTGATTTGTGTGACCTGAACAAGATCTGATTTGTTTCTACGTTATGGAAATGTCGATGATTAACCTAAGTTGTGGATCTTCGTGATGAATCTGCGTTTGCTTTGATTAGTTTTGAAATACTGGAACATGATCGTGGTTTTGTTTCTTGCCTTCTTACTTGTTGTAGCTGGGGAAATATATTCCGAATACTCCCTCAGTCCCGCCCGAAATAGGATTTTGGTAGTTTTTTTTTATGCTTTGACCATGTAATTTAAATAAGAATTATTATCCTAATATAAATTTAAAAATTGTTATTGAGAGTATTATTAATTGTGATACAATAACAATTTTTAAATTTTTATTTGGATTATTATTTTTTCTTCGAAAGACTTGGTCAAAGTAAAGTCAAGTTTACCAAAATCCTATTTCGAGTGGGACGGAGGGAGTATTGAATTTGATTGGACACTGTTAATACAGTATTTTAATTTTTTCTGTCAGTACCTCGGAATTGACAGCTACTTGTTTGTCTTTACTTAATCGATTCTAGTTCAGTTATTTTCTTAATTTAATTCGGACATTTCCACTAGATTGTGTGTGGAAATTTCATATAGTTTTTAAAATAGGTGAGGAGATTTTCATCGCTTATGTTCCTTGTTATTTTTCCATTCTTATCATTTTATCAATACAATCATTGGCTTATTTCAGCAATATGATTGTTTTATCATTTGTTATATCATGATCTCAAGGATCTTAGGACTAAGGATCTATGTGAAAAATGATCGTATTTTCCGTCAATTAGTTAATTGATAGTACTCCCTTAATTCAGATTTATCTGACTCTTTTTCGTTTTCACAACTAATAAAAAGTGTAATTATAATATCAGTTCAATTAGTGGAGCTCTAAATTTACCCCTTTTTATTGTCTTTTTGTCTTGCATCACTTCAACCAATAGGACCAATAGGACCAGTAAGTTTAAAGCTGGATTTGAGATACTTTTAATTAAAATGTGTCAATTGTTTTAGACCACATTCCGACTGAGAAAGAGTCAGATAAATTTGACCATAAGGAGTATCTCCATCAATAAAACCTCAGAACATTTTTTTTTTCCCTCTGAAATCAGTTATAGTTTTCTAAGACGTTACAAAATTCAGTGTCACCTAGTATCGTATACTGGGGCTAAAATTGCTTGAAATTTTATTTTTGTGAAATATTATTAGGCATCGGGGTTTGACTGATTCCTCATTCACTTTTCTTTTCTTCCAACATTCTCCATAACCAAAAAATGGCAAGTGTTGAATTCTTGATTGGTATTTTCACAAGATAGATTCTGATTTGCAATTCTGCATCACTGCTTTTAGCCCAAACATACGGGCTATTATTTTGTCATCTCAAGAAAATGACTTCTTATTGCCAATAATACACTTCTGCTAACTGCCAACAGTGACGAAAAATCTTTGTAGATATGTTGTTACTTGTTGGCTGCATTATCATTCATACATCTGATGGTTTGGCCTTTATTTGTCTACAGCTGGGGATTGGCTGCAGGGTCCATATGTGTACTACCTTTACACTACTTATGGCTTTGGGAAAGGGGAAATTGGACAGCTATTTATTGCTGGTTTTGGATCGTCCATGCTTTTTGGAACGATTGTTGGATCGCTAGCTGACAAACAGTGAGTTACCTTCTTTAGTGTTATTTTCGATTTCCCTTTTACTATTTGTAGCTTATATGTGTTCTTTCAATGGTCTGTTAATTCAGGGGTCGAAAGCGAGCATGCGTGACTTACTGCATTACTTACATTCTGAGCTGCATCACAAAGCACTCTCCTCAATACAGGGTTCTTATGGTGGGCCGTATTTTGGGTGGTATTGCCACTTCGCTCCTGTTTTCATCTTTTGAGTCTTGGCTCGTCGCTGAGCACAACAAGGTATGAATTATTTGAAATAATTATCTTCTGTCAAAGTTCTGCACCCAATTGAATGTTTACCAGTTCAATTGAGCCAGATTAATTGTAGGGTGCATCTCGTGTAATATTTACATCGAGTTAAATGAAGATATCAGTTCAGTTTTTAAAAGTAATGTTTGCTTTTCAGTTTAACGCTTAAACTTTAAATGACTGCAGTGTAACTATCATTATAGTAAACCATTCTTTTGCCTTGTCTGCAGAGGGGATTTGAGCAACAATGGCTCTCACTTACGTTCTCCAAGGCAGTCTTTCTTGGAAATGGTCTCGTTGCTATTGTAGCTGGGTTGTTTGGTAATTTTTTAGTGGATACAATGAATCTTGGCCCTGTATCACCTTTTGATGCTGCCTCATGCTTTCTTGCAATTGGTGCTGCTATTATACTTTCCTCGTGGACTGAGAACTATGGAGACCCTACGGAGAACAAGGACTTGCTTACCCAGTTCAAGGGTGCTGCTGTGGCTATTGCTTCAGGTAAAATGACTATTTGTCTGCAATTATTAACACTATATCTTCATTACGGACATTTATTTTGGGAGGGAGGGAGTCACATTTACAA
Source organism: Campanula takesimana (assembly GCA_026119855.1). NCBI lineage: Eukaryota > Viridiplantae > Streptophyta > Magnoliopsida > Asterales > Campanulaceae > Campanula > Campanula takesimana. The sequence continues at coordinate 447,762 of JAOWBW010000026.1, forward strand.
AAAGTTTCATATTGAGTAAAATTTGGTGACTTTGTTAGGAATACCTGTCAACATTCAGGATTCTTGCCACTGTTGTTATTATCTTTCATTAAATACAAAGAGAAAAGATCAGCTACCTGTATTCTATATGAAAATTCTAAGTTAGCTTTCTTTATGTTGGGGGACAACACGAAGGATGTTGACCTGCAATTGTTTTATTTTATTTTAATTATGGATATCTATCATTGGAAAATCCTGAATAATTAATTAAATGTTTCTGGATTAGATGAGAAGATCGCATTGCTGGGTGCGATACAGTCACTGTTTGAAGGTTCTATGTACACTTTTGTGTTCCTCTGGACTCCTGCCTTGAGCCCAAATGACGAGGATATTCCCCATGGTTTTATTTTTGCCACTTTCATGTTAGCCTCAATGTTGGGAAGTTCAATCGCATCTCGTCTGATGGCCCGCGCATCACTTAAAGTTGAGAGCTACATGCAGATTGTATTTGTTGTTTCTAGCGCTGCTCTCCTCTTGCCTATAGTGACAAATGTATGCAACGCTCTTCACTTTGTCCCCTTTCACCTCTTCTCTATTACTGACAAATCTGATTCTTCTTTTATTTATTTATTTATCTATTTGTTTATTTTATTTTATTTTAATTTATTTCTTTTGGTACAGTTCTTAGTAGCTCCTTCTACAAAGAAAGGGGGAAGCATCTCATTTGCTGGTTGTCTTCAACTTCTCGGTTTCTGTGTATTCGAGGCTTGTGTGGGAATATTCTGGCCTTCCATCATGAAGATGAGGTCCCAATACATCCCCGAGGAGGCCAGAAGCACCATCATGAACTTTTTCCGCATTCCACTTAATATCTTCGTCTGCATTGTGCTGTACAATGTAAGCCAGTCAATTATTCTGTTTCTCCTTTTAACCTCATGCAGTGTGGGTTCACTAAGTACCTGTTTTAGCTTTAAATTATCATATTAGTGTGGGTTCACTAAGTACCTGTTTTAGCTTTAAATTATCATATTGCAAGATTTAACCCAAAATGAATGAAATACTCTCTCTCTCTCTCTCTCTCTCTCTCTCTCTCTCTCTCTCTCTCACTCTCTCTCCTGAAAGAAGTGCCCCATTTGGCAAGCCTAACTTTTCAAGATTGTCACTTGTTTTCACCTTAAACTTTAACTATTTACTTTTGGAGTGGTACTATCTTTTTGGATGAAACCAAAGTGGATCTATTTCTTTTCGGGACACCACCAGCTCCCTCTCAACTACTTGTTTGTCATGAGCTATAAGTGCTTTCAATCCCTTGTCTTTAAAAAAAAAAGTGTGTTCTAATATCTGAAAATTTGCTTTTGATTTTGCAATTGAAGGTCAATGCATTCCCCATCACTGTTATGTTTGGCATGTGCTCGATCTTCCTTTTCATTGCATCCCTCTTGCAAAGGCGGTTATTTACAATAGCAGACAAGACAAGTAAGTCTACATTCTCACACTCACAACATTTTGATTTAAATTTTTCTGAGGCTTGTGTAGTACTCCCTCCGTCCCAAAATGAAAGTCCAATTTTTTTTTTTTCAAATTTGCTTTTTGATCAAGAGCAAATATGAATTTATTTATGGACGGAGGTAGTATATCCTATTCCCAAAATAAGGACTTTTTGAACTTTGAGTGCTTACAGCAGAATCAAATTTCCGTTTGTTTTCACAGAAGCAGATTGGACACCGTTGAAGAATACTGATGCTGAGCCATTAGATGCTTAGTATGCAAGGTGGGTTAAGGACAAAAATTTTGGGAGGTTCTAAGAAACCAGAGCAACATATTCAACCAGTTATTGTTGCAGCAGCATTTTTAATATTTTGAAGGAATTCGCAGTGTTACTCGGTCGACAATCATAGAGTAAGGTATGTAGTGTAGCAACTCTTCTTTTGAGCAACAAAATGTGCAGAAACGACACGAAGAAGTTAGATAAGGGTGAAGACACATGCAAAGGCATCAAATGGTCTCCTCAGCTTATTCTTCTATGTTACAAGAACAACATTATCATTTTTGTCATTTTGCGTTTTTTTTTTTTCTTTTTTCTTCATAAATCTCTTTCTTGGAAAGGCCTTGTTTAGGCATGCCGGTTATATGTTTACCACGTTTGTTTGTTAGTATTGTTTAACATCATATATGAATCTTACATATTCATAAGCTCACTGTTTGTTTTTGATGGCCTACAATGTTAGAGCTTGGTCAAACCTTTTTCTTTACACAGGGAACCTTGTGTTTTTCAAGATTCAATTCCCCCTCCCCAGTTGTTAGGAAAAAAGAAATACCCACAAGTAGCAGACTGTTATACTACCTCCGTCCCATAACGTTTGTCCCATTTCTCCTTTTTATTTGTGATAGTAAGTTGGTCTCATTTGTCCAAAATTTCATAGGAATTGCAATGCAAGTCCTAACGTATCAATTTTGGCAATTTCATTAATTTTGTGGCAATACTGGACTACCGTTAAACAAAGTGATGTCACTACTCCGTCCATTATATTTTGTCACTACTCCATCCATTATAATATCAAGCCTCGTTTTGACTTACGGTCCAACTCGGTCACAACCATGTTGAACTTATCTGTCCACTATTATTTTGTGTTAAATGGTTGAAGCTAACACTTTCCATTTCCTACAAACTAAAGCAAACATCCAAACAAACAATATCATTTAGTAACTAAGAAAAGGAGAAGGAAAATTCAACGAATTACATGAGACTGGTCTGGTCTTGAGGAGCAAAAGAAAGGTTCTGATGATCCAGCAAACACACACCCGCACTTCTCTTTTGAGAGAAGATCAAACGATAAATGTCGGTTTTCTTTTTGTTTCTCAAAATATCCATCCCATCCCAGAATAAGTGTTCACCCTTCCATTTGCACAGAGATTAAGAAGTAGTATAAGCGGTGCAAGTGTTGTGAGCATGAAAAGTGAGGTAGGAAATAGTAAGTTGATTGGTGTTGTGCGTACAAAAGTAAAGTAGGAGAGGGAATGAGTAGGAGGAATAATAAAGATTCTGTCATTTTAGGAAAGAGACACTTGCTCTGTGACAACAGACTAAAAAGGAAAGGTGAACACGGGATGGACGTGACGGAAGGAGTATCATATTTCTGAGCAAGTAAAAGAGTTTCAACGCAATTTTACCATACAAAGCAACGTACAACGAGTAAAATACACTCAAAAAAAAAAATTAGCTTGAATCAACTGTAACAGATATGGGACAGAGAAACTTCCTACAGGAAACTAAGTACTACAAAGCGCTATGTCGTACAACAAATGGATATGCCACAAGTAAAATGAGAACATACAAAAGGTCATATATACCAACCTATAGCACCTACTATCTACCTGGTGTTAAAGAAAGCAACTGCAATGCAGATTCAATCAGATTCTCCAACTTCCTTCTCAATCTTCCCACACTATTCACCAAATCCGTCTCCTCGAAATTCGAGTCCGCCGCTCGTAAATTTTCCAGCTGCCTTTCCAAGTACCATCTAAGACTAGCTTCTGCAATATTGATCAAACTGAAAGATGCATTCATATGCATATACTTCACAACAACGAACCCAGCCAGAACTTGTTGCTGCCCTTTTACAAGCTCCGAGACAAAACCCGGAAATATAATACTGCTGAAAACATCTGAAACTTCTCTCTCATTTGACTTCCCATCTTTGAGATCCAACGACCGACTTTCTTGACTCTGACGCGATAACTTTCCAATCATATAGCACAAGTAAGAGAAAATGGTACCGTATGAAGGTTTGTTGATGATGATCGATACCAGTCCTGAAGACAAAGTAAGAATTAGAAGGTCGTGGTCCCCACCAACTGTGTCCGGGGGACCTTCTTGTTTAAGCCTACCCTCGACAACATCCAAATATTCCATCTGTACCCTTTCATAAGGAAGTAAAAGCAATATTTTCAATGAAATAAAGCAATCAACATCAGTCAAAGTTTCGGTCAAGCTACGAGCATCATCTTCATCTAGCAATACACTATATCTCTTTCCAATGGATGAATCGATCAGTTTTAGTATGTGGTCATATCGTGAAAACGATACCAGCCTTTTACAGATCTCCAACCAACATGAATGGAGAGGATGAACAAGAAGGGTATCGGGGTTCTTGGTTTCTTTGTCATCAGATTCTTCTTCGAAGCTCTCCCATCCATCATCCCAATTATTGGTGGCCCATTCATTTCCAGCATCAACTCCCGGAGACTTTGACTCGTCTCTCTCTTTCTCTTCCACAAAAAGTCCATCCCACTCTCCTAAAATGGCTACCAAAACATCAACATGCGATTCAGATACAGAAGTAGCAGACACTTTTGAGAAGCAAGAAACCGCGGACTCCACAGTCAAAAGGTCTTCTGGAGTTATCTCCAAGCCTGATGAGATAGCCGACACTAAATGTGAGGACTTTAGGGCAACCAACGTATTCGTAAACCTACTAGATGTATCTTTGGGTGCTTCACCATGGACAATAGTCTCACTTTGTGAGATTTTAAAACCCATATCATCCCACCCTTCCCATGGAAGAACACTTGCCTGTAGCTCACTTGAAAATATACTTGAATTTCTACCTGTGGATGCTATGTGTTGCATGACTTCTAGTATATAGACTCGAAAGTGGCTAGGAAGCTGCAAATTGTCCGAAAATTTAGCCATAGTTTCCCAAACTGCATGCCTAACTTTCTTCAATTCCTCAAGATTACCCTCCAGCTTACTTAAAGACGACAACAAAACATGCAAATTATTGTGTTCAAGGGGGCCACTGGTTGGGCCCACTAAGACAGTTTCCAATACACCTACATAAAGATGAGAAAGATCCATGATTTTATCCAATTGTTTTTCATTGTTGTTGATCGAACTTGAGCCAGGTGGGAATTGTGAAATCGCTTCTGAGAAAACGGTTGATGTGGCCTCGAAGCGACAACCAGAAAAAATCATTGATCTGCAGAAATTAAATATTTCAACCGGCACACTACCTGTTAGACCACTGTCAATGTAGGTGAACACACTGCCCCATCCCTCACTTGGTGCAACTATTCCCTTCAAAACCAAGCTCACAAAAACTTTAAGACACGTCGTCAAACAACCTGGGCAGAAGTGTTCTTCTGAACCTTTGTGAGATACAAAGTCTTGCATATCTCCAGTCAGCCTGAGCCAGAAATTTAGTAATACGACGAGGCTGTCCTTCCATGTCACGTCAGGAGAAAGATTATCGAAAGAATTACTCAATGGTATAATCACTGTGAAGAATCGCCTCATTATATCCAAAACACCAGGATATGCCATCACTGTGATGTACTTTATCGCTTTATCATAGGTCTGCACAATTTCATTTATAAAGCATAAAAGCTTTTTAGGGTTTTGAGAAACGTTTTCCGTTTTAGCCCTTGTCTCCAAAACTGTCAACAAAGTCGATACATGATGACTGTAGACATGCTGCCATGGTACAAGACCATCAGGCACTGGGTCTCCATAGATGCCAACAAGGGCTTTCACCATCTCTGCCAGTGGTTCCACAGTCTTCTCATTAATGTGTGCGAGCACTTCCCTGCTGAAGCCCTCAATGATCAAACCTTGTAATCCAGCAATATTTTTGAAGTTTAGGTCCTCGATAAAAGAAACCTTGCTACATTCTTGCTGAATGATCTTGCAAATATTAGCTAGCCCATGAGTACTAATGTATGTTGGATCAAGGCAGCTTACAGAAAAAGCTTCTTTGAATTTTTCCACATACAGGTAACACTCAGAAAGGAGGCCATATATATAACTCAGACGAAGTTTGTTGCAACCATCAATTTCAGGAAAGACATCCGAGATAGTTTTGATGGCCTCCACTGCACTATCAAATACTTTGATTTTAAATTCTGAAATTTCAGATTCAATGTCATCAATGGTCCAAACTTCTGAGACGAGAACAGAACCAAGGAATTTCAGTAATACCTGAAACAGACAGACATGAAAAGTGAAATAATCGTTCAGTACATAACATACTTCCATGAAGAACAGTACAAGGGTCAAACAGAACTCAAACATAAGATGCAGAATGCATGTGATTGGTTTATTCTGTAGGTCCTGTCACTTATTGATGGGACCTACAGTTTTTAACCATCATCTACTCGAAGAGATTCAGCAACTTGCATACCTTGGTTGGATCTAAACCATAGGTATAAGCTAATCTCAGTACATCCCTCAGAATTCTTTTTTTCTCGATCTTCACTGATTCAACGTGGGAGAACAGAACACGCTCCATATAGCTGATGTCTCGGGATAAAAAACGCTCAGCTTCAACACCAGGAATTATTTGCTCTAGCGCCCTTTTATGGTCAGCCACACGCTTTTGCTTTTCTAACTTCATCTTCCATTCTCTCCAAAATGAGGACTGTGTTTTGCCCATTTTGTCTCTCTCATCTGAATTCAAAAGATCAATGTGAGAAGTACCCAGAGAAACTAAAAAGGATGAGATTTTACATTCGCTAATACCTAATCATGATTGAAGAGAAAAACAAATTATGGCAATCTAAAATCACCTGAACTAAGTAATGTCTGTTTCTCCTGAAATTTCTTCCGCAACAGTTCTTTCCTCTGGCCAGGATTCTCGCACTCTGCTCCAGAATTATGTAGCAAACTATAAATCACGCCCACATTCATGATGCTATTAATTTCATTGTAATCATCCCTCGTTTTCACTTGTTCTTCTATTATTTCTACCCCATGAAAGGCATCAACAAGGTTTAACAGAAAGGAGCATCCTAGAATGTCTTCCTCTTCAGTAACAGGTGTTGCCATAACTGATTTGGTCAAAGAGGCAATTAAATTATCTCTAGGAGAAAAACCGTTCCTTGCCAACCATGTCACAGTAGTCACCACTGCCTGGGTTCTAACACTAAGGTACAGCTTTCCTGAAGCTGAGCTAGAAATGAACTTTTTTCCACTTCCTGATTCTTGAATCACTTCAAGCAACCATGGAAGGCGTAAAGCAACAAAGGTCAAGACTTTTCCATTTTCTCTAAGCGAAGATTCCCAATCAGAATCAATTTCTGCAGACAAACTTTTAGCAACTTCAAATAGTTTATCTGTTATGGTCCTGAGATATGCTTCTTGATCGTCACAAGCAACCCCATCAACCTGCCCAGACCAATTTCTTAGGTCAGCTGCATCTTGGGGACTGTGGAGTGGATATGAGATAATAGTGGGACCATGCGCTAAGAATTTAGGGGGATCTTTCCTAGTCAACATCGCTAATCTCTCACATTGGCCTTGCATGTCAAGATCTTTCCATGCATGTAGCAGCTCACTGATTGATTCCTCATCGCAGTGACTCAGAGCAAAACCAAGAAGTTGCTTCCGAGAACTAATATACATGTTTTCAAGTGCAGGACCCCTTGCTAGGGCAGCACACAAGTCCCAAACAGAGCCATGTCCCTTTTTGGCTAAAACAAGACAGAGATCGAAAGCAAGCTGCAGATCTCCAGCAACTGCTGCTTCTCTTGCAATAGCTTCTTGAACAGATGATATGTCATCTTGAGAGGACAGCCCGAGAAGTTTGGATACTTCAATAATCTCGTCAACATTCAGATAAGCCCCACCTTGACTTGTGATTGCCAGCTTAATAATCTCCATTGGATCTTTGATTTGTCTAAACTGCATTGGCAAAAGGTTGACTCCAAGCTTTGGAAGTTTGTTGGTAAGTGCATCAATAATATCTCCCTCGACCCTCACATTTCTACTGCTTGGAAATATTTTTAGGCACTCCTGCGCCTTCCAGACCTGATACATGTTCTCGAAGTTAGGCCACAAACTTACATATTAAATGCTTAGCTAAGGGACTATTCTCCCTCAATTATTACAATCAAACAGTCCAAACTATATCTAGAAGTTACCTGCAATGTTCAAGTCAAAGATGAGAAGTACATGAAAGAATCAACTTACAAGGAAGTCACAGATCGGAACACATGAGCTACAACAAAATAATTGTAGCAATAACAACTAAAGTTTGTTGTACATTCTGGTTTAAATGAAACAAGTGAATCACAATATGCCATTAATGATCTATTTAAGTTCCAAAATCTTTTGTATCTTGCAAGTACACTTGTATCTTTTGGTGGCAAAGAATGAAAGGCTTGGCAAGGAGCTAACGGACCTGCGCAACACGTATAAATACCTAGGTTCTTATGTGAAGGAAGAATGCATTTGGTCTCTCTTGCTTTTGGGATCTCTTCTCGAGTCGGGATGTCCTCCAACTTACCCCACCAGATTTTTTGCTACTTTTAGAATACACACTATATCCCACTTAATTATTTTTGTCGGACGAGTAATATAATATATGTACTCCCTCTGTTCCTGAAAGTTAGTCCCTCTTTTTTCGTTGTTATTACGAATGAACTTTGAGCAATAATTTAGATTACTTCTAATTATTCTAATAAACATTTACATCTTGTTATTGATACACTGTTATAAATACCAAAGTTCATTCATAATAACAACAAAAAAAGAGGAAATAACTTTCTGAGACAAAGGGAGTATATATATATATATATATATATATATATATAGGTAGGTAGGTGCTCAAATGAGAACCTAAATATCGTGAGAACCGTGAGAACCAATCATAACCATTAGATTAGAAAAAAAATCAAGGGTCCATATGTTAGATACAATTGATACACTTAGATACATTACAAAAAATTCGATTACACTTGGATACAATAGGTTAATAAGTATTGTATCTAAGTGTTGCACTTAGATACACTATGTTAAAAACTAATGTATCCAATTGTTTTTCGAAAATTAACTAATGTATCCAAGTGTATCCAATGTATCTAACATCTGGACCCTTGATTTTTTTTTAATCTAATGGTTATGATTGGTTCTCACGGTTCTCGTATAAAATGGTTCTCACAGGAGCGCGACCCTATATATATATATATATATATATATATGGGGAAATGACAATTTAGGGTCCAAAGTTTAGGTGGGGTGTGCCAATAGGGGTCTGACGTTTTAATTTTGTCAATTTAGGGTCCAAAGTTGCAAAAGTTGTGCAGATAGGGTTTTTTTGACGATTCCGTTAACAGAACCCAGTTAAATGGCACGTGCAAGGCACATGTCACTTAACTGAAGTTTATTCTAAATTTGAGCTTGGTACTTTTGTCATTTCACGCAGGGCATGAAGACCACCACCGAACTACCACCACCACCACCAACTCAACCATAATCCAGCCGCCACCATCGCCACAATTGTACTAAAATCCGGCGACCACAATCTCAAATTTTACTGAAATTCTCCCATCACCACCATTAATTTTCCTAAAATCTGGCGAATATCCCTAACATTGAAGATTTAAACAAAAGAAACTCAAATAACAAGAACCCAAATTCGGGTTCATATTTATTTAGCCCAAACAAATCATTAATCCATGTCTTCAAATGATAAACAACGAAATCAATATGACATTCATTCATGAGAAAACGTGAGGGAAGAGGAGGGCCGAACAGGGGAAGGGCGTGGAGTTTGGGCGGAGATGGGGAGAATACAGCAGACATAGAGGAAAGGAGGGAGGAAAGGCGGAGAGAGGTGGTGTGGTTCGCGAGGAGAGGATTCTGTAGAGGCGATGAGGAGAAGATGAAGAATGAGGTGGGCGACGGGAATAGGGTAAAAGAGAGGCGGGAGTAGAAGGGGGATTGGGAAGCATGGTAAGGAAGATGAAAAGGAGGGGTGGGGGGATGAAATGAATCTGGGTTTTTTTTTTCTTTTTCTTTTTCTTTTTCTGGGTTAGAATTGTTTTGTTATTAACATTTTTTCTTAAGTCCATTTTCCCCATTTATTATGGTTTTTTTAAAAAAACTGTATTTTATTTTTTTGATTTTTTTTTTCCGAGTATTTTTTGAATTAAGTAAAATTTTTGGAGTATATGATAATAAGGGAAAATTACAAACTAGGGTCCATTATATAAAGTGTGTGTGATGAAATGACAAAAAGCCCAGACAAAAACTCAAAATTAACTCTAGTTAAGTGCAGGTGTGACTTACCTGGATTTTCTTTGCAATTTAGTCCAAAAACCCCTAACTGACTAACGTTGTCAACTTTGGATCCTAAATTGACAAAATTGGAACATCAGACCCCGATTGGCACACACCCCCTAAACTTTGGACCCTAAATTGTCATTTATATATATATATATATATATATATATATATATATATATATATATATATATATATAGAGAGAGAGAGAGAGAGAGCACCAAAATTGACAACTGTATCTTGTTTTCTATAACATGGTACAGCGATACCATGTTTCGTAAAGAAAGAAAGGTAGTAAACATAGAATTAAAATTGATATCTTCAATTTGAAAAGGTTTTAATTCATTTTCAACCATTGTACTTTCACCCGGTTTTCACTTTAACCATTATACTTTATTTTTTGCACGAAAACCGCTCTACTTTTGAAAACCTCCCATCGCAGCCACAAATTTGTGTCTAATCCGTCAATAATCCGTGCCCTAATCCGCGATTTTTGGGTTTGGATGAGAGGTTTTCCAAAGTAGAGTGGTTTTCATGCAAAAAATAAAGTAGGATGGTTAAAGTGAAAGTCGAGTGAAAGTACGATGGTTGAAAATGAATTAAATCCATTTGAAAATATGGTTCCTTTAAAGGGAGATACTCAAAATGAAATTGTTGACTGATTCTTCAGGATAGCTCATGAACATTGAACAGCATAAACTGATGCAAAGCATTTAGAAAACCGTTAACGCTTACTTCTGAGCAAGAAAGACTCGAGGCAGAGAAAAAATACTCTCTTGCAGCTTGAATGACAAGAGTTTCAGCCTTATCTGTTGCCAATGCCACTGAACCAGTGCCTTTCAGATAGTTTCTTGCAAGTGAAAATTTTCCAGCTTTTAGCAGTCCCCTGCAGAATTCCATCAACATATACTCTAACTCTACAAAAGGAAATGCCTTTTCTTGCAAACACTGTAAATCACGCCACATATTTGCCCAGTCATTATCTGTTCGACCTGGTTGTCGACGAACAAATTTTGAGAGTATAAGCCGAAGAATCTGCTTTACACCCTTCTCATCTGAATGTGCTTCAAGGAAGAAACTGATCGGCTTCGGCACCTTAACATAAGAAAATAAGATGTCAACTTCCATAAATACCAGTCATTTGATAGCAACTATCTATTACCACTTATTTACATACCCAACTCATCATTGCGATGGGCATGAATTGCTAAGCGTCTATCTAACTTGAGAAACATATCCTCGTATAAGATACAACAGCCAAGACTTCATTGAAAAATTATTATCGTGAACTTTACGGCTTCAGTCAAGGCCACAACTTTTTAATTCCAAAGGCGAAAGTTCAATGTCAGCATATACTAACAAAGGATTAGTCATTATTCGAAAATTTTCAACTCTTCAAAGATGAAACGAGTAGATAAGTACAGGAATGCAACTAAATGAGGAAGCGCCTCAAAATAGTCCCTATTTCCGGTTGGATATGAATACCAACAAAAACAAACCCTTAGTCCCAAAATGATCCAGGTCGGCCATCATGAATCGACATATGAACTCGTCAAAGAATATGATAGAAACAAAGAAAAAGAAGAAGAGATGGTAAAAAAAAAAAATAGTAAGAAAATAAAACTTGTGAAAGGTAAGAAGATGTTTAAAAGAAGAAATAGTGTGAAAAAAAGTAAGAGAAACGATAAAAGAAAAACATTTGGAAAGTAAAGAAAAATAAATAACTAATAAATTTTATAAATAAAATCAAACCCCATCATCCACATGAAATACGTTAAATACCAAGTACCAAGATTTATACACACAAACATGTATCTCTAGAATGCTATGCAGAGGTAAAGAATCATGATGACTAGGAATTTTGCAGCATCACTGCACTTACATAAACTGAAATTTTAAAAGCAGCATCCTATCATACCAATTTTAACAAATTATCCCTGATATTTTACAACTATTTGAAAGGACCCTGTTGATGTCATTTAAGATATTACAAACTTAACTTCAGCATGTTACGTTTACCAATCACATTCAGCATTCAAGATACCAAAGATAAAAAATGTAAAATCAGTTGCAACATATATCCAATGCAGAAAAATGAGCTTATACAAAGAGAGCATACTTGGTAAAATGCCAAAAGCCTTCCTGCTTCAATATGGCCTTCCGCAAGTTTAAGTCGTTTCCTGAGGCCCTCAACTACAGAATCTGTAAATAAATAAATAAATAAATAAATAAAATGATAGTCAAACGTCCATAGCAAATATACACCGTTGTAACGAACGTATAGGACATCAATACATTTTTGGTCAAATTGAACAACGTCTAATATTAGAAGGCTTAACAGTGAGAATGTTATTCATTGAAAACCATCTTGCATCGAATAAAAGAAAGACTAAGATGAAAAATGAAATTCTCAAGTCATTCCAAGTGTGTGCGGTAGACTTTCATTTCAATAGAGAGATTAATAATGCTTATTTTCAAGTACATTTTGATATCCAAATAATCAGTCCATAACAGAAAAATTACCTTGTACTGGTGGAAGTTTAGACAACATAGAGGCCATAGCACTCCATCTATCGGTAGTGGTGCATAAATATACTAACTCAACAGCACAATCTATTGCTTCAACCTCATTTTTGAAAAACCTTCTTCTTCCAAACTTCTTGCACCCTTCTTCAATAACAATCACACAAATATCTAACTTATTCTCCTTAGCAACCTCTTTCAGCCACCTAACCAGAAATGAGCCATCCGTCTTCTCTGAATTTGTGCAATAATTCATTGTTTCATCCCTAATATCAGATCTCTTTTGCATAAATGGTATTGCTTTATCATATAATTTTTTAATAACATTCTCCTCTTTAACTCCTCTAAGCATCATTTTGAACTTCTCATAGTTGGATAACTGTTCCCATGCAGCAAGGCTCAGGGTAAAGTTCACTTCATCATCATTGCCATCAGAGTAGATTAACAGCTCCAAGTAAGAAATATTCTCATGGAACTGCTGCAACTCACTGATACCTTTACGGCAAGCAAAGTCAACCAAGCATAGGCAATTGTCTAGCTGCCCACTTAACTCATCAATATCTTTAGCTCTGCTTTTGTACCATATAGATAGCTCATCAGTTGATGGCCATCTTAATCCCAGTGACAGTTTGAGAAGAGGTTCAGTTTTTATCTGAACATAATTCTCATTATTATATGGGAGTCTGTTGATAAAATTTACCATCTCTTCACATTCAACCCAATCTTCATCTCTCAGAGCATTAATTGGAGGAGGAGATTTTCCAGGAAGCAGTTGTCCATATGTTTGCACTGGCACTGTTTCAGGGATAGCAGCCAAAACTTCCAGCATGAAAGGAGCTAGTGAATAAGGATGACGTTTGAAGAGAAGGTTCAAAGCTCCAATTTTCCCACTTTCCGCAAGGGCTACAGAAGCCTCCTTAATTGGCGAAGTCCGAAATTTACTGTAATCCTCCACTGAGAACCTGCACAAGACTTAAGTCAATGAGCTCTCGTCAATAGAGGCCAACTGATGTATGTTACATCTACATAATGGAACACAAGTGAATGAAATTAATATAAACAACATTTTACAAACACAGATATAAATATGCGGAGGAAAAAGAGCAAAAATTCTTAACTGCCAACGAAAAATAACCAAATAAAAATAAAATACACGCTAAACTTGATGAGCCCGTTTGCACGTTGAAAAGTGTTCTTAAGCATGCATTTGAGAGAAATCAAACTTACTAGCTTCAGTTGAAGTCTGATGAAACCATATAGGCAAATGTAACCGCATGCCTTCCTTTATTTAATGTTGTTTCTAAACAGTTTCTCCAACTAAACAAGAAATTACTTCAAGGCAGCAGCTAGATACAGGTGATTTACTTAATGAAAAAACATTGGGAAAACAGTTAGTAGCATATAAAGCTCAACAGCCGAAGCACAAATGTAGAACGAGAGATTTTCATACAATAGTGTTTTTGTTAACATTCACATTACATCAGAAAATATGTACATCCAATATAGTTATGCTTAAGGGGTGGTAGATGAAGAAATATTTGCACAGGTTCTCTCAGCATTTTCACATTAGCTAATGGAGAGGTCACAATTCACCAGTTTCGAAAGATACCGTGGCCAGATAAAATAAAATATTATTTATAAACATGCCATTTTGAAAACTTCGATGGTGTATGCTACAAGAGAACTTCATTCACATACATCAATCTTGCCAACTAAAAATTGTAATTAAGATCAAGCGATCTCGAGGGCCAGGGTGGGACTGGAAACCCAGGGATGGAAACAGATTATAGAACAAAATAAGGTCCCGGCAAATCTTTTAAAAGTAAATGCACTGTATATGTTCTGTGAGACTGTTAAATAGAATTACTACCTCCCCATGTTTATCCCAATAAATGTCTCCAGTCTGTCTCTAAATTGTAACAACTTTAGTCTTGTCAAACGGAAATCCCATGTCTGCCTACATTCATCATCTTCTGATTCAGAGTATCTGCAGTGGTTTGTAAGGCGGAGCCCATAGGCAAGCAAGGCCCTAACTGCCTCTTCTGTTGGTACAACTCTATTCACACACTCCGAAAGTACAAAAGCCTCATCCTTGATACTTGGTAGTAACTTATTTATTTCACCCAATCCTTGGGCAGAATGCAGCCATTGTGCCTTCAAAACTTCATCTTTATCTAATCCATGGCGATCGGCAAAGTTGAGGGCTGCCTGATACTTTTGACTGCTAATTAATACATCATACATTTCAGGCACAGATCTTCCTGAAAATGATATCAAACTCCAGTGAAGTTTAGCACCATCAAACTGCTTATATTTTTCGACAGTCACAGACTCCGTGAGAAGTATATCTGATGATCTGCAACTCTCCTCAGATGATACACTCTCTAAAAGGAAAATGTGTCCTGCCAAATGCTGTACTCGTTCTAAAATGGGCATGGAGTAAACAGGATCATCCTCCAAAAGTTTAACACCACTAGCTACATCAAGCATGTAGATGCTGCCACTCCTATTAGCAATGGTAAGAATATGATCAGACCACCAAGTAAAATCAGATACAGCATGCAACGGTTGCCTATCGTTGTTCTGTAGTTCATATGTTCCTTCAGATAAAAGTTGTGAAACAGAAGATTGTTCTTCATCAATCTCAAAAGTGATCAAGCATCCTCTTAAATCCAACGTAGCAACAAATTTACCTCGCGGTGAGATTAGTGCCTTCGGAAATGATAGTGGACCAACATAGCCTTTTGGTTTGGAGTACAAACCTTTAAACTGAGTAGAAATTACTGGTTTCCAGTTTAACTCCATATTCCTTTTCCAAAGAGAAAGACAATATACTCCTGGAGAAAGAGGAAACAGAAAATGAAATGAGAAGTTAAGAACAAGAAAATGAAAAAATGTAATTCATATCAGCTACTTAATACGGGAACTCACCAGAGGAATCATTAATTTTCAGATGCCAATTGTAATTCCAAGAATAAATGAAAAGATATTTTTTCCACACAATCTAAGAATTCTGCCCAATAAATTATTGAACAATCATGTACAGATGAAAGAAACAAGTACAGAATGGTACCTGGGGCACCGGTCGATGAGATGCCAGTATCACCACTGACTACAGCAAGAAGCAAACTTTCCGAGTGGTAATCCATGCAGAACACATTTTGAGGGAATTGGTCCTTTAGAACTGACCCACTATTCAACTTGTGTGTTGTAGAAATGGAAGCACTTGGATCACGACTAATCTCAATATCATGAAGTGAACCTTCAGATGTAAGGATACTAAAGGTGCAACTGAAAAATATTTGAGTTAGCAATGGACAATTGAACAAAGACAAAAAATTCAAGTTGGCAAAGCAAACAAAAACTATAACAGGATAGATTTTAAAGGATTTGAAGTAGACGTTTGAAACTTACACACAAGATTTTTTGGTATCAGCATCATCCTGAGCAATTATTTTGATAATTGGTAAAGATCCCTTCAGATGCCTCTTAGTGACCCTGGTTATCTCTTCACCATTAGCTCTAATTAAATAGAGTGTATCAGTGTCATCAACGACTCCGAGAGTATCATGGCCTTCTGACCAGGCTCCACATTTAAAAGTGGCAAGAGAGCTGCCTGATTTCACAGCACACAAATTACAAGTAGGCTTGACAAAGAAAAAGAGATAAATCTTTCTTTCTTTCTTTTTTATTTGTTTTTTTGATAAGAAAGAAAAATAAATATCAACCAACAAAACTGATGAATTGAAGCATGCTCAGCTTCCAACAAATTTTAACTCTAAACTGGTGCAGTCAAAGAGCTGAATATATATAAACAGGGGGCCTCCTCTTATAACTGCACCCTAGCCTATATAAACACAACAGATAAAGAGTACTGAGGATATAAAGTGATCGTTCAGGTTGTGTCAGGAGGTAATTCAATGCAATGCCAACCAACTTAATATCATTCTGATGGGTAAACATAAATGAATAGTAAAGAACTATTAGTGAATTATTCTAAACATTGTAGAGTGTATCCCCATGTAATGGCACCAAAGAACAGCTAAGACTCCGTATTTCCAAGGTGCAGCACCATATCCACCTTTCTGAAGCCTCTAAAGAGCACCTAAAGAAATGAGGCAATAGACTTGGAACTCACCCTTGCCCATAAAAAGAATTCCTAACTATGTTCCCCCATTTTAGGAACTTGTTTAAGCAGTTCTGTTTAAAATCCATTTTATATTATTTTTGGTTCAAAGCATTTGGTCTATTAGTACTATATTAATAATAGGGCAAACTGCATTTTAGGGTCCAAAGTTTGGGGGCATTCACAATTTGAGCCCTGATGTTTCACTTTTGGTCAATTTAGTGTCCAAAGTTGACAAATTTTGTCATGTTAGGTTTTTTTACGGAATCGTTTGAAATTCGCAAACACGCCGAAAGCTTGGACCCCAATTTGGTAATGCCACTAACTTAGGAGAAACAATGATTTCAGAAGTGTCGGCTCCGCAATAGTTCGTCCGCACACATTCTGGTGTCTTGATTGTTCGCAGGCCCAACATAAAAGTTGCTCAGAATATTGTTTTGACCACGATAACATATACTCCCTCCGTCTCTGCTCAAATTGCAACAAAAAAAAAAAAAATAGAAAAGAAAAAGGTTGTGCACAAGAATTAAAGAGAAGTATATAAAATTTAGGTTTTGTGAGTATGGATAGTGGTGTAAGGAATAGTAAGTGGGTTAGTTACTGTGAGTGTGACAATTGGGTCCCGTAGTTAAACAATATAATAAATCTTTCATTTTGAGTTTTGAAATTTTAAGTGGGATACATAACACCTTTCATGTTGGGCCCCGCGGGCAACCGAGGCTCAAGAATGCACGACCATGAATATTTCTAAAGCCGACACGAAAGAAATCACTGTTTTCCTATGTTCTGGACCATTATCAAATTGGGGTCTAACCTTTGCGGATTTTTGCAAATTGGGGTCTTATGTAAGAATTTTGTCAATTTAGGTTTCGAGACTTAGGGGTAAATTGGTAATTGCAACTCTAAACAACCTCAGTTAAGATCGAGACACATGATGACTTAACAAATTTTCTAATGATTACGTCAAAAAACCCTAACATGACAAAATTTGTCAACTTTAGACCCTAAATTAACCAAAGTAGAACATCAGTGCCCAAATTGTGAATGCCACCTAAACGTTGGACCCTAAAATGTGTTTATCCTTAATAATAAGGAAGAAAGCTTAAATCTCCATTACTTTTGGGGAAGTCTACAGAGACAGTTAAAAATCCCAATGGGATAATAGGTGGATTCGAGGAATAATGATATTGGAAAAGGCTACGGGATAGGATTTCAATTCTCAACCTGCCACTTAACCATCCATACACCCTGTCATATCCCACATGCACATGCATAGAAGTGGATAATTCCACGGAGTTCGCTTTGAAAAATCTGTGCTTCATAGAAGTAAAGTCATATAGTACCAAAGGCGTCAGGAAGAATTGTCTCCAGTAGATAGGATAAGGCTATATTTTGTTCTATAGGGATTGTGGCAATATTACACTAATTTCACTGTACCCGTCACCATATTTTTTTTCATCTATCGTAGAATAACCATGGTGCATAGCCCAATAGTTAAGCAGTTACTCCTTCCGTCCCCAGTGAAACTACAAACTTTGGGTTGGGCACGAGAATTAAGGAAAAGTATTAGTGGAGTGATTGTTGTGAGAGTGAAGTAGGGTAGGAGAGAGAAAATGAGGGTGGAAATAGTAAGTGGAAAGTTATCGTGAGAGTGAAAGTGGGTCCCACTGAATTAAAAAAAATACTCCCTCCGTCCCCGTTTAAGGTTCTTAGTTTGACATTACACGCTTATTAAGAAATTAAGGCAAATTTGAGTCAACAATAGTAGTATGTAGAGGATATAATTGTCCATTCATAAAGCAAGTGGGTGAAAAGTAGATGAGTGAGTGATGGGTTTTTTGTAATATATGAACTTTATGAGGACAAGATTGTCCAAAACACTATTCATACTTTGCCATTTAAGGAATAAAGTAACTAAGAACCTTAAAATGTGACATACCAAAAAGGAAAGTAAGAGCCTAAAACTATGACAGAGGGAGTATAACTTTTCCATTTTAGAAAGTGTGTAGTTTGCAATGGGACACCAAAAAGGGTTATATGTGTAGTTTCAATTGGGACAGAGGGAGTATATATTATTGAAAGAATACAATCATCAACGTTTGCAGCCCCTAACATACTATTCTGCTTGAAACCTAGAAAGAATCAACAAGGTAACAAAACCTGGCAAAACTCTTGTGGAGCATATTTAACATTGCCAATGGCATTGATGTTACTTACCAGTAAATAAGCCACAGGGCTTTCGGTAATCATCGTCCTTCTGTAAGATTGTTATTTGGTTTCCAACCGCTACAGCCACCCGTTCACCTCTTGGAGAGATAAACAGTGACGTCCATTTCTTTAACTTCTGTGGATATCTGTATTGACTCCATTTCTCTTTAAGTTGACTAAGGCCTTCAAAGGATAGCAAAAAAACAACAGGACGTAAGTAAAAAAGAATCAGTTCAGAAACAAGTGCAAGCATCTTGCAATAAGGATATGGGGTCGGGCTCAAAATGAAATAGAAGGTGTAATTTGTTTAGATAGAGAGACAAGGAAAAATATTACTCCGTATTAAAAGAAAACACCAGTCACAAGCCACTTCAACCCAGCCAATAATACTCCATGCATAGAATCATAACACTCCCTCTGGCCCAAAATGAATATCCAATATGCTCTTGATCAAAAGAAAATTTCGTCATTCATTTTGGGACGAATGTAGTACTAGTTTATTCCTTATATAGATGTCAATATTAAATAAAAATAATTCATAAAAGATTAAATTTGGTCAAACAAAAGGTCAAAATTTGCTCATATCAGACTGGAAGTCATTCAAGAAAAGAATTTGGTCATAGCAACAAAACACCATCTTTGCTCCAGTTTCTCCAGAATTTGGTCATAGCAACAGAACATCATATATTTCCAGTTGAATCTTTAGCGAGCAGGGGCTACAGACACTGGAGCTTAATTTGGCTACCACAGAAATTCCATCAATAAACAAAATACAATTGGATTTACAAAATCAATCATGAAAACGCTATACTCCCTCCGTCCCATTTTAAGAGTCAAAAAATGGGTGGGTTCAAGAATTAAGGAAAAGGCGATGTGTTGTGAGTGTATAGTTGAGTAGGAGAGAGAAAGTGGGTTAGAGAAGAGTAAGTGGATAATTGTTGTGAGTATGACATGTAGGACCCACTTTCCATTTTACGATTTTGACTCTTAAAATGGGACGCCCTTTTAGGAAATTTTTGACTCTTAAAATGGGACGGTGGGAGTATGCAACTTTTATTAGCATCCATATCAAAAATCATACCACGATTCTGACTTATGTGCCATAAATATCCCCGTATTATCCAATCAATTGAACCAAAGTACAATTCAACTTAACTTTCATTACTTAGGATTCACCTAGATGAATCCTTACTCTAGAGCTGCCCCAAAATATACCAGCTCTACACCGTTATTCCTATCTCCAAATCCATATCCTCCCTCGCCCATCTTAGTCCACCAGAAAATAAAAATCCTCAAGGGTTGCGTTTGCTTTTTACATTACAGTCTAAAAATAAATCTGAAAACACCAATTACCACCAGAAAATCATCTCTCTAGATATATGGAATCCTTAACAGATAATCATAGCCTATTCTTTGAAATTGTAACTGTTAAAAGTCACTGTTACTACCTACTAGAATACAAATGCAAAATCATCAACAGCAAAGGTAGTATGATCAAGCTGACCTTGCGTTGAAAGCAGCGAGAGAAGACTTCCCTTGATAGCTTCATTTGACTGAAAATTGATCTAGTTTTAGAAAAGGAAATAACATTTGAACTACGGATTGGAGAAATGAACACAAAATAGACGGCGCTACTGTGTGTGTGGGGTGAGTGAGTGAAAAAGAGAACCTGCTGATTTAGAAATGGCGGATAGTAAGAGAACGGTCCGGAAGCGTGGTGGCGCGTCTCGTAGAGAACTTCAGGCGAGCTTCCATCCGCCGCCATGAATATCAAATTACAACAAACTGACTCTTGAAATCAGTGCCTTTCCCAAGATCAAAACCCCGAGAAGGAAACGTTACATTTGATTTGCGCTCGTGATTGCGTGTTCGTGTGTGTGTGTGTGTGTGTGTGTGTGTGAGAGAGAGAGAGAGAGAGGAGGAGAGGTGCCGGGAAGAGGCGGTGCAATGAACCGGTTCGACCGCTCTACCGGTTTCGTGAGGCCGATTTCAAATGGGAAAATTTCCCCAAGGGCCCCCAATCCCAGATTTTATTACAGATAAGGAGAGCCCCAGTTTAAATACCAGAGAAGGAGTTGGGCCGAGATCAAAATTCCCCACACACCCCTAGGATCCGTTAGGATCCATTGACTAGTCAAAAATAATTCCTAAATACCGATACTACCTGCATATAAAATGCCTCACTTCCTCTCCTCAACATCATTTTGCCAGATCTCTCTCTATCTCTCAAAACACACACAGAGTAATCTCACGTTCTCTCAAACACTTACCCTAACCTCTTTATTCTCCGGCCAATCTTCCCACCGGAGACCTTTTCTCCGGCCATCCATACCAGTTACCGGTGAGTCCGCTCTAGGTTCGCCGTCGCATCATCTCTCCGACGAACACATAGCGACGCCGCCTCTTTCAATCTGGCTTTTTTCACAGATTTACTCCAGATATGTTGCCATCTTCAGATTCCGAGCTTGAGTTTGACCTGCGAATTCGAAGGTTCATCTAAGGCCGTCTTCTCTTGTTATTCCACCATCTCCACCACCGACATCCAAACGCCGGCCATCAACTCCGGTGTATCATCACCGCCTCTTATCTCTTTCGGGTCTCCCTCTTCAACAACCTCTCAAGGTCACGTCGTCACAACCACAACAACGCCGTCGTAGTAATCGGAAAACCTCAGATCTAAACGCCGGCCATCATCTCCGGTTAGATCTGCTTTATTTCCATTTAGATCTGCAAAAAGTAAATGAATTTTACTAACATTTAAATTTAATTTAAAGATAGACCTTTTTTTTCTTTTCTTTTTTTTGGTTGATTCCTCCTGTACAACTTATTTTTCAAATGTAAATTTTAGATTAGGTGTTCTCTGATAGTTTTCTTGAATAGGAAGATCAATTCACGTTAAAGGATTCCTTTTATTACTGTGTACTCTTGCAAATTATATTTATAATGTAATTTTGGATAATAGCTAATCATGTTCTTGAGTTTCACAAGCTTGTCATCTGGTTAACTAATGCTTGGTTTCTATGATGCTAATGCTTGGTTTCTATGATGATGCCTTTTGCTTTGTGTAGAGCTTTTCTCTCTATTATCATCAATGTACTACTGTTGGGTTGTTCATATAATTAGTTAACCTTATATTAAATTTTAAATTTATTTTGTGAAAAAATTGTGTCAAAATGGCTATTATACTTCAATTATAAGAGAATGATTGGTCTTATACAATAGTTATAAGAGTTTTACTGAATTTGACATAGTTTGACCAAATATTGATTTTTTTTTTTACTTATATGTCAGTCATAAGAGTTTGTAGCTCTTATTTTGATTTACGTAGTCGATGGAGACTTAGGCCCCTCACAGATTCATGATGTCGTTGAGTTTGAGTCCCCATTAATGGAGTTTGAGTATTGCTTGGGGAGAGGGAGTAGCTCTTATTTTGATACAAATGAACATGTTTTGATGAGATTGAAAGTCTTATGAACAACTTCAATAAGACTTTTAGTCTTATGAACACATGTTCAAATGAACATGTTTTAATGAGACTGCAAATAGCTCTTATAATACACATTAGTACTCATAAGAGCAAAGTCTAATGAACAGGTTCAATAAGACTTTAGTCTAATGAACAGCTTATAATAAGACTTTTGACTCTTTTATGTTAATTATGTGTCAGTTATAAGAGTTTGACTGCTGTTTGACAAAATTTAAGCAAAAAATATATTATTTTTTTGTAAAAAATGATTTTTTTTTTTTTTTTTTTGTAACTCTTATATGATAATTATGTGTAAGTAATAAGAGTTTGACTGCTGTTTGACCAAGTTTGACCAAAAAGTTTTGTAATTTTTTTTGTAAAAAATTGGAAAAAGTGAATTTTTTTTTTACTCTTATGTGTTAGTTATAAGAGTTTGACTATTTTTTGACCAAATTTGACAAAAAAAAATTATTATTTGTTTGTAAAAAATGAAAAAATAATTTTTGTAACTCTTATATGATAATTATGTCTTAGTTATAAGAGTTTGACTGCTGATTGACCAACTTTGACCAAAAAAATTATTATTATTTTTTGTAAAAAAAAATGGAAAAAGTGAAATTTTTGACTCTTATGTGTTAGTTTGACTGCTGTTTGACCAAATTTGACAAAAAAAAATATTATTTTTTTGAAAAAAAATCAAAAAGTAATTTTTAAAACTCTTATATGATAATTATGTGTAAGTTATAAGAGTTGACTAAAATTTGACCAAAAAAGTAAAGTTGGGAAGAGATATGAGGGTATTTTAGTCTTCTTACATCATTTTGCTAGTGAGGGGTGTATGAGGAATTTTCCATCTGGATTTTCCTTATTTGAGTTTGAATCTGGGCTCAGGGGCCCTAGAGTCCAAGGCCTATTTCAAATTTTCTCTCTAGATTTTTATTTATTTATTTTTTAAAGGCAAATTGCAATTTAGTTAATTGAGTTTTACACAATGTTTCAATTGGTTCTTGAATCCGCTTTTCGACAAATTGGTTACTTGAGTTTGGCATTTCGTTGCAACGTGGTATAAAAATGGATGAATCGTTAAAAAACTAATGAAAGTGGATAAAAAAACGTAACAATCTTCTTTCAAAATTATAATAATGCACCCCTATAATTTAAAGAGTAAACGACCAAAATGACCTGCGTAATATAGGAATACAACCAAAATGACCCGCGTACTATTTAAACTACCAAATGAGTTTATTGCAAAAGTGACATGCGTACTTTGTGCAATATATCAATTTGACTCGCGTACTTTGGAAACATCAAATGTGGGTTGCGTACTTAACGTTTTAAAATTTTGATACCACTTTTTTAACACCCGTTAAAAACATAACGGTACTTCCATAACTTCCGGTCACTTCCAAACTTCCGGCAATCTCCATAAATTCCGGCCACCTCCATTTTTTTCGGCAATCTCACACACACTCATTTTCTCTCTCACACACACACTTGACCTCACATATGAGTTATTGTCTTGTGAACTTGACTACAGACTACAGTTTTGGATGAGGAATTGGTTTCATGGGTTTGACGAGAGTTGCTCTATTTTGTCTAACTAAGGAGTGTTGCTTGGAGTTTTGGGTTCTGATAGTTTGATGTGGATGGAGATGGGGGTCGGATTCTAGGCAAGGGAGTGGCAGGAAAGAACGGCCGAGTGATAGAGAAGGGAAGGGGGAAGATGAAGAGGCCCGACTGGGTTTAGAGCTTCAAAAAAGGGTATATTAGTCATTTGATATCCCGAAATCCTTTGGAAGAAGACACTTTGTGATGTGAGGTCAAGTTTATGGAGAGAGAGAGAACAAATTTGACATAGAAATTATGGATCTTTGGGCATGTGACATGCAAAAGAGATGAACTAAATGTCTGGGCTCAATCAGTGTGTGTGAGATTGCCGGAAAAAATGGAGGTAGCCGGAATTTATGAAGATTGCCGGAAGTTATGGAAGTGACCGGAAGTTATGGAAGTCCCGTTATGTTTTTAACGGGTGTTAAAAAGTGGTATCAGATTTTAAAAACATTAAGTACGTAACCCACATTTGATGTTTCCAAAGTACGCGGGTCAAATTGATATATTGCACAAAGTACGCATGTCACTTTTGCAATAAACTCACTACCAAATCAACCCGTGTACTATTAATAAATGAACCAAATCAACCTAAATCGTTAATAAAAGTTAGTGGATATTAACTATTGTTAGTAATTTAACAGATATTACAATAAAACTTTCAAATTGCCCCCATAGCCTAACAAAATTCTAAAATAAAAAACATTTAAATAAAAAGGGGATGTATATGTGCAATATTTAAACTCCAGGCCTTTAAAATAATTTCTAGTAATAAAAAGAGGTTAAAAATTATAATTATCCTCAATTTTGGCCAGATCTAAATCTGGATTTCCCCAACTCCCAGTCCGACCCCCACACCGAACTCATATCCACCGCCGGCGAAGCACTCCATAATCCTCATCAGCTCCCCTCCACCTCTCGCTTCAATTTCCAGCCACCTCGTCGCCATCTTCTCCCCACCTCTGACCCCATCTCCACAATCACAATCTACCGTGAAAATGTCAGTTCAAGCAAAATGAAATCAGATAATTTAACAACCAAAGGAAGAAAAAAAAACTGGATTTTTTTCACCCATGTACTGCCCAAACCTTCATTGATGACCAAGATGATGACTTTGGGAGATAAAAAAAAAAAGACTTTATTTGATTTCATAATTACAAATTGGTTTAATCCATCACCTTGTAGAGTTCTACCACCATCGTCAAATCCCCAATCACTTCAATTGTAAGAAGACAAGCTCCAACTATCTAAAATCACCAAACCCACCTCAAAAGTTCCTCTTCAATGAATGAGAACATTGATAATGAATAAAGAACAACACCAGGACATGAATACATTTCCAGATTTACCAAATTCGAAGTGAGATGGTGATGAAATACTTGAACATAAATCTAATTTTTCCAGTAAGTTTGCAAGCACCCAAGACTGAATCAATAACAAGAATTTCCAGCGAGCAACGAAGAAGGACCGGATGTAAAGAATGGAACTTCGTGAGTGGATTCGGAAAATCCAAACGGAGGAATTCCGCTCGAATGATAACCGTGTAGTGGTCGGAAATTCGACTGCTAAGTCCTCTATTATGTGTGCATTTTGGCTCCCTATTTAAACAGCAAGACCCAAAAATTACCTAAAGATTGAATCAAAAAAATAAAATTTGCCTCAGAAGCGGTTGTGATAATTATGCGAATAGCGTCGCGGTGGTGGAAAGGGAGGTGAGGCTGGCCGCCTACGGCAAATGAAGAATTGTGCCGGTGATTCTGGGGCGGAAGCACTG
Source organism: Campanula takesimana (assembly GCA_026119855.1). Classification (NCBI taxonomy): domain Eukaryota; kingdom Viridiplantae; phylum Streptophyta; class Magnoliopsida; order Asterales; family Campanulaceae; genus Campanula; species Campanula takesimana. Next base: position 473,506 of record JAOWBW010000026.1, read on the forward strand.
ATGCCATTGTTAGAAAGTATGAGTGGTAGATTGTAGATAGACTATAGAGAAATGGTAGACTTTGGAGAAAGATGGTTGAAGAAGATGGAGCTGGGTCCTCTTCTATTTCGTAATTACAATTAAGCTCCCATTGTGTACTGGGGTCAATTTTGAAAATTTTGTTAGTAATTCCGTTAAGTTTTTAACATTCGTTAACATCCATTAATGTATACTAACAATTTGGGTTGATCTGGATGATTTATGCATAGTACGCAGGTTGATTCGGTAGTTTAGATAGTACGCGGGTCATTTTGGTTGTATTTGTATAGTACGCGGATCATTTTGGTCGTTTACTCATAATTTAAATTATCCCATTCCACCGCTAGCTCCTAACAAATGTTAAAGACAAAATATTTTAAAGATATTTTCGGTTCTCACGCTTTCCTATGTCTTCCTTCTTATTTCCACCACCTTCTTCCTCCCCGATAGAAAAACGCCATCACCACCACATTAGACATTTCTCCATTTAGCAATTTCCCCTTGCCCTATTGCACTCGATCAAAACAAAATAGCATGTCGATTTATAGCAGAACCCAACCCTTGCTCGTGATGAAAACATGTTTCATTTTTAAATGAAAGAAAAAGTCTATAGCGGTGGTGCCTGTGAGGAAGAAAGTGGAAATGGGTGGGAAAGACATGGGAAGAAAGGGTTTGAATATGGACATAAGGTTATAAACATAGGGAGAGGGTGCTTTTACACTAACAATTTAAATTTTATTATCTAAGTAAAATTAGTTAAATTGTAGGGGTGATTATTGCAATTTTGAAAGAAGCTTATTACGTTTTTCTTCCACCTTTGTTAGTATTTTAACGATTAATCCATTTTCATACCACATTGCAATGAAATGGCAAACTTAGGTAACCAATTTGTCGAAAACGGATTCAGCAACCAATTGAAACATCGTGTAAAACTTAGGTAACTAAATTGCAATTTGCCCATTTTTTTAAGGAAAAAAACATAGTTGTAACCAAGGTTCTAAAAATCACTAGGCGTCGGAGCCGGTCTAGCACCTAGAGCGCTTAGGCGGTGCTTAGACGGGGCCTAGGCGGGACCTAAACTTGGTTAGGATTAGAGTCCTAAAACAATAAAGGAGACAAAAGGAGAAGAAAAACTATACAGGGAGCAGGTGGGTGCCTGGTTTTTGACAGAAGAATCAGACATGGCGAAGGAGGTAAGATGGCGCCTGGTCTTTACCAGGCGGGCGCCTGGTCGCCGCGACCTAAATTCGGATAAGTGCAAGATTTTGATATTTCTCACATGTATTTGGTTTAGGACTCTCTTGTAGGCCTATATAAGCACAGTTCCGAGTTTGAACACGTTGTAGCACCATATTAAAAATTATTTTGTACTTACTTTGTATAGGAGAAAGTTAGGATATCACATTAGAGATCACAAAATAGTGTCTAGGAGGGGGCCGGAGTCATTGGAGAGTCATGGGGGGGTTCCTACAACCCGACCATGACCGTGTAGCTTGTGTGTTCTTGGAAGAGAGATAATATATGTGGTGAGATTGTTATTGGAGAGTAGCCATACTAAATCTGTGTGAGTGTATGTGTAAATTGTAACAATCGAAATATTATTATAGTGATATCCTAGCTTTGAGCCTCCGGATGTAGCCATAAGGATTGTGAACCGGGTGAACAAATTCATGGTGTTTATGCTCTTTCATATTATTATTTAATGTGTTGAATTATTTTCTCCATGTTGATGACTGATGGTATGGGCTAGTGAATATGGAGATCCCCCAAATTCCCCAACAAACTTTAGTCTTGAACTATAAAATTCGGGTAAAATAAAGTTGAAATGTCACAAAAACATGCAAATCATAGGGTATAAAAAAATATTATTTAGCAAGATGTCATATAGCAACTTCATGAACATAATAAATAACATATACTCCCTCTGTCCCGCCCGAAATAGGATTTTGATAGTTTTTCCTATATTTTGACCATGTAATTTAAATAAAAATTAATTATCCTAATATAAATTTTTAAATTGCTATTGAGAGTATTATTAATAGTGATACGATAACAATTTTTAAATTTTTATTAGAATGATTATATTTTCTTCAAAAGACTTGGTCAAAGTAAAGTTAAGTTTACTATTCATTTACGGGCGAGACGGAGGGAGTATTTGTTTTGATAAGCTTCCAAGCTTCCTGGCTTTTAGTTCTAGCACGCTACAGCAAGGCGACATAACTAATATTTAATGAGTTTTTTTTTTTTTTTTGAATTTATACTAATAATAAATGACGATGTCTTAGGACCAAATATTTGTTTTATAACAAAACGACAAGGCAGATCTCGGTGGTAGGCGACGCAGCCCGACTAGTTGGCTCTTAGGACGCCTAGGCAGCGATTTTTGATTAGACGAATTTCTTGGCTGAATTGAAGTTTGTCGCGTCGTTTTATGGTCGCCTAGCACCTAGGCGGGTTCTAGGCAGCCTAGGCGAACGACTTTTAGTATAAAGTTTACATCACATGAACTAGTATACTCCTTCCATCTTATTTTAACTTATAAAAATAAAGTTATGCATCGGAAGGAAGGAAAAAGTTAATAAAGTGATGTGTTGTAAGTATATATAGTGGGTAGAAAAGAGAAAGTGGATAGAGAATAAACTTCAGTAGGATAGTTTTTGTGAGTATGAAAAGCGGGTCCTATTGATTAAAAATTATTATAAACTTTCTATTTAAGCTTTTGTAATTTTAAATGGGATACTCAAAACAATAAGTTTTGCAATTGGAAATGGAGGAAGAAGTAAGTCAATTTCATATATAATCACTAAACTGAAGTATTTTTTATTTTTTTTTAATATTCTCACTATACTTTTTTCAGTATTTCAAATGTTCTCACTCAATTTAAAAAATATTAAATCAATGATTATAATGGATTATTACAGGAAGTGAAATTTTTAGGAAAAAATATTTTTTATCCGTATGAATAGGAAAAAAATTATTTTTGAACTGGGCTTAATCTGTACTGTTGCATTTTTGTAAATAACTGAAACATTTTTTTTAAAAAAAAACTTGTGGTGACATTTTTGTAAATAATCGGAACTTCTTAAACTTTTTAGCACTCTTCAAACTGCAACCGCGTTCTGAAGACACGAACCGACACTCTTCAACACATGGACTTACACTAAAAAACACATGAACTAATACCAACAAAATAAATGCACTAACCATCTTAAACACTAGTACAATTGGTATTCTTAAATTGCACTGGTTATCTTAAACACATGCACTGGTATTCTTAAATTGCACCGGTGACATTTATCAAACTGATTGTGCCACTGCAAATTCTTTGTTGTGTCAGTTCATGTATTTTTAACGTCAGTGAGTATCTTTGCTAACCATCATTCCTGGTTTATATGTCAGTTCAAGTGTAATTTTGTTCTATTTTTAGTCTTTTTGATAGTTAGTCATATTGTTTTTTTTATAGTCAGATCAGATGAAGTTTTTGAGTACCAACTCGTGCAAAGTTCCACTTATTTACAAAAAACGCCACCCGCGCACAAATCTACTTATTTATAAAATAGTCCTCACAAATTTGAAAAGCACAATTATTTTAATTATTTTAAAAACGAGTTTTATATGAAACCAACTCTTACTGAAAGAATAAGTAATGTTTTCACGAATTAATAGACCGACTTTTTTTTTCCCGATGTCCACGACATAAAAAAGCGAAGAGATGGATCGAACCCAATTTACTAATACGCCACTCATGTGGGTACAAACAGACGCTTTTAGGATACGCAAATGCATGCATGTAAGTATATATCAGCCAAATCAATGTTTGGTAAAGACTAGTATAAGGAATACTTGACCGATTCAAATCAAGAAACAAACAAAAGTAACCAATCAAGAACAAATCAGTGCCTTGATCATAAGATTCTTTTTACGCACTTGATTATTGAAGCAAGACAAAAAATACTTTTATGAAGTCTGATAATAATAAATATTGTATTTAATTAAGTACGGAGTATTATTTTTAAAAATTGTATAGTATTGTTTATTTGTATGTTGTATATGACTATATATAATGATAAAATTGTACTATAATACTTTTCTTATTTAGAAATACAGTATGCGTTTATTTTGAAAGGAATAAAAATAAAAAAGTGATATCGATAAGTTGAAATGTTGCTAACTTGCACATTCATCTTTTTTACTCCCTCCGTCCCAGAGTAAATGTCAACCCTCCCATTAACACGGAGATTAAGAAATAGTGGAAGTGATGTAAGTGTTGTGAGTATAAAAGTAAGAATAATACTAAGGGCACAAAAAAGTCACAAAAACTTGCTACAAAATCCTAGGTGTAATGATGTTATTGGTGTTTTTAATTAGAGTGTGGCGGGTCCATGATCGATGCAACCAATAAAATATCGCTACCTCATTTTGTAAGCAAGATTTTGTGTCTTTATTTTGTGCCCCTAGCATTGCTCTAAAAGTAAAGTATGAGAGATAGTGAGTGAGAGGGAATAGTAAGTTGATTGGTGTTCTGAGTATAAAAGTAAAGTAGGAGAGAGAATGAGCGGGATGTAAGAACATGGATTAATATAACATATAAATACTTAATAATATAATGATCAATATTATAATATATGGTATAAAGTATAGAACTCAACATAATGTGTAGAATTCCATAGTATAAGGCTACCATTAAATGATGGGCATAATGGTAAACTCTTATACATGAATAGGTGTAGTCCCTAAGTGAGGTGCCTATTCCCTTCCTATATAAAAGCCATTCCATCAGCCATAGAAGGGACTGAAATTTTGATTATTTTCTCATTTATAAACTCTTCATAAAGATCAAGGAAGACAAGAGAATAAGGCACAATCACTTAGAAGATCTACTCCTCTCTTCTTTGAAGACTATCTTCTTACTTCATCAAGAACAAGACTAAGAACAATCATGGAATCACAAGGTACACGCTTCCGTCTTCGTCTTCTTCTTCTTCTTCTTCTCATTCTTAATCTAGTTGTGAGTCGGTTCATGGTTTGATGGATCATTTTGTTCCAACAATTGGTATCAGAGCCTGCTCATATACTAGATTGAGTTTGAGTTTCTTGTAAAGCCTTATGCTTTTATTTCTTGAAAAGATTCCATGTTCATCATGTGTTCTTGAATTATTGTCATACTCTAATTCAGATTCTAGAGTATTATGTTACTTCTATATTATAAATTTACTCACAAGGCTTTCAATTCTTAATGTAAGATTATCCCATTTTTGAACATAGCCACCATCCTTGGATGCGTTGTGAGTTTGTTCACATGCATAGCCACGCATTTAAAAATGTGATGTGAGTATGCGGATCTACTTACTTTGGTTGAATATTGATTCACCATTTAAAAATGTGATGTGAGTATGGCTCTCTCTATTTGGTTCAAAAACTGTTCACAAAAGGGTGTTAAATTGGTGACTTTTCACCAATCTGGACAGTGAGCACGAGTCGTGCTATTAGGCACGAGTCGTGCCCTTTGATTCCAGTCGTAATACAGTATGTTTAAATGGCAACGTTTCATAAATCTGGGCACTGGTCACGAGTCGTGCCTTTTAGCACGAATCGTGCTCTGGCCAGGGAAGAGAGATTTTTTGGGTTTTTTTGCCCAGAATTTTGTGAAAATTTGTTAGTAAATTATAGTATCTGGACACCAGTCGCACTTCGGTGGTTCTTGAAATTATCAAACTTTAAGAATGGACGGGTAGAACAAAAAGATACTATATTTTTAATAATAAATTTCATTTGTTTGTTTGCCTTTAAATTTTCAGAAATTACCTTAAAGTCTTAAGTGCCCTAAAGTATGATTAATTATATGCTTAAACAAATTTATTCATTATTTAAATAATATTGTTGCCAAAGAAATTTACGTTATTTAAATACAAATTTGTTAAAGGTATGAATGTAAATATTGATATGTGATAACATGCTTGTTTTCCAAAGGAGACCTTGTTATTGACTAAGTATTTGCATTCATAGGGTAATAATTGAACTAAAATTTTGGTCATTTTAAATGCTGTGAACCATCCCAAAGGAAGGCGGGTGTTTAAAGTGAATTGTTTATATTCTTTATTACCGGGAAACAAGTACCTTAAATTTTAGGACATTTTTTTTTATACTTGATCCGGCCCAAAGGAAGGCAAGTATTTAAAGTGTGTTGTTTAAGCTATTTGTTTACCTTAAGATAAATCAAATTGTGAGTCAATTCGCAATCCAAAGATTAGTCTTGATGTCATATTGATTATCTTTTATTATGATGGAATTCATTTTGATGTAATTAATCATTGTGTAGTTTCTTACATATGTTTTGTTTCATTCTTTTGTTCTTTTCATTCAGATTTGATCAGTGCTTCATCTGTTACTACTGCCTTAAATTCAATTCCTTTGCTAACTGGGACAAACTTTAAAACTTGGAAAAACAAGATTATTATGGTCTTAGGCTGTTTGGACCTTGACCTTGCATTAAGAGAACAAGCTCCTGCCCCTCTAACTGATAAAAGCACTGCGGAAGACCGCTTGAGTTCAGAGAGGTGGAAGCGTTCTAATCGCGTCAGCCTAAGCATAATTAAGAATGCAGTCCTGGAGACATTTCTGAACAGTGTCTCCGAGGATGATGGTGCAAAAGGTTTCCTAGATGCCCTAGAACAACGCTTTGCAAAAAGCGATAAATCGGAAACAAGTGCTACCTTAAGGAAGCTTGTTTCCATGAGGTACAAGGGCACTGGAAACCTAAGGGAATACATAATGGAAATGTTTCACCTATCAACGAAATTAAAAGCACTTAAGTTGGACTTGTCGGAAGACTTGCTTGTGCATTTGGCTTTAATTTCTCTTCCTTCACAATTTGGTCATTTTGAAACGACCTACAATTGTCAAAAGGACAAGTGGAATATTAATGAGTTAATTTCACATGTCACGGAGGAAGAAGATAGGTTGAAACACACCAAACCCGAAAGTGCGCATTATGCATCTACCTCTTCTCGTGGGATTAAGAGAAAAGGTAAGGAGATTGCGGTTGCATCAAAGAAGCCTAAGGGATCATCAAATGATCAAAAGGTGAAAAAGTGCTTCTTTTGCAAGGACCCCACTCACATGAAGCCCGACTGCCCTAAGTATCGCCAATGGCGAATTAAGAAAGGTATGTCATTTAGCTTTGTTTGTACTGAAGCTAATTTAGTTTCAATTCCTTCGTATACATGGTGGTTAGACTCCGGTGCAACTACTCACATAAGTTCATGTATGCAGGGTTGCCTGAACTACCGAACACCCAATGAAGGTGAAAGATTCATCTACATGGGAGCTGGAAAGCCGGTAAAGGTGGAAGGCATAGGGACTTTTAGATTATCTCTTAGTACCGGATATTATTTAGTTTTGAACAATGTATTTATTATTCCATCATTTAGACGGAATTTAATTTCCATCACTACATTAGATCGAGAAGGTTATTCTTGCATCTTCGGTAATAATAAATGCAATTTATATTTTGATTCAAAGCTTTTTGGTACTAGTTCTTTGTCTTATATTGATAATCTATATTTACTTGACACAGTCAATTCATTAAATGAGTCCCATAATAATGAAACTAAATCTCGAGGCATAAAACGAAAGTTTTCAAGTAAAAATTCTTATACCTTGTGGCATAGGCGTTTGGGTCATATATCCAATTGACAAGCTTGTGTCCGAGGGAATATTACATAAGCTTGATACTCCGGTAAATAACTTTTGTATTGAATGCCTTAAGGGAAAATTCACGAATAGTACAAACAAAAATGAGTCATTGAGAGCTACAAAAGTCTTAGAACTAATTCATACGGACATATGTGGACCGTTCCCTACCCCTTCATGGAACGGACAAACATATTTTATTACGTTCATAGATGACTTCTCTCGTTATGGATACATTTATTTGCTTCATGAAAAGTCTCAATCATTAGACGTTTTCAAGTCTTTTAAAACCGAAGTTGAAAATCAACTTGAAAAGACTATTAAGAACGTTAGATCCGATCGTGGTGGTGAATACTACGGTCGGAATGACGGTTCGGGAGAACAACGTCCGGGTCCTTTTGCTCGCTATTTGGAAGAGTGTGGGATTGTCCCTCACTACACCATGCCAGGGACACCTAGCATGAATGGTGTAGCCGAGAGACGTAATAGAACCCTTAAGGATATGATAAGAAGTATAGTTTCTTGTACTTCTTTACCTCACTCATTATGGGGCGATGCTTTGAAAACCGCAACATACCTACTTAATAGAGCTCCTTCAAAAGCTACTAACAAAACCCCTTATGAATTATGGACCGGTAAGAAACCGTCCCTTAATCATCTTCATGTTTGGGGTTGTCTAGCCGAAGCTAGGCCTTATAGACCTAACGAAGGAAAGTTGAACGCTAAGACCGTTAGTAGTTATTTTGTAGGGTATTCTCAAAGATCTAGGGGATATAAATTCTATGACCCAAAAACTACAACCTTTTTCGAGACGGGAAATGCTAGGTTCTTTGAGGATGTTGAATTTAGAGGGGAAAATTTGAATAGTAATTTTGAATTTGAAGAAATGGAAGAGGAATTCGTTTCTATACCTCTTCCTATAGTTCCTATCGAAAATCAAGCAGTTTTGCCTGAAATTCGACAAGAACATAATATTCAAAATGACGTTAATTCTCCTATTAATGAACAACATGAAAATGTTGATGAGGAAATTCAACACCCTCAAAATCAAGAAGAACCGGTGCCATTAAGAAGATCTAATAGAGCAAGAAGGAGTGCTATACCGGATTATTATGATGTATATCTTGCCGAAAATGAGGAACCGTTAGGTTTAGTGGGAGATGAGCCAATAACCTTCCATGAAGCCATTAGTGGTCCAAATTCTCAAAAGTGGATTGATGCCATAAATGAAGAGTTAAAATCCATGAATGATAATGACGTTTGGGATCTTGTCCCATTACCTAAGAATGTGAAACCCATCGGATGTAAATGGGTCTTTAAGACCAAAAGGGATTCACAAGGTAATGTGGAGAGACATAAGGCTCGTCTTGTTGCTAAAGGGTTTACTAAAAAAGAAGGCATTGATTACAAAGAAACATTTTCACCGGTATCCTCTAAAAATGCTTTTAGGATCATTATGGCTTTAGTGGCACATTTTGACCTTGAGCTTCATCAAATGGATGTAAAGACAGCTTTTCTCAATGGCGACATTGAGGAAACTATCTATATGAAGAAACCAGAAATGGTGACTGATTCGGATCAAACTAGTCAACTAGTTTGTAAACTTAAGAAATCCATTTATGGGCTCAAGCAAGCATCTCGTCAATGGTACTTAAAATTCAACCAAGTTATTCTTTCATTTGGCTTTGAAATGAATCTTGGTGAAGATTGTGTGTACCATAAGTTCAGTGGGAGTAGATTTATATTTTTGGTCTTATATGTGGATGACATTTTACTTGCTAGTAATGATAAGGATCTTCTTAAGGAAACCAAGAAATTTCTCTCAAACAAATTTGAGATGAAAGATCTTGGAGAAGCTTCTTTTGTATTAGGAATCCAAATACATCGTGATCACTCACGGGGTATGTTAGGATTATCACAAAAGAGCTATATAGAGAATGTATTACAAAGGTTTAGCATGGGAAATTGTAAACCACATGACACCCCGGTCTCTAAGGGAGATAAGTTCAGTCTAAAGCAATGTCCTAAAAATAATCTTGAATCCAAGTATATGGAAAATATCCCTTACGCATCGGCAGTAGGAAGCCTAATGTATGCACAAGTTTGTACTCGCCCAGATCTTGCCTTTATTGTTGGCATGCTTGGGCGATATCAAAGCAATCCGGGAAGAGAACATTGGGTCGCAGCCAAAAGAGTGATGAGATACTTACGAAACACGAAGAACTACATGCTTACATATTCAAAGTCGGATCGTCTTGAGATCATTGGTTTTTCCGATTCCGACTTTGCTGGATGCCAAGATAGTCGCAAATCGACATCGGGTTATGTCTTCACTTTGGCCGGTGGAGCGATATCTTGGAGAAGTGCCAAGCAAACATTAGTAACTACTTCCACCATGGAAGCCGAATTTGTTGCTTGCTATGAGGCATCCAATCAAGCTATATGGCTGCGTAAATTCATTGAAGGACTGCGAATTGTCAAAGGTGTTGAAAGACCGCTTAAGTTATATTGTGACAATCGGGCCGCGGTATTGTACTCCAACAACAACAAGAGTTCATCTAAATCTAAGCATATAGATATTAAGTTTCTTGTTGTGAGAGAAAGAGTACAAAATGAACAAATAGAAATAGAACTTATTGGTACAAACTCCATGTTAGCGGATCCATTTACTAAGGCGCTATCTCCTTTAGTATTTCACGAGCATGTTGCTCATTTGGGTGTAATAACTTTTGATAATGCTTAAATCAGTGGGATTTTTTAATGTTTTCTATTTCCTTGTGTTGTTTTAAATTTTGATCTCATTTGGTTAAAAGTAGGACTAGTTGGAGAATATATATATGCATTCTTCATATATATTCGTTAATATTCCATGCTACATATCTATACTTAATCTATGTCATTTAGTTGGATATATATATGTGATTAATGTGGGTTTAGTTGCGAATCAATTACAACGACTGCCCCTTTAGTCCTTATACTTATATGACTAATGGACGGGATTGGTTTCGAATGACCACAAAGTGCACATAAGGGTTGTCATTTGTGTTATAAATATGATTAAAAGAATTTTATTAAGTGAAGGTATATGTTATAATAATCCAAGTGGGAGATTGTAAGAACATGGATTAATATAACATATAAATACTTAATAATATAATGATCAATATTATAATATATGGTATAAAGTATAGAACTCAACATAATGTGTAGAATTCCATAGTATAAGGCTACCATTAAATGATGGGCATAATGGTAAACTCTTATACATGAATAGGTGTAGTCCCTAAGTGAGGTGCCTATTCCCTTCCTATATAAAAGCCATTCCATCAGCCATAGAAGGGACTGAAATTTTGATTATTTTCTCATTTATAAACTCTTCATAAAGATCAAGGAAGACAAGAGAATAAGGCACAATCACTTAGAAGATCTACTCCTCTCTTCTTTAAAGACTATCTTCTTACTTCATCAAGAACAAGACTAAGAACAATCATGGAATCACAAGGTACACGCTTCCGTCTTCGTCTTCTTCTTCTTCTTCTTCTCATTCTTAATCTAGTTGTGAGTCGGTTCATGGTTTGATGGATCATTTTGTTCCAACACGGGATGCATAGTAAAGATTCTTTACCATTTTTCAAAGTGGACATATACTCTGGGACGGATTAAAAAGGAAAGGCGGACATATACTCTGGGACGGATGGAGTATGATTAAACCGTTGTACAATATGTTTAACTGTATATTTTCTTCTTTGCAAAATTCTGTAATTAAAAGTATATGCGTGGACCCGATATGTTTCCACAGCTTGATTGATTGAGGTTCTTCTCACATTAACCATCATCCAAGCAAATTACTCTCTCCGTCCCAAAATGATCTTCGCGTTTGATTATTCAAACTTGTTAAGGATATGAACACTTGCTTCACTGACCATGCTATGTTTAAGCTTAAAATGTAGAAACGTGAAAAACTTTTTGGGACAATGAGAAATGAAAAATAAGAAGATGATTTTGGGACGGAGGGAGTATTCATTAATTTTTGGTACAGGAAGCCAAGAACACTAAAACTCTAAAATATTATCGATGAAAGATTACAGACAAATAAAAAAAATAAAAAAATAAAAGTTGATCTAGCTCTAAATACATAAACAAAAAAATGGATCATAATGTTATTATTAGTTTGAGCAAATCAATGTGTGAGAGAGTAAAAAAAAGATGACCAACATTAATGGTTGAATAGATTGGAAAGGACTCCAGTCACTAAAATAAGATCAATACTCCTATGCATTAGTTTTGAAACTTTTTTTGACGATGTCCGCGCCAAAAGGTAGTGAGGAGAGGGATTGAACCATAGCGCTCACCTCAGGTGAGGCTTGGCTTTAACCACTAGGCCACTCCTTAGGACACTTTTTTGGATGTAGATGATATATAGAAAAAACTATATTTTTGAGAGAGATTTTCAGTTTAATATCTGACAACAAAAATCAATCGCGATGAAAAACTCGACTCGATTCTCAAAATTCTGTTTGCACAAAACTATATTAGAACCAACACAAAGATTCAATGAAGAACTTGAGATGGTTGAAGAAGATTATGAATGAAGACCTTGAAAATGGTTACCTTAATGGGCAATTAATTGATGTTTAGAAATGATCCCAAAAGAAGCATACAAGAGTGATATTGGTTCGGCTCACCTAACTTTCAACTAGAAGAAGGCGAGCCAGACCAATAACACGCCATGTCTACTTCTCTCTCTATATAGTAGTATATACATACATGACTTCCTATATGTATCTTCCAATCATCATAGGAAGTTTTTGATGCATTTTGCAAGTGCTTCTTTCAAGCCTTTATATAATAACATCAGACCCATTATTTTATCCGGTCCTAGTACTGTGGATAGTTGTTTACAACCAAAGATTTTATTATAAACAATTGTATTATTTTATAATGCTTAAGTACACGTTGAACAATTTTTGTGATGGGTGACCTAAAATAAAAAAAAATACGTTTTGGAGGAAACTAATTCATCCCTAAGTTATAAAAAGTCATGTTTTTAACCTTTAAACCTTAAATCCTAAACTTTAAACCCTAAACATTAAACCCATTAAAACAACCTTAAACCCTAAATCTTAAACATTAAACCCTATAAAAACATGACTTTTTATAACTTATAGAGGACGAGTTTCCTCCAAAATTTTCTCAATAAAAAGTTGCATTTGCCTTTACTTATCATTGCATTTTCAAACAAATAAAACAAAACTATATTATGGTATGGAAGGAATTGTTTTTCTAATTGCTTTGCTTTATCTATTTGGACTTATATATCCGTTATTATTTCTTTATTTGCCTTTGCATGCACTAAATACGGAAAGAAAATGTTGAATGTGCGTATGTCCTTAATTGGTTGAGGATGGAAAACAGATGTAGGGTGCCACTGTTGGAACAATTTATAACCCGGAATGCCATACTCATATTTAGAAGGAGATTGAGGAAGGAGATGAAGGCGGAAGCGATATATTACCTGTTGAATCCATAGTTTATGTGGGAGGGAGAAATGAAGAACAAAAGAAGATGTAGGCAATATGATCTTCTAAGTGATGAGTGTCTCTTAATCTTTCAAATGTCTTCCAAGAATGAGAAGTAAAATTTAGATAAGAGAAAGTAAGAATGTGTAGTTTCTAGGCTTGATGGAAGGGCCTTTATATATGAAACAAAGTGACACTTCACTTAGGGACCACACCTATTCATTTCTTAAGCAATGTTGATTTACCATTTTGCCCATCAAAAATAGATAAATTACATTTTAGGGATTCTACACATTGATTAAGTTTGACTATACTATATATTAATATTATAGACATGATTTTATTTATGGAAGGTGCTAAATAACTTGTGTTGCAAGCCATAATGATCTAACAATCTCCCACTTGGGTTGCAAAACAAATTTCTTCATTTTAAATCATGAATATAACATATATGACAACCCTTATGTGCACTTTGTTGTCATCTACAACAATCTCGTCCATTAGCCATATAAGTATAGGACTAAAGGGGCCGTCGTTGTAATTGATTCGCAACTAAACCCACTATAATCACATATACCAATTCAACTAAATGACATAGATCAAAAGTATAGATGTGTAGCATGGAACTTAATGAATATATCCATATTCTTCCAACTAGTCCAACTTTAACCAAATGAGATCAAACTTTAAAAAATAATAGAACAATAAAATGAAGAAACAACACAAACTCCCACTATTAAATGTTATCAAAAGTTGTTACACCCATATGAGCAACATGCTCGTGAAACACTAAATGTGATAACGCCTTATTAAACGGATCCGCTAACATAGAGTTTGTACCAATAAGTTGTATTTCTATTTGTTCATTTTGTACCCTCTCTCTTACAACAAGAAATTTAATGTCCATATGCTTAGACTTTGACGAACTCTTGTTATTATTAGAGTACAAAACCGCTGCCCTATTGTCACAATATAGCTTAATAGGTCTTTCGACGCTATCGACAATACGGAGTCCCTCAATGAATTTACGCAGCCATATAGCTTGATTGGATGCCTCGAAACAAGCAACAAACTCGGCTTCCATGGTAGAGGAAGTAACGAGTGTCTGCTTGGCACTTCTCCAAGAAACTGCTCCACCGGCTAATGTGAAGACATAACCAGACGTTGATTTACGGCTGTCTTGGCATCCAGCAAAGTCGGAATAGGAATACCCAATGATCTCAAGATGATCCGACTTTGAATATGTAAGCATGTAGTTCTTAGTGTTTTGTAAATACCGCATCACTCTTTTGGCTGCGACCCAATGTCCTCTCCCCGGATTGCTTTGGTATCTACCAAGCATCCCAACAATAAAGGCAAGGTCTGGACGAGTACAGACTTGCGCATACATTAAGCTTCCTACTGCTGATGCGTAAGGGATATTTTACATATACTTGGTTTCAAAATTGTTTTTGGGACATTGATTAAGACTGAATTTATCTCCTTTAGAAACAGAGGTGTCATGTGGTTTACAGTTTTGCATGCTAAACCTTTGTAATACCTTCTCTATATAGGCCTTTTGTGATAATCCTAAAGTACCTCGTGAGCGATCACGATGTATTTGGATTCCTAATACAAAAGATGTCTCACCAAGATCTTCCATTTCAAATTTGTTTGAAAGAAATTTCTTAGTTTCTTTTAGAAGGTTCATATCATTACTAGCAAGCAAAATATCATCCACATATAAGACTAAGAATATAAATTTACTCCCACTGAACTTATGGTATATACAGTCTTCACCAAGATTCGTTTCAAAGCCGAATGAAAGAATTACTTGGTTAAATTTCAAATACCATTGACGAGAAGCTTGCTTGAGCCCATAAATGGATTTCTTAAGTTTACAAACTAAATGATTAGTTTGTTCCAAATCATCCACCATTTCTGGTTTCTTCATATAGATGGTTTGCTCAATGTCTCCATTGAGAAAAGATGCCTTTACATCCATTTGATGAAGCTCAAGATCATAATGTGCCACTAATGCCATAATTATCCTAAAGGAGTTTTTAGAAGATACCGGAGAGAATGTTTCTTTGTAATAAATACCTTTCTTTTGAGTGAAACCTTTAGCAACAAGACGAGTCTTATGTCTTTCCACATTACCTTGTGAATCCCTTTTGGTTTTAAATATCCATTTACAACCAATATGTTTCACATCCTTAGGCAATGGGACAAGATCCCAAACGTCGTTGTCTTTCATAGATTTCAACTCTTCATTAATGGCATTGATCCACTTATGAGAATTAGGACTCTTAATGGCTTCATGGAAGGTGAGAGGCTCATCTCTCACTAAACCTAAGTGTCTTTCATTCTCAACAAGATACACATCATAATCATCCGAAATGGCACTTCTTCTTACTCTAGTGGATCTCCTTAAAGGCACTGGTTTTTCCTCATTTTGAGGTTGTTGAATTTCCTCATTATGATCAACATTTTCATGTTGTTGAATATTTATAGGGGAGTTAATATTTTGATTTGCATGTTCCTCTTGAATTTCAGGTACAAGTACTTGATTTCTAATTGGAACTACAATGGGAAGAGGTATAGAAATTGATGCCTCTTCCTCTTCAAAATCAAAATTATTATTCTTTATTTCCCCTCTAAATTCAACATCATCAAAGAACTTAGCATTTCCCGTTTCAAAAAAGGTTCTAGTTTTCGGGTTATAAAATTTAGGGGTAATGACAATTTATGGTCCAAAGTTTAGGGGGTGTGTGCCAATAGGGGTCTGATGTATCAATTTTGTCAATTTAAGGTCCAAAGTTGACAGCGTTAGTCAATTAAGGGTTTTTGGACTAAATTGTAAAGAAAATCCAGTTAAGTAACAGAAGCACTTAACTGAAATTTGTTTTGGATGTTCGTCTAGGTTTTGTGTCATTTCACACATCCCTTATACAGTAGAACCTAAATTGTCATTTACTCTTATTATTATTTTTTGAATAATTTTAATTAATTTTAAAAATACTAATAAATAAAAAAAATTAAAAAAATTAAAGTGTTTTTTTTTTTGGAAACACAAAAAATGAAGTTATAAACAAGGAAAATTATTAATAAATTTAAAAATAATTAATGAAAAAATGAAATAATTAGAATACTAATATTAATAATGAACAATACTAACCACCACCATACAAAAAAATGTCCGATCCCCACTTTCTTCTTTTTTTAAAAAAAAATAAGTGTTTTTTTAATATAATTTTTTGTACTTTTTTTCTTTTTAAAAATTATACTTTTTATTTTATAGTGATTCTAAATGAAAAAAAAATATTTCTTGAAAAAGTATTTTAATAACGTTTTAATTATTAGTTAATTTAATATAAGAAAATGAAAATTAATATTTTAAAAAAATTATTATTAATTTTCTTTGTCTGAAATGACGATATAACCATCCAAATATTCAAAACAAACTCCAGTTAAGTCCACGTGCAAAACACGTTTGACTTAACTGGATTCTGTTAACAGAATCGTTAAAAAACCCTAACCTGCACAACTTTTTCAACTTTGGACCCTAAATTGACAAAATTTATACATCAGACCCCTATTAGCACACCCCCCTAAACTTTGGACCCTAAATTGTCATTTTCCCTAAAATTTCTAGCCCCTAGATCTCTCGGCATACCCCACAAAATAACTACTAACTGTCTTAGCGTCCACTTTTCCTTCGTTAGGCCTATAAGGCCTAGCTTCTGCTGGACAACCCCAAACATGAAGATGATTTAAGGACGGTTTCTTATTCGTCCATAACTCATAAGTGATTTTATTGTTAGTAGCCTTAGAAGGAGCCTTATTGAGAAGATAAGTTGCGGTTTTCAAAGCATCTCCCCATAATGAGTGAGGTAAAGAAGTACAAGAAACCATACTTCTTACCATATTCTTAAGGGTTTTATTATGTCTCTCAGCTACACCATTCATGCTAGGCGTACCCGGCATAGTGTAGTGAGGGACAATCCCACACTCTTCAAGATAGCTAGCAAAAGGACCCGGACGTTGTTCTCCCGAACCGTCATTCCGACCATAGTACTCCCCACCACGATCGGATCTAACGTTCTTAATAGTCTTACCTAGTTGATTTTCAACTTCGGCCTTAAAAGACTTGAAAACGTCCAAAGGTTGAGATTTATCATGAAGTAAATAAATGTATCCATATCGAGAGTAGTCGTCTATGAACGGAATAAAGTATTGTTGACCATTCCAAGAAGGAGTAGGAAATGGCCCACAAATATCCATATGTATTAGTTCTAAGACGCTTGATGCTCTCGAGGATACTTTCCTTTTTGTGTTTGTAAACTTTCCTTTTAGGCATTCAATGCAAAAGTCTTTATCCGGAATATCAAGTTTATTTATGATTCCTTCTGACACAAGCTTGTCAATTATCCTTTTGGAGATATGACCTAAACGCCTATGCCATAAGGTATAAGAATTTTCACTTGAAAACTTTCGCTTTTTACTTTTAGTTTCATTATTATGAGATTCATTGATTGTTTGAGTAGTGTTAAACAAATAAAGATTATCACTACTTTATAAAGTACTAGTACCAACAATAATGGAATTAAAATAAAGATCACATCTATTATTACCAAACGAACAAGAGTAACCCTCTTTGTCCAAAACTGTGATAGATATTAAATTCCTTCTAAATGAAGGTACAATGAATGTATTATTTAAAACAAAATAATAACCAGCACTTAATAACAATCTAAAATTCCCTATGCCTATGACTTCAACCGGGTTCCTAGCTCCCATATAGATGAATCTTTCATCCTCGCTAGGTATTCGGTAATTCAGGCAACCCTGCATAGACATACTTATGTGAGTTGTTGCACCAGAATCCAACCACCATGTATATGTAGGAATTGAAACTAAATTAGCCTCAGTACAAACAAGACCAAATGACATACCTTTCTTAGCATGCCAAGCGTGATACTTAGGGCAGTCGTACTTCATATGTGTAGAGTCCTTGCAAAAGAAGCACTTCTTTTCTTTACGATCATCAGATGATCCTTTAGGCTTCTTATTGCTTGTCACCGTAATTTCTTTCCCTCTTCTCTTAGTCCCATGAGAAGAGGTAGATGCTAAGTGAGCACTTTCTACCTTAGATTGCTTTAACCTATATTCCTCTTGTGTCACATGTGAATTCAATTCATTAATGTTCCACTTGTCCTTTTGACAATTATAGGTCACCTCAAAGTGACCAAACTGAGGAGGAAGAGAGATCAAAACTAAATGCACGAGGAGCTCTTCAGTCACCTCTAACTTAAGTGCTTTTAGCTTTGTTGAAAGGTGAAGAATTTCCAAAATATACTCCCTAAGATTCCCAGTACCCTTGTACTTCATGGAAACAAGTTCCCTTAGGGTAGAACTTGTTTCTGACTTTTCGTTTTTTGCAAAGCGTTCTTCAAGGGTCTCTAGGAAAGTCTTAGCATCAACGTCCTCGGGAACATTGTTTAAAAATATTTCCGGGACGACATTTTTCATAATCATTAGGCTCACGCGATTAGAGCGTTTCCACTTCTCAGAATATAAGCGGTCCTCAGGGGTGCTTTCATCATTAATAGGAAGAGGAAACGGCTCCCTAAATGCGAGATCTATGTCCATACAGTCTAAGATCATTACAATTTTGTTTTTCCAAGTTTTAAAGTTTGTCCCATTAAGCATCGGAATTGTGCTCATCGCAGCAGTAATAGAAGAAGCGTTAAGTAAATCTGTTGGGAATTGAGAACAAGAATGAATACAAAACAGTAATAAGTAACTACATTATGAATAAAAGATTAATTATATCAAATGAAATCCATCAATAAGTCAATTAACATGACATCAAAACTAATCTTTGGATTGCGAGTTGGTTCATAAATAATTGACTTTGATTAACAAGTAATTTGAACAATGTTTGATTAAATGCTTAATCTTCCTTTGGGTAGTCTTAAGCATTTAACAAAACAACTTAATGTTCATTTTATTTGTCATCACATGAATGCCTAAGTTTAGTCAAATGTCAAGATCTTCTTTGGAAAATTCAAGTCATTTACATATTAACTCAAACATTCAACACTTTAACAATTTTGGATTTAAATAACGTTAATCACTTAGGTGATAATATTTTTTAAACAATGAATAAAATTGTTTAAGCATATAATTAATCAGGGCTTTAAGGTTTGAAAAATGAATGTTTTGTCCAAGGGGGAAAACAAAAAAATATGCAGAATTAAAAATTTTTCCAAAACTTGTGAACAGTAACTGCTCGGCCAAGCATAGAGAAGTGCACGGCCGAGCACCTTAATCAGAATGTTTTGGTCATTTCAACATGAATAGCACGACCGTGCTAAACAAAGGGCACGACCGTGCTGAATTTATCTGCTCGGCCGAGCATTGCAAAGGACACGGCCGAGCACCATTAATCAGAAAGTTTTGCCTTTGACGACATACAATGCACGACCGTGCAAAACCAAACGCACGGCCGTGCAGGTCTTGGTCCGACCGGGCATAACAAAGACCCGACCGGGTTTTTCAAGAGAACCGACCGGACTCGACCAAAGATCCAGCCGGTTTATGTCATTTTTGGCGTCGTTTCTTGTGCTCGGCCGAGCAGATCATAAGACTCGGCCGAGTAGTCCAATTTTCTGCACTTTCTGAATTTTGTTTCAAACTTTCCCAAAATCAATGAATTGCAAGTAGATCCACATGGTATGTACTTAAAACATAAAACCATGTTATAAAGGATAATCTTGCTTTTAAAATAATGGAATCAAGTAAGTAGATCCACATGGTATGCACTAAAACATAAAACCATGTTATGAAGGGATAGTCAAACTTGAACCATTGAGTTTTAATGAACAAAAACTTTCAAACCATTTTCTTAAACTTAGATGATGATTATCAGTACTCTATGAATAAATTAGAGTCCCTAATCAACTTCCAATCTTTATGATTCAATAGGAAAAATGAATCAAATTTAAAGCATAAAGGCTTTTTTAAAAGAACTCAAACTCAAACTAAATAATAAGCGGGCTATGATACCAATTGTTGGAACAATTTATAACCCGGAATGACATACTCATATTTAGAAGGAGATTGAGGAAGGAAGTGAAGGCGGAAGCGATATATTACCTGTTGAATCCATAGTTTATGTGGGAGGGAGAAATGAAGAACAAAAGAAGATGTAGGCAATATGATCTTTTAAGTGATGAGTGTCTCTTAATCTCTCAAAAGTCTTCCAATAATGAGAAGTAAAATTTAGATGAGAGAAAGTAAGAATGTGTAGTTTCTAGGCTTGATGGAAGGGCCTTTATATATGAAATAAAGTAACACTTCACTTAGGAACCACACCTATTCATTTCTTAAGCAATGTTGATTTACCATTTTGCCCATCAAAAATAGATAAATTACATTTCAGGGATTCTACACATTGTGTAACGACCCGAAAACCCGCCTCTATTTTTGTAGTAATAAATAATAAATTATTTATTTATTGCCTATTTATTTATTTAACTAATTATGTGTGCATTTTGTGTCTCATAATAATTTCGTGCCTAGCATTTAATCGGTTAATTGTGCTAGTGTAGAGTATTGGATCTTAGTTATTAGTGGGAAGTATAATTATTGTGTTAGTTGTGTAGGTAGTGGAAGAGGGGGTCTAAAAGTAACTTTTGAATTATTTCATCAACTACTCCCTCACCTCCCTTTCCCTCCCTCATTTTCCCCTCACCATTTTCCCTGTGTTCTCTCTCTCTCCTTGGTTATTGGGTAAGTTTTCTTCTCTCCCTTCTCTCTACATTCTAGATATCTTCCTCTCATTGTTTCTCATTTCTCATAAAATGAAACATGTTTAGATCATCGATAGGATCGTAGAGAGCTAAGAATTTTCGAGTTCCGTCAACTTTGAGAAAATCCGGGTAAGTTACTTTCCCCCATTTTTATGCTAGAAATATCATTCCATGTTTATATGATGATAAGAATGCCATTTATTGCTTCCTTGGTTGATTTTGGAGTGGATTTGCATTTTATTCATTTTTGGTGAAAATTGGGTTTTTGAATCACTTCTTGGTTTGGGGTTGTTTAAAGGTTGTCTTATGAATCTTCTAGGCTAATGAGTTGTAGTAATGCCTTAGTAGGCTAGTAAGAAAGATTGGTTGTGATTTGGATAAAATTGGTAACAATGGTGTCCATTTTCGAGTGTTGAACCCAGGAAGAAGATCTGGGTTGCCGAATTCCCCTTGAGGGCGCGCGCCCCCTTTTCCATGAAGCGCGCGCACCCTCTTCTCTTCCACTCTTGATTTTCTAACTGTCTAAGGGAGGCGCGCGCCCCCTTTTCTTTGAAGCGCGCGCTCCCTCATTTCTATGTTGGTGAAACTTCCTTCTGATTTCAGGAGGCGCGCGCTCCCTTGGCGTGGGAGGCGCGCGCTCCCCCTCCCCTGTTATGAAAATTGTTCCCTTTTTGTCCAATCTTCCGAGAGCCATATCTTTCCCATCCGGACTCCGTTTTAGGCGTGTAAACTATTGTTTTAAAGCTCTTCTCGAGTACTACGAGATGAGTGGGTTTATTTAGTGGGGTTTCTGGTTTAGATTGTGTTGAGTTTTCAGTAAGTGTTCTATAACACAAAATGTTATGACCGGTCCGTTGTGATCAAGTTTGGGGTATCTGCAAGTGTGGGTCAAGGACCACTCTAGTGTGTGAAAATGGTTCCTTTGTGAACAAATGTGTGGTGGAATGTAACTAAGTATTATTAGTGAATGTTTGGTAATCTTATGATGTGTTCATGTTGGTTCCAATCGAATTGATTTTAGGATAAGACTTGGTCTAGGTTTTAAGTGATATCCTATAGTACCTAGAGGGTTGTTATGGGACACCAAAGTGTTGAATTGGTACATTTGGGATCATGTATGGAAATGTGTTACCTTTTTAGTTCGGTTGAGTGTTAAGAATTGGTCCGTCTATGAACGGATGTAAGATGTGAAATAGTGATTGGGTACCTACGGTGTGATTAACCTTATGGAGTAATTATTCGGAGTTCCTATTGGGAATTCCAGGTATAAGGAGATGGTTGAGTGCTTGACCATAATTACCCTCTATGAGTACGCTTTTAGGGTCATCTTGGTAATGGTCGTGGTACTATTTGTGAGTGACCGTTTGGGTTGTGCTCTTTAATGAGTAACTTATGGGTATCATCTTTAGGATGTGTTTAGTATGGAACCTTGTCTTGGAATCACTTGTTCAATGATCAATGTTGTTGGGCTCCTTATGAACAATTCTGTTTATCGTGGTTGAACTCTTTTATGAAAGACTCCCCGTTGTCGTTGTTGTTGACTCTTCTTGAGTAATAGTTGCATCCTTATGGTAATTATTGGGTATCGTTCCTTTGTGAACAAACGTGTTATAGTATTTGACTAAGTATTGTTTGAGAGTGTTGGGTTTGGTCCGTTTGTGACCATGTTTGCAATGTATGAATGTGGATAACCGTTTGACTCTTTTTTAGTAGCTTCATGTGTTGATGTTGTTGTTGATATCTTCATGAGAAATGGTTTGCATCCTTTGTGATGATTTTGGCTTGGTTCCCTACTTTTGAATCATTGCCCCGTTGTTGTTTCAAGCGAGTATTTATTACTGTGTGCTTATATAGAGTCCAGCTGGCATTGTTGTGTTTGTTTTGGGCAGTGATGTATATTATAATGGCACGGGCCAAGTCCAGTATAATATACTTCACTGGTAACCCAGTTTCCCCATGTTCAGTGGCCTTGAGTGGGATGCCCCTTCCCGTGATCGTGGTTGGGATGAGCTAGCTCCTATGGTGAGTATTCTAGCTACACGCTTGGGGGGTATGATTATGTGTTATTTCCCCCACTTCTGGTTGTTGTTACTTAGTTCCGGAACCGGCTTCAGCTCTTTCATGCTGCTCAACAGACTCTTCTCGAGGGATTGTGTTCCGTCTCTAGAACCTTGGCCCAGTATCCACTTATGAGTGTTTATTTCCGCATTATGTGTTATATGATGAGTGGACCATATCTTTCATGTTATATGAAATTGTGAATCCTTATTGATATTGTTCTTTTGTGATTATCATGTTCGCATGAAATATAGTTGCATTTAGTAGCTTACTGAGATTTTTCTCACCCCGTTTATTTGTTTCCAATTGTGTTTCCTTAACCCCCCCCAGGAAAGCAAGTGGTAGCGTTTTGAGGTTCGTTGTAGCAGGAATCTTCTGTGCAGATTGACCGCCTTTGGGGTAGTTGCTCTTCGGAGCCTTTGTGTATTCTGATCGTGGGCTAGTGTGTGTTCAGCGTACGTAAGCTGTAGTCTTTTGAGCATATTGCTTTTAGTTGTTCTTTCTTCCGCATTTGTAAGATTGTCTCCGAGTTATAACTCTCGTTGAGGTGTTGTTTGTTGGTATTGGTTTTATAGTTGAATTCACGCGCCCGGTTTGGTATTTATCATTTTGGAGATGTATATTATGTGAATTTTATATTTATGGATTAATGGAATTTTCGGGGCGTGACACATTGACTAAGTTTGACTATACTTTATATTAATATTATAGACATGATTTTATTTATGGAAGGTGATAAATAACTTGTGTTGCAAGACATAATGATCTAACAGCCACTGACCACAAGACGACAATGCAAGAGCAAGGTGTGTCTGAGTTTCATGGGGAGCATTGCAAGGGGAGTGGATCTAGGAGGGAGAATGCGAAGTTAGTCTTGCAAAGAAATTAAGGTAGAAGTTGATTTGGAGAGGCAAGAAGGATCTAACACGGAGAGGTTGAAGGGTCG
This sequence comes from Campanula takesimana, assembly GCA_026119855.1. NCBI lineage: Eukaryota > Viridiplantae > Streptophyta > Magnoliopsida > Asterales > Campanulaceae > Campanula > Campanula takesimana. The sequence continues at coordinate 497,535 of JAOWBW010000026.1, forward strand.
CTTGGTTTCAACTCGCCTTATTATTTGGGCATGGAGGCTCATGGTGGAGGAGCGTGGAGGCTTATCTTCATCAAGGAGGAGCTTGGTGTTACAATGGTGGTGTAAAAATATTTGGTGGATCATTATCTGGTGGGAGTATGATAGGAGCGTGTCATAATGGTGGTTTATGTCTTCAAGTGAGAGATTGTTGGGATTGGAGTCAAAACCGAGGAAAAGATCAAAACCATGGAGAAGATGGTTTTGATCTTCTCCTCGGTTTTGATCTTCTCCATCTTCTCCATGGTTTTGATCAAAACCATGGAGAAGATGGAGGGGAAGGCGGCCGCCCACTTGATCAGTTACGTTGAATCTGGGCCATGACAGGGGTGGAGTAGGCGGACGCACAAGGAGGAATGGGCGATCGCCCACTCCGATGCGGAGGGCAGACAGTTTGGGGGATTTGGCAAATTGACGTGGGAGTAGGAGTCTTTGGAGGAAAGGAATATTAATTCTTTTAAGGAATAATTTCCTTATTGAAATTAATTTCCTTATTCCAATCATACTCCTTCTGTCTCAAGGACTCCAAGTGAATTAGGTTTTGATTAGGATTAGGTTTTGTATCTCTATAAATATATTGTGACAACTACCATTATATTTTGTATTTTACTTTGTGTAGGAGAAAGCTATGATATCAAAAGAGAGAGCACAAAATAGTGTCTAGGAGGGGGCCGGGGCCTAGGAGAGCCATGGGAGCGATCCTACAACCCGGCCATGATGATGTTGTTTGTGTGTTCTTGGGGAGATATAATAATATGTAGCATAGGGTTATGCATGGAGAGTAGTCATACTAGATCTGTGTGAGTGTATGTACTAAGTTGTAATAATCGACATGTTATTATAGTGATATCCTGGCTTGGGACTTCCGGATGTAGCCGTAGGGATGGTGAACCAGGTGTACAAATCTTTGGTATTATGTTCTTTCATATTAATTATTTCATGTGTTGAATTACTTTCTTTATGTTGATGACTGCTAGTATGAGCTAGTGGAGGTGGAGATCCCCCAACATTGAATACCTTAAGATGAATGATCAAAATAAATCGGTTGTTCAGTAGACTTTACAGGTATCTAATATTCACTTTATCGAGAAATAAATGTTTAAATTTCATTTCAGAATACATTTTGAAAATTTCTAATTATTATACAATCAAATACAAAGATTCATATTATTTAATTTCCAAACATTTAATTTTGTTAGCATAAAAAAACTAGTAATTTTTTTGTGAAAATATGGGGAAAACGTGTTTTTCCCTAAGGTTCGCATACAACGTGTTTTTAAATTGGCGCGGTGGCATTTATGTAATTAACGGAAAGTTGTTTAGCGTTGTTCATATGTAAAAAAGTGCGAGTCATGTACATTGGTACTTATTGACACTACAACTGACACTTTTAATAAGTGCCAGTATCAATGTTAAAAAGTGTCAGTTAAATGGCTTGCACTTTTAAACACTAACACTGGCACTTATGAATAGTGATGTAGCATCCCACATCGATTGAGAAAGTTAGATTGGAGTGGTACTTAAAGTACAACCACTTACCAATGAATATCAATACGTCCATGGATTTTTCGGTGGGCCTGTGTTAAGCCAAGTGGGCCCAAGATATTTGTATTAATTGGGCCAAGAAGTTTGAAGTACTGACACTTTGTAATATTAACACTCGCCATTTATGATGCTCTCAGCTATTTACGAAAATGCCACCGCTTGTTTTTTTAAAAAAAGCGCTGACGGCTTTTAAAAAGCACGTTTTTCGTTTGCTTAAGGTACTGTATTCATTTTAAAATAAAAAATCTTGAAAATAATGATTTATTTAAATTAGGGAGTGAGAGAGTAATTTTACTCACACACTGCATCCCAGAGAGTTCTTGGCAACTGTTCCGTCTTAATTGGTGGAGAATACTTTAGACTTTAGTAAACAAAACAGTACACCTCTAACCTCTAGCTTAGGGCTCGTCTGGTGCACAGTTTCAAAAACTGAGATTTTTCAAAACGGAGCATTTTTTTGGACGCTACTATTTGGAGCGGCTAAAAATGACTTAGATTTCTGAAAAGCTCCACTCAAAAACTCTCTATTGAGACGCTTAATTAACAAAAAGCTGATTATTTTTCACTGCGTTTTAAACGCGCCGCTCTACCAAACAAGCACTTAATTATTTTAGAGAAAATTACCATAGGGTCCCTCACCCTAAGTCTAACTACCACCTAGTCCAACCTAATATTTCCATCTACCATCTAGTCCAAGCTAATATTCTTATTTACCACCTAGTCCCTCGGAATTATTAAATCCCGAAACTACCCAAACTATAAATAGAGCCCTACCCCCTCCACCTCTCACAAACACGCCTCCTCCCTCTCTCTACTTTCTCTCTCTTCTGGCACGCCCTCACTACTTTCTCTCTCTACATCTCCGGCGACCCCTCATCTCCCCAACTCCGGCGACCTTCTCCCTTCCCCTATCTCCGGCGACATTCTCTCTAACCTCGGCGACCTTCCCTCCCCGACCCAAATGCGTCCCTCTCCCTCCCTACTTTCCCTCTCAACCCAACAAGCTCCGGCCGGCCAACTGCTCAGATCCAACCAAATCGCCCACCCATCTAACCATCGCTGGCCAACTCCAGCGACCCCATCCCTCCCCTAACCCCGGCGACCCTGCAGCTCCTTCTCCGTCACCGGCCACCCCTACACCATCTCCGTTCACCCCTCCCCCACTTCTGACAGTTACAGATCTAGCCTTCACCTCTCTCTCTCTCTCTCTCTCTCTCTCTCTCTCTCTCTCTCTCAATGGCGACCTGCTCATTCTCAATCACCGGCCACCCCCACGCCAGATCTGATGTCAGGTCCCCTCAACGTCGCGACCTTTACTCTTTCTTCGGTCCCCGCTAGCTCCGGTGACATCCCGTCGGTTTGTTTGTTTGTTTTTTTTTTTTTTTTGTTTGGGAAATGAGAGTATAACAGTGAATTTGTTGATTGTATTGTTAAGGTTGGTAAATGTTTTTTTATAAAAATCCAATTGGAGAAGTTCAATAAAATTGTGTGGAATAACTGGTATAAATTTCAGAATTTTTGGATATGTTTAAGGCCTTCAAATCGATTTGATTTATGGTATATTTATAATGTTATGTGCTAATTGTGCAAATAATTTTTTGGTGGACTGGTGGTTTTGAATGTACAAAGATTCATTGTTGGTATTGCATTGATTTGGTTTGCAAAGTTCACCGTTTTTTCTTTTGAATAATTGTGAATTTCTTTGTTGTTCTTGGAACATCTGTGAACAACTGTGAACCTGTTCTTGGAACAAGTGTGAACTTGTTGTTAGAACATCTGTGAATATGTTCTTTGGAACAAGTGTGAACCTGTTCTTGGAACAAGTGTGAACTTGTTCTTGGAACAATTGCGAACTTACAATTGCGAACTTGTTTTTTGGAACAAGTACGAACTTGTTATTGGAACAATTGCGAACTTACAATTGCGAACTTGTTTTTGGAACAAATACGAACTTGTTATTGGAACAATTGCGAACTTACAATTGTAAACTTACAATTTCGAACTTACAATTGCGAACTTACAATTGTGAACATACAACTGTGAACTTGTTCTTGAAAAAAATAGTTTTTTTTTTTTTTTTTTGAAAATTGTGAATTTGTTCTTGGAATAACTGTAAACTTGATCTGGAACAACTGTGAACTTGTTCTTGAAATTTTTTTATTTTTTTTAAATGTGAATTTGTTGTTAAGAGCTGTTAATTTGTTCTTGTAGAAAATGTGAAGTTGTTTTTTTTTATATAAAGAATGATTCTTTCTTTTTTTCAAAAAAAAAAGGACACCGGAAAATGGTCGCCGGAAGTGGTTGGGATGGGTGGTCATGGTGGTTGGAGAGAGAAAGTGAAATGATGGAGGGAGTGGCATTAATGTAATTATTTATTATTTATTAAGGGCATTAGTGTCCTTTTAATGACCCTTGGACTAGGTGGTAATATTTCAAAAAAATCAAATGGTCTCCTGAAAATGTCGCCGGAAAATGGTAGCCGGAGGTGGTTGCCGAAAAATGGTCAACTTAGGTGGTCGCCGGAAAATGTTCGCCGGAGGTGGTCGCCGGAGGTAGTGGTCGGCCGGAGGTGGTGGCTGATTGGTCAAAGTTGTTGACTGGTGAGAAGGTGAAAGGTTGAGGAGGGAGGGGTACTAATGTAATTTCCAGTCATTTAGTAAGGGCATTCATGCCCTTTTAATGAACTGTGGACTAGGTGGTAAAATCAAAAATACCTTATCCTTGATGGTAGTTTTGATTATGATGAGGGACTAAATGGTAGTTGCCCCATTATTTTACTTAATTTCATCAGTTTGGTCTGTTTCTTGCGTATAGCCGCCCATGTCACGGACCACTATCAACATACATTGTATGAAAAATAAAACATTTTATTTTCTATTATCGATCTGTGTACAGATTTATGAATCTACTAGTGGAAAGGCTGGTTATTTGAGTAAAAGTTTTTTTTTTTTTTTTTTTTTTGAAGGATTATTTGAGTAAAAGTTGAGTGGGAAATACACATGGAAGCTCATAATTAGTGGCTTAGTTGATTATTATTATTATTATTATTATTATTATGCAAAAGTAAAAAATAAAAAAATACTCATCAGTCTCATAACTAGTAATGCAGTTGAATTGTCAATGTAAAAAAAAAATGGTTCATTTGTTTATAGATTATTATTACCATGTATAAATTACATGAGAAATTAATTTTTAAATTTAAAAAATTAAAATAAATTTTGAGATGGGTGAAAAAAACAAACATATACATACTCCCTTCGTCCCGACACAAGTGACACCAATTTTTGAGACACGGGGATTAAGAAAAGGTAGTATATGTGTGGTAGAAAATGAAGAAAGAGAATGAGTGGGGTAAATAGTAGTGTTGGTTGAATAAAATGAGTGGTGGAAAATGAATAGAGAGAATGAGTGGGGTTAAATTGTAGGATTGATTGAATATAAATATATCAAAACATTTATATATGGGGCAGTGTCACTTGTGTTGGGACAGAACAAAAAAGAAATAAGTGTCACTTGTGTTGGTACGGAGAGAATATTTATTATTTGTTATGAAACAAAGTAAGTATAAAGACGGTCAATTAAACAAACACAAAGGAGTGTAAGATAAAGGGTGTAAGATAAAGATAATGAACAGTGATTTATTTATCATTGTTTATTAAATATTAATTTATTTGTTTATATATTATTCTCACTAAATTATTTTTAGTTTTAAAAAATATTTTTTTTCAGTGACCCAAAAAAATAAAACACATCATTTATTATGTAACGTTGTGCGTATAAAAGATTAGAAGATTTTGGGGGAAACAAGTTTCTCTTTAAATTAAAAAAATCATATTTCGCGTTGCTCTTAAACGTTTATCAAATATTTGTAAATAGAAGAAATATAAACTTGTTATAATTTATTAAAAGGGCAATGCTAGGGGCACAAAACTGACAAAAGGATTCCACAAAATTGAGGATACAAAATGAGGTGACAATATTTTATTGGTTGCATTGATAGTGGACCCGGCACACTCTACTTAAAAGCACTAACAAAATCATGACACGTCATTTTGTAAGCCCAATTTTGTGTCACTTTTTTGTAACTTTATATTTACCCTTATTAAAAACTTAGTTAGGATAAAGTCATAAAGATAATGAAAAGAAGTGTACTGCAATCAATGGATTTCGAACCGCTGCACCGGGCGGTTAGCTCCACCCAATGGTGGAGATTGGAGTCACCTCATTTTAACTCCACCCAACGGTTGAGATGTGTCCAAACTCGGTGGGACCCACAAAAAATTGAAATCATCTTAGCCGCACACCCAAACCGCTCGCCTATGTGGCCTTGATCGGAGCCGTTGAGTGGAGGGGTGTAGCAAACTTGGGTGGAGCGGTTCCGGGTCCGCAATGGATTGTACTCCAATAAAATCGAAATTGTTGTGGTCCAGTCATTTGCAGGTATAGTTGGTCTAAAGTTTAAATCAACTAAGTTTAAATTACTTTATTATTTAGTTAATTAAATTAGTTTTTTAATGAATTAATTCAGTGGTCATCATGTGTTTAAATTTAATAACAATTTATCTCGGCCACAATGTGTTGCACACTCTATTAAACAAATTTATAGTAAGTACGGTACATAAATAGATCAAATCTAGAGGGCACCTAACCTAAAAGATAGCAGAATCTTCACATTTTCCCTACTTTGGGAAATTCAAAACTTCATTTATTGTCCTTCTCTCCCCATAATTGATACTCCACTCTCTCATATATCAGTCCCGGTTTAAGATTTTTACATTCTTTTTCGGTGTGTTCCAGATTAAAGTTTTTAGTTGATTTATTACTTAAAATGGACAATGAGACTCACTTGTCATTCAAAACTCCCTACCCACTTTCTCTATCTTACTTTATTTTTTATACTCACAACATTAAATTTTTTTTTTAATATCTGTTCAAAGCCAAGCTGAAAACTTTAAAGTGGGACAGATAAAGTAATTAGTCTTAATGTAATGGCAAACAGGAATCTGTTAGGACCTCCCACTCAAAGATACTTAATGCATTTTTATTAAGGCAGCTGGTCTTCCACCTTGTTGTCGTTTATGTTGACCTGGTATATAGCTAATCCTTTAATTCACAGTGACCCGGAACCGCTCCACCAAAGTTAGCTCCATCCCTCCACCCAATGATGCCAATCAAGGCAACATAGGCGTGTCGATTGGGTGTGCGGCTAAGATGATTTCAATTTTTTTTGGGTCCTACCGAATTCGGACACATGTGGCCTTGATCGGCACCATTAGGAGTAGCTAAAATGAGGTGTCTCCAATCGGCATCATTGGGTGGAGCGGTTCGAAATCCTTAATCACATCATATATGTACGTCGGTATTTATTGAGTGAGAAGACTCTTTACGTTTCGAACAGACACACAAATGTAGGAAGCAAAAGCGATAAAAAAAGAAAGATAAATAATCGTTGATTGTCGCAACAATATCAGAAATATTGTATTTAGTAACTCATTAATTCAAAAAACACTAGGAAATTGACATGAAAAGAGGAAAATAAATCACTTTTAGGAATTAAGAAAAACATTCACTACTCAAAATTATATTAATCAAGACTCTAAATTAGGAATTACAATTACATGGAGTATATTTTTATAGAGCTCCTTAAGACTTGAAAAATAAGTCAAATACTCTTAAAAGTAACACTAATCTATATATTAACCTAACATACCTTATCATCAAATTAAAGTCCTAATCTACTTAATCACAATAAATGCTACCTATTTTGATATTAAATTCCTAAATCACATTAAAAATAATATAGTTATTGATACTATCATTTAAACATATTCTTTTATTTGCGCAATAACATTTTATTTTATTGATCTTCACACACATCAAAATGTTGAGTCACAGGTTATAGAGTAAATTAGTGTTTTTTTTTTGTTTTTTTGTTTTTTTTATACTTGAGTAAATTAGTATATCTTCATATATTCAGATATAGAATTGTTACAGTTGCAGATTTACTACCACGTACAACAAACAAAGGTTTCTCTCTCTCTCTATCTCTCTCTCTCTCTCTTTTCCTTGTAAGCTAGAGAGGTTAAATAAGTTATGACACATGTTTCGAAAAAAATAATACGTATACACTTAGAGACATACTTCTTCATCTCACTAAATCTTGTGGGTGAAAATGGGTGGTTTATTTAGAAAAATGACTTAAAATAAATAACGGAGACAGAAAATTATTTAATAAATAAATAATTTGAGGCAAGAGTTGGACTCTTTCTCCGTAAGACAATATTGGCCAGTATACGAGTGCTCACGGTTTAATTGAAAAGTTGGGGTGTCTTTTAGGAAGAGACACATTAGGCACCTTGTGGAATCTCAGCCCTTAGATCAGATTCTGGTGGGATGGCTGAGATCTGTTGGATGGACCTAGATCATCTGACCCGTCCACTCGAACGATCGCGGGTCGTCAGCCCTGACTGCTACGAATCATTTTAGAAGCTTTTGATCTGCATCCATCTAACAGATCCGAGCCCTGGATTGAGCCACTTTGAACTGGGCTGCCCTAAGTGAACCGAGCCCAGTCCACCCTCCAACCCACAAGTAAATGCAAAGTGGGCCCTACATAGCTTTTTGTGGGTCATGTGTCTCAAAATTAGCACTATTAGACCATCCATGCAATGGTCAACTTGGTTGGCCTAAGGAGAAAACCACTTGATGACTCCTCCTTAGATGCTCACATTAATATAGTGACTTGAATTCCTCTTTTGTAGCAATGTGGGATATGGCTTTTCCATTCCCATTTCTCTTCAACCATTAACACTAAATTGCCATTTTCATGATTAATTTCTCATTCACCCGAAATTGATTTTGAGAAAGTAAATATATCACGTTTATCTAATTCGAACGTAGATTAAATATTTGTAACTTATTTCCATTTTTATTAAATGAAATTTGGTCAAATATTAGTCAGGTCAAAACCATTATTCCTTAACCAATTTCCAACAAATCTTTGTTGCCCATATCCAAAAGATATATGACAAAGACTCAAGTGAGAACACACATACCCGTCTCATCCATGAGACGGGTCATTTCGACCCAAAACCCAACCCATGACCCGGCCATTGAACCGGCTCCATGACCAAAGGGGCAACCCATGGGCAACTTCTTATAGGCCCATTTTTTTTTAATTTTTTAATTTTTTTTGGCTCCAGGACTCAAGGGCGACCCTGCCACGTGGCAGCCTCTCATAGGCCCAAATTTTTTATTTTTTTTTAAAAAAAAAATTATATTTTTTTTTCGGTTTGTCAAAAGTAATAGTTACTATAACATAATGTAATGACTGTATACATATAAAGTAACAGTTTGTATACATAAAAGTAATACATATATATAGAAAAGTAACAGTGTTTTTTTTATGTTTTCTTCGTTTGCCAAAAGTAATACTTATTACAACTAAAATGTAACGAACGTGTTACTTATATGTAATAATGTTTATACATAATTGTAACACATATGTATAGAAAAAGTAATAATTCAACCATTTACATATTTAGAGCTAAAAACACTTGATTAGTGTTACATGTAAAAGTATTACATTATATATAGAAATATGTTATAATTTCTTTTATTAAAGTGTTACATTTACTTGTACAAACAATTACATTCATATATATGAGTTGTTACTTTTCAAAAAATTAAATCAAAATACACAATATTTTATATTTTTGCAAAAGCATTATTACATTTCAGTATAAATGATAATTACATTTAGATATTGCTTGGGTTACATGTAATTATAGTTAGTATTACATTTGAAAAAATGGGTAAAACGAGCTTTTGTTTTTGTAAAACAGGTGTTACGTTTACTTATGAACAATATTACTTTATATGTATTCAGTCATTACATTAAGTTATGGTAACTATTACTTTTGGTCAACGATGGAAAAGCCGAAAAAATAATATAAAAATTCAAAAAAAAAAAAAAAAAAAAAAATTGGAGCTCTGGGAGGCTGCCACGTGACGGGTTTCGACCCATGGGTCATGGGGCGACCCGTCCCATGCATGAGACGGATCCCCTTGTTCTCATGGGAGACCACCTCAAGATATATAGTGATCTTTATTAACATTTGCTGTAGCGGTTTCAGTTTCTCTTCATCATATTGATATGGAGGAGACGAAAACTCTTGTATTGCTTTTGTGTACCGCTAGAATTAGTGATATAACGGTTACATATCATTGATGATATTATTATGATGTCAGTCCTAATAATTCATAACCGTTGGATGACTAACGGTTTATCGTGTAATACTATACAATATGGTACAAGTATACAAAATGATACAAGTGATTTCGTCTCATATTGAATATTATAGAGGTGTATTTTTGAGTTTTGACTATTTTGTTTTTGTAAACTTTATTATATTTGAACCAGCCATCTATTAATAATTAACTGTGAAATTTTAAAAAACATTATCGGTGATATTCAAAATGGTGCATCAATAATACTCCATCCGTCTCAAAATGATTTTCTCATTTGCCATTTCTCATTGTCCCAAAAAGTTCTTCAAATTTTTACATTTTAGGCTTAAACAAAGCATGGCTAATAAAGCAAGTGTTCATATCCTTAAAAAATTTGAATAGTCAAACGCGAAGATCATTTTGGGACGGAATGAGTATCTATTTAAATTGAGTCTTGTTACATTGAATTTACATATAAACTGGGTCAATGATTCCTTGCATCTAAAAATCTGGGGGATAAGGTAAAAGAAAAACCTTATTATCTTCAAAATTTTGATCTCATCTGTATGTCTTCTCCCATGAATTCTGTAACGGCTATTTTATGTGTTGTTCTCGCCTAAGTGCTAAAGATTCTATGCATGTACATCTTTCTTTCCCACTCTTTTTTTTTTTTTTTTTTTTTAACTATCCCCTTACTCTCTGTACCAAAAGACTTGTAGTTTTAAAACTTCTAACACATATTAAGAAAATCAATCAATATATAAAATAGACTAAATTGTCATTTGAATATTTCAAGTACCTAGACAATTAAATAATTTACAATGATAGCTACCTGATGTAGAGGAGCGGAAGCATAAAAGAGATAAATAATTGAATACGGTAGAATTCAATCGATACTCGTAAACGATGAGATAGATAATCGAAACTAGTAGAATTTAATCGATACTAGTAAACGATCTTCAACCTAGCAGAATTTAATCAATACTAAAGTTGGCATCCAAAAGGGATTTAATCAACTTTTAGGAAGAAGAAATAAACTCTCAAGTTTATTCAATAAAAATCTCAATAAATCAACTAATTTTCGGAATTACATTTTGACCTATATTTATAGCACTCCTAAGACTTGTAAATCAAGTCAAACACTACTAAAAACAATCTTAATCTATATGGTAACCTAATAGAAGCCTAAAATAACAAAATAAACCCTAAAACTACTTCTAAGCATGAAATTATTACCTACTAATTATTAAATCCGAAAATACATAAAAATAACTATAATAATTAAAATAAGCCTATTCTATTCTTATCTCCATCATTCTCATCGGCTTCGAAAAATTCGTCCTCGAATTTGAAATAGTGTGCACTTGAATTTGTAGCAGCACAAAGAGAGCATGTAACATGATTTTCCTTCCGTTGACCCTTGACATAAGAACATGTTAATCTTTAAATCCTCGACGAATGTGAAATTTGCTAACTTGCGTAATAATGTCCATCCAATCCGTCCAATGCAACACAATAAACTCTTGGAGCGATATTTTTTTTATGTAACTTGAAAAGAATGCCTCCGTTTGTGGATTAGAGATGTCAAACGGATCCTCATAACGGTGATATAAATAAACAGATTCAAACGTCCACATAGAGTGAGTTTTTGGAAATTCAGGGTCAACCGCTGTCACACTAACGGAACGGGATATCATCTTTTGACAGATTTCACAATGGCATTCATCAAATATAGGGGGTTTGGACCAATCAACAAAAAGCTCATCACTCGAAAATTCAGAAAAGGACCACAAAAAATCAACCATTTTTTTTTTGAATAAATAAAATAAAAATTGATAACAAAATACCTCAACCTAGAAAAGAACTCCCTGGTTTCGGCTCTGAATACCAAATGCTGTAGAGGAGCGGAAGCATAAAAGAGATAAATAATCGAATACGGTAGAATTCAATCGATACTCGTAAACGATGAGATAGATAATCGAAACTAGTAGAATTTAATCGATACTAGTAAACGATCTTCAACCTAGCTGAATTTAATCAATACTAAAGTTGGCATCCAAAAGGAATTTAATCAACTTTTAGGAAGAAGAAATAAACTCTCAAGTTTATTCAATAAAAATCTCAATAAATCAACTAATTTTCATAATTACATTTGACAAAGACTCAAGTGAGAACACACATACCCGTCTCATTCATGAGACGGGTCATTTCGACCCAAAACCAACCCATGACCCGGCCATTGAACCGGCTCCATGACCCAAGGGGCAACCCATGCCACGGGGCAACTTCTTATAGGCCCAATTTTTTTTTTTTTTTTTTTTTTTTGGCTCCAGGACTCAAGGGCGACCTTGCCACGTGGCAGCCTCTCATAGGCCCAAAAAAAAATTGGTTTTTTTTTAATTTTTTCTTTTTTTTTTTTTTGGTTTTTTTTTTTCGGTTTGTCAAAAGTAATAGTTACTATAACATAATGTAATGACTGTATACATATAAAGTAACAGTTTGTATACATAAAAGTAATACATATATATAGAAAAGTAACAGTGTTTTTTTTTTATGTTTTCTTCGTTTGCCAAAAGTAATACTTATTACAACTAAAATGTAACGAACGTGTTACTTATATGTAATAATGTTTATACATAATTGTAACACATATGTATAGAAAAAGTAATAATTCAACCATTTACATTTTTAGAGCTAAAAACACTTGATTAGTGTTACATGTAAAAGTATTACATTATATATAGAAATATGTTATAATTTATTTTATTAAAGTGTTACATTTACTTGTACAAACAATTACATTCATATATATGAGTTGTTACTTCTCAAAAAATTAAATCAAAATACACAATATTTTACATTTGTGCAAAAGCATTATTACATTTCAGTATAAATGATAATTACATTTAGATATTGCTTGGGTTACATGTAATTATAGTTAGTATTACAATTGAAAAAAATGGGTAAAACGAGCTTTTGTTTTTGTAAAACAGGTGTTACGTTTACTTATGAACAATATTACTTTATATGTATTCAGTCATTACATTAAGTTATGGTAACTATTACTTTTGGTCAACGACGGAAAAGCCGAAAAAATAATATAAAAACTATTTTATTTTATTTTTTTGAGCTCTGGGAGGCTGCCACGTGGCGGGTTCGGCCCATGGGTCATGGGGCGACTCATGCATGAGACGGATCCCTTTGTTCTCATGGGAGACCACCTCATTACATTTTGACCTATATTTATAGCACTCTTAAGACTTGTAAATCAAGTCAAACACCACTAAAAACAACCCTAATCTATATGGTAACCTAATAGAAGCCTAAAATAACAAAACAAACCCTAAAACTACTTCTAAGCATGAAATTATTACCTACTAATTATTAAATACGAAAATACATAAAAATAACTATAATAATTAAAATAAAACTATTCTATTCTTATCTCCATCACTACCTTATCATAAATAAGGATAATTTTGGTAAAGTGTGTTAAAGTTTTATGAAAAAAGGTAAAAATGCAAGTATTTTGGGACAAACAAATCTTAAAAATTGCTCGTTTTTTGGAACCAAGGGATATTATTTTTTTGGCAGTGATTTCTGAATTTGGTTAGGTGCAAATGCTGGGAAAGGGTGTCGTATCAATCAATATTTGAAATTAAATCTGGTGGGAATAACGGGGAGAAACATACAGTAATTAGAAATGGCATAATTCCATTAGGCCCCTTCTCCCAGATCTTTTTTCCATAAAAGTCCACTTGAGATTCAAAAGTCCACCTCCACCCAACGTCCAAATCAAAATTCCATAAAAGCCCAAAAACCCATCAGGCTTTCCACTTAACCACCAAGCCCAATGCCAGGCCCGATGCCCCGACCTGTACGGATCCGCCCACCCGCCCCGGATCCAGAACTCACTAGACCTTTTCTAGGACAACCATGTCTTAACCACTAACCCAATGCATTGCTTTGTTCACATTTTGCAATATTTATTATTAGTAACAGCAGTCTGTACGAAAATAAATTACAAAAATTAAGATTTTACAATTAATTAATGAAAATCTTGAATATTCACAAAAAAACAAAACTTTTAATATATATATATATTAGAATATTGAAAACATGATTTAAGAATATAAAATATCTAAAGCTTTTTATTAAAAAATATGAAAGACCTAAAAAATAAATTAAATTGTAATTGCGAAAATACATTATTTCAGAAACTTTTATAACTTTTTAATTATTACCCTTCTGTTAAGGCATTTATTTACATAAATGACACCAACTAAGTCTATTATATACTAAAAATATGAGAATTAGATGAAAATAAATTAAATAACTCTTATACCTTAAATATAAGACTAATTCTAGTGTTATATTTTAGGTATATATTTTTTTAAAAAAGGGGATTTAATGTGAAAATAATTACTCTCATATCTAAAGTATAAGAGAAGAGCTGGTCTTATACTTTAGGTATAAGAGTTAATATTAAAAATATATGAGAATGATTTTTTTAAATGTGAAAAATTATTAAATTATTAAAAAATAATTAAATAACTCTTATACCTTAGGTATAAGACTAATTCTTGTCTTATACCTAAGTATATGAGTGGAATAAAAATAAAATATGAGACTTTTTTTTTTTATGTTTTTTAAGAAAATTTGAAAAATGTGATTTTATTACTCTTATACCTTAGGTATAAGAGCAATATTAGTCTTACCTTAGGTGTAATAGTAATTTTAGTCTTATACCTTACATATAAGGCAATTGTAGTCTTATACCTTAGGTATAAGAGTAATTTTAGTCTTATACCTTAGGTATAAGTGTAATTGTAGTCTTATACCATAGGTATAAGAGTAATTTTATTCTTATACCTTAAGTATGTGATGAGTGCAATGACAATTATATAAATAAATGCGTAGGCTGGTATTTCAGTAAATAAAGGAGTTAAATGGTGTCATTTATGTAAATAAGTGCCTTTACTGGAGGATAATAATAAAAAATATATGAAAAAAAAATATTCAAATACGATATTACACAATTATAATTTAATTTATTTTTTAGGTCTTTCATATTTTTTTTCTAATAAAGATTTAGATACTTTATATTTTTTAATCATGTTTTTCATTTTTCTAATTTTTTATTTTATAAAAAATTGATTTTTTTTTGAATAATCATGAATTTTATTAATTGGTTGAGAATCTCTTTTTTTTTTCCCAATTAGAAATGTTGCTGCTTAATAACGTTAGGAGTAAACCACATTTCTGACATCCGTACTATGTCAAGAATATCACTTTAACCTCCGTACTATCTAAATAACGAAAACAACCTGCGTGCTATTATTAATTAACAAAACTAACTAAAATCGTTAAAAAATTTAATGGACGTTAATAGGAATTAAAAACTTAACAATCTATTTTTCTGAAATGCTGAAACTACCCCTATAACCCTTAACAAAACTCCCAAATCCATCAAAAACCCAGATCCCTCCCCCAACCCTAAACTATGTTTTCAGAGAAGAAAGAGTCTTGTTCATCTTTGTGGGTATTCAAATTCACTCAAAAACCGAGACCCCTCCCCCAAATTAAAGTTCCATAGCAATTCCATTCTAAATCATTGACGTCCATGAAGTTTCCCTACTCCCTCTCCCCAGTTCGCCCTTTCCTCTCCTCGACCTCCATTCATCATTTTGATTAGGAGAAACCCCCAATTTATTTCACTCCCTTCTCTCTCTCTCTCTCTGATTTAGAATGGAATTGCTAGCGCCAAGAAAGGAGGGGTAAACATAGTCGCGATCGGAGAAATTGAAGGAGCTGGTTTGAGTAGCGAAGGAGGAGTCATTAGTAGTGGTGGAGGGGGAGGAGGTGTCCGAATCGAAGGAACGAGTTGACCAGGATGGAGATGGGGAGAGGCGGCGGACGGAGGAGGGGAACTGAGGCGGACGGGAGTCGTCTACGGTGGTGGAGATGGTGCGTGATTTTTTGAGGAGGGGAGGGAGTTCTGCTTGGATGTTGTTGTTGGGGATGGTGATGGGGTTTAGCTTAGGAATAGTTAAATCTCCATCGCCGCCGGTTGACATTTTCCAGTTATTCGATCACTTTGTGAGTTTATTGGGAGGTTGATGCCATTGTCGGGGAGAATCTTAGAGAGAGGGAGAGAGAAGGGAGTGAAATAATTGATTGCATGATGGACCAATTTGATACTCCCTCTGTTCCGGGTAAGTTGCAACAATTTTTGCGCTTTCCCTTCCATGTTGCAACTTACCCGGAACGGAAGGAGTATTTATTTGGTTATGGACCAATTTGAAAATTTTAAAGTAACATCTGTTAAAAAACTAACACTCGTTAATTTTTAATAACATTGATAACGATTTTGGTTAGTTTTGCTAATTTATCAATAGTACGCAGGTTAATTTTGTTGTTTCGGTAGTACAGATGTAAAATTGAAAAAAACTGGATGGGCAATGCTAGGTTTACAAAAGAAGATTACAAAATGAAAGATACAAGATGTGTTGGCGATATTTTATTGGCTACATCGATAGTGGACCCGACACACTTTAATTAAAAACACCAATACAATTATGACACCTCATTTTGTAAGCCATATTTTGTAGTCATTTTTTGTAACTTTATTATTCCCCAAACTGGATAGTACGAATGGCAAAAATGCAGTTTACTCATAAGTTAGAGTCAAAGTTTTTCTTCTTGCTGCATGCTCTAGTTCTCTCCTATTCTATTCTATGATAAAAAAAAAAAAAAAAAATTGATGATTCAGAATCAATCAAGAAAAACAAAAAAAAGTTGTGTTTTGGCTCTATTGTTGTCGAGCCTTGTTGTTAGTTGTGGTTTTAGCAAGCTGAGATTTTATATTTTATATAAATGTGATACAGTTATAAAACGTTCATGCACCAATTTGGAGTTTCGGGAAAAAGCACGGTTTGGGGAAAGAATATATTCCCATCTTAAAAAATAGGAAAAAATGCAGCAAAAGTACCTGAACTATATAGGTTGTTTGGATTTAGTAACTTATCTCTTTTTTGACCCATGAAAAGTACATTAACTTTTTTTTTGTGCAGCGGAGGTACCTATTGCTAACGCCGTCCACTTTTTGCAATTAAGTTATCATTAAGTTATCATGTGCCACGCACATGACGTCTTTCTTAAGGGCAAAAAGGTCAAAACACAATAAGGATAGTGTGATATCATTTCACAAAATAAAGGGGTTAAAAGTAATTTTTCTAGTTTCAATTAACCCTTTCCCCTTCCCCTTCTCTTTCTCAGTCCTAGCCAAACCGCCACCCACCACCGCTCATGTCCAGGAACGGCAGCCACAATCATCACCAGTTCACCACCACACTATTCGCCACCAACACCCAACACCCAGCACCCAGCACTGCCCCTCACCACCGTCATTCACAGCCACCATCAAAATAACACCACCAGTCGGAACTACCACCACCACCAAAATCATCAGGAATTAAAACAAAAAAAATCCAAGAATTAACAATGTACAAATCCAGATTGCACAATCCTTCAACCCCCCTCCCAAAAAAAAAAAAAAACAAACAAACAAACAAAATCAGATCTGACCTTAGAAAGCATCAATACCTGATTTATGCTTGCAAGCATAAACCCTTCTCCATTTTCATCCTCATCACCTTTCTCTCTCTAAAACCCCTCTTTTTCTCTCTCTAAAAACACCATTCTAATGAGTTCATACAATTCCACCCCAAATTTCGACAACCTCCTCCTCCAATCCCTAATTGGTAGGCTCCAACTCCGGCCGGAATCCCCACTCCAGGCCCCGCCCTTCCTTAAACAAACCCTAGGAGACCTCCTCCTTGAAACCATCAACAACCTCTCCGGCTCCGAAGACGGCGGTGATGATGGTGAAGACGGGACCGACGGCAGCAAAACCCAACTCGCGAAAGAGGAATCGAAGCTCGAGAAGGAGATTATTAAGACGATTCTTTCAGGCGGCAATTGATGAAATTTCAAGCTTTGTTCTATAATGGAGGATTTGTTTGGGCTATGATTTTGAAGTTGTGGGAGAGAGAAATTCGATTTGTGGCATTTATTGAAAGAGAGGTGCACGGGGTAAGGGTTCAGATGGGGGTGGGGATTCAGATGGGGAGAGGTAGAAATGGTTGGGATTCATTGTTAGAACTGGGAAGGGGAAGAGGAAGGGGAAGGGGGGGGGGGGTTGAAAGTAAAAAAATTATTTAAACCCCTTTGTCTTTGTAAAATGTTCTCACACTATCCTTGTTATGTTTTGACATTTTTACCCTCAAAAAATTAGTCATGTGCGTGGCACATGAAAACTTAACGGCAAAAAGTGGACGACGTTAGCAATAGGTACCTCCGCTGCACACAAAATAAGTTAATGTATTTTTTATGGGTCAAAAAAGAAATAAGTTACTAAATCCAAGCAACCCTTATAATTAACGTACTTTTGGTGCATTTTTTCATTAAAAAAAAAGACAGTACAGTCCAAATTGATTAACATGACCAAAGCCCAAAATAAGCCCGAAGGAGTTTTATTTTTGGCGCCAATCTAAACCGCCTAGTCATAAATAACCGCGTTAAATAACACATGATATTTTTCTGTTGACACGTACACTTCTGATTGGCAGGTTGACTTCCTTAGCAAAGACAAAGTCATCCACTCAAACCCTTTAGAGTCCTGCTTTTACTCTATTTTCCCTCTACTCTTCTTTTTGCCATTTTTCTTTTTCTTTTCAAAAGTGTCAATTGTTTTGGTTCATGAAATTTACATGGAAATTACCATCAACCATCTTCCTAAAAATGAATGTTGTATAAAAAGTACTCCCTCCGTTTCAGATTATATGTCGTCCATCCCAAATTATATGTTTACCTCTCATTTGTATAGAGATTAAAAAAATGATGGAAGTGATGGAAGTGTTGTAAGTATAAAAGTAAATTATAAGAGAGAATAAGTGAGGAGGAGGATAATAAGTTGATTGATGTTGCGAGTATAAAAATAAGTATGAGAGAGAATGAGTGAGAGAAATATTAAA
Organism: Campanula takesimana; assembly: GCA_026119855.1. Taxonomy (NCBI): domain Eukaryota; kingdom Viridiplantae; phylum Streptophyta; class Magnoliopsida; order Asterales; family Campanulaceae; genus Campanula; species Campanula takesimana. Next base: position 516,380 of record JAOWBW010000026.1, read on the forward strand.
GATTATTTGTCATTTTAGGAAGTTGACATATACTTTAGGACAGAGTGAGTAAGAAAGAGAAGGTGAGTAGAGAGTTTTTGTTATGAGAATAATAAGTGAGTCTCATTGTCCATTATAAGTAATAAAGCAACAAGCATATTAAATTAAGACATTAAAAAAAACTATAAATTAGCGATGGAGTATATTCCATCTGTCTCATTCCAAATTTGAAAAAAAATAAGGTTATGCGTGAGAATTACGAAATAAGTTAAAAGGGTTGATGTGTTATGAGTGTAGATAGTTGAATAAGAGAGAGAAGGTGAGGTAGAGAATAGTAAATGAGTTAGTGTTGGACAATGGCTCAAGTTTTAGAATAGGAGTCATTAACATTGTCTCATGTGATTCATGATTATCATGAATGTGATGGTTGGTTTTTTCAATGAGACTTTGGTGTTTGGTTACCTAGATAAGGTTTGAACTAGGAGATGTCTGGTGCCTATAAATAGAGACATGTAGAAAGAGTTCAAGTGTGCCTTGTGGTACCAAGAGTGGCCCCCCTTAGGGGAGAAGTGAGTTAGAGAGATGTGTACTTTCTTGAAGGAGTTGTACTTATTTGTGAGAGTATTCAAGAATGTTGAGAGGATGAGGATACCTCCATTCTTGTAATACTATTGTGTTAAGTGGTGAGTCTTTGCGAGTTTCTTGATTAAAACTCGTAGTGTTGTAATGATGATATTAGAGTGAAGTTGGTCTGTGGACGTAGCCCATTGATGTTGGGGTGAACGACGTTAAAATGTTGTCTTATTTATCTTTCCGTCATATTGTTCGTGTCCAAATTAATGTTGTAGCATAACCTAATTGTTGGTGTGAATGAGAACCGCTTTCGCGCCGCGCACAACAGTTAGATTATGTGAGCATGAAAAATGGGTCCCACTGATTACAAAATATTATAAAATTTTAATTTTAGGATTTTGTAATTTTAAGTGAGAACTCAAAATGATAAATTTTGCAGTTTGAAATGAGATTGAGGGAGTGCTTTACATTTTCATAATATCATAATTTATTGATTGATTTATCGATTTATAGTATCATAATTAATTCATTTATCAATTTATTAGGTGAAAATCTTAGGAAACCCAGTTTTTCGTATGTTTGGAAAAAACGTGTTTTTAAACCGGACTGAATTATGCAGTGGCATTTTTGTAAATAACTAGAACTTTTTTCTTAACGCATAGCGACATTTATGTAAATAATCGAAACTTCTCAAACCTCAAGACACTCTTCAAAACTGCAATTTGACATTCTAAAGACACGGACTGACACTCTGTAACACAGAGACTGACACTCTACAACTTACTTATAATTCACATTACCATTATTTTAATAATTTTGACTTCTCTCGTTTTTTTACTAATCTTTTATTCTAAATAAGTGTTGTTTTTTAATTGTATGAAAGCGTAAGAATTCAATGGGCTTGAAATCAAATGAGAATCCCATTGAGTTCTTACCAGTTTAAATAAGTTGTTCGTCTAAATCACAGATAAATATGATTCAAATTACTTTTTTTACCTTTATCTTCCGTGTTTGCAATATAATGATTGTTTTATTGCGATAAGTAATGTAGAAGAGAAAAATAGTCTGAGTATTTGTTTTGAAATTGCGCCGAGTTTGCTCATCCGACCCGACTCCAAATCGATCATTTTATGATTAATTTCTTTTGGTACAATTGAGGTGCGGTTGTTGGGACCGCGACCACGCCCACCACTCCACATTAGTATGATATTGTCCGCTTTGGGCCCAGCCCGCACGGATTTATTTTTGGGTCATCTCCCAAAGACCTCATACTAATAAATTGGGTGGACACCTATATATATTTGACAATTCTTCTTGCAATTGCCGATGTGGGCTTGGGTTGATACCCCAACAAACCTCCCCTCAACTCAAGTACCTCCAACGAAACTTGTACCGCCGCTAACACCATCTGCGGGACACGCCGCCCGATCACCTTTATCGGGAAGACTTTCGACACAAGGTTTTTTTTTCGCGAGATCACACATAGGAGAATCCCACACATCTCGCACGCGGTCCACTTCGCGTCGGGCCCATCAACCAACCTGGGCTCTGATACCAGTTGTTGGGACTGCGACACCCCCACCACTCCACATTAGTATGATATTGTCCGCTTTGGGCCCAACCGCACGAATTTATTTTTGGGTCATCTCCCAAAGGCCTCATACTAATTAAATGGATGGACACCTATATATATTGGACAATTCTTCTTTCAATTGCCGATGTGAGCTTGAGTTGATACCCCAACAGCGGTTTGTAGCAAGGTTCTAAAAAGCGCTAGGCGGTCGCTAGGCGCCTAAGCGTGTTCTAGACGGAACTTAGTCGGGGCTGAGAATTCCGAAATAGTTATACTCTCTCAGTCCCAGCACAAGTAGGACTAGACGGGATTGTACACTAATTAAGACAAACTATTTAATGTGTTGTAGAAAATGAAAAGAGAGAATCAGTGGAGTAAATAGTAGTGTTAATTGGATAAATTAAATGGTGAAAAATTAAGAGAGAAAATGAGTGTGATAAATAATAATATTGGTTGAATAAATTGAATGGTGGAAAATAAAGAGAAATAATGAGTGGGATTGAAATATTTTCATTTTGGGCAGTCTCACTTTTAGTAGAATGGCCAAAAAGGGAAAAAAGTCTCCCTTATGATGAGACGGAAGAGTATATCCTGACGGGGACCTAGGCGTTTCATCAACGCCTTAGACCAAGTCCAATAAAGGATTGAGGGAGGGGGTTGAATGAGGGGTCAACTAGTTGACATGGTGCAATAAGGGGTTGAGAGGAGGGGGTTGAAGGGGAGGAGTTGAATGTGTTCAACCTAGTTGAGAAATTCTGGTGGGGCCCAAGAAAATCCATGTGTCGGCATAGTATTGGTCAGCACAAGGAGAGTGCACAACACCTCCCATTTAGGCGAGTTTGCTGCTCCTCTTTTTTTTTTTTTTTTTTTTTAAAGATTTATATTTTCGGATTAATTTTTTATCTCAATTTTTTGAGCTCAATTATTTCATAGTAAATTGATTTTTTTATAAAAAAAAAATACCAAAATTTATCATTTTTTTTTTTCATCTATAAATTGATGTAAGTTTCATTTGATTTGGACACCAAAAAAAAAAAAATCATCTTTTCTCAATATAAATTTTTCAATTATACTTTATTAACCCTTATTTAAAAAAATTCAACATCTTTTTAAGTGTGAAGTATTTTTTTAATAATAATTATCATCATTTTTAATATTTATTTAATTGCAATTTATAAAATTAATTAAGTGTGAAGTGTTTTTAAATTATAAATGATATAATAATAATTATTATTTATTAATCATAAAAATAAAGATTATAAATAAAATAAAAAGTAGTGGGGTATATAGAATGATGAGTTGGGAGGAGTTGAATTTTAAACTAAACTAGCTTATTGTGGGGGTGTAGTTGAGAGGGTAGTTGAATGATTAAGTGGATGGAGAGAGAAGATAAGGTCTCGTGATATTAAGGTAGATGAATGTTTTTAGGGGGTTGAGTTATTGGACATGGCCTTAGATAACTTGGAAACCGCGTGGGCTTTCACTCTCGAGTCCGTACCCATTACAGTTTCAAACCCCACCTCAACAACATATCATCAATGTCCTTCTTTTCTAAACAAAACTTAGTATAATCATCATCTTCATCATCATATGATTCAGCAGATTCAAGCACTTGATTCACAGAGAAATTTTCTCTCAAAACTTATTAAATCAGAATAAACCCAGGTCAGTTTCTCTAACTAATGCTAAATGTTTTCTATGATTGTGTGGGTTTTGCAGTTTAAATCATGATTATTGTAAGTCTTAGTTCAATTTGAACTTAAAATTTCACCGTATTATCCATTACCAGTTAACAAATTTGGAGCTTTAAGTTTCTGGTTGTTTATTTGAAGCTCTGTTGACTGACTGCTCACAATTCTGATGTTTTTCGTCAAGCTTGTAAAATACTATAGTCTTAAAGATTTGAACGGCTCTAAATTAAACTATGGATTTTGTTGTTTGAACGTTGGAACCTTGATTTAATTTACCTGTTACAAGCATTTTTGTTCGATAAATCTTCATGTAAGTCGAAGCACATATATAATTGCATTAGATCACACAATGTTTTCTCCTTTTTAGGGTTTAGTTTTCTTCGATGTGTATTCATGGAGATAAGTAATTTATATCCTATGTGTGTTTCAGTGACTAGAAGGTCTGTTGTGAATTTCATGTTTCGTGTGTAACTCTTATTCGAGAGTGAAGATCGCCCAATTTTCACTTTTTTTTTTGGCTCGTTGAGACAAGTTAAAGATAGATTCCTTCTTGATACAAGGATCTCATAAAAGTTTAATATCGGGTCAGTCCTTTACCACTTCACAAAAGTTTTCCCACTGTTGGGGAAATGACATACATATACAGTATATATTAGGGAACAAGAAATTATCAATAGAAATGAATGAGCGTCAGATTATTAACTTCTTGCTTGATACAGTTAGACAAGCGGTGATACTCTGCAACGTGTTACATAGACATATACCTATCTGGCTGGACTTCGTTGTTTGAAGGGTCTGGTTCCTTTAGTAGATGTCCTAATTTGAGAGTCTGCTATGGATAAGTAAGCTTTACAGTGACATCCCCAGTTAACAGTACTCTCTCCGTCCCTTACCAACTTGCACCAATTTCCCTTTTGAGTGTCCCATTGGTAAGTCCCACTTTCCTAAAATGTCCAACTTTTATTTTTTCTTTATTCAGGCTACCCCACTTGTCATACTCACATACTTAAAGTGTCGGTCTCATTCTCAAATCATCATATTCACAACCACTTCCCCCTACTATCTCCTTAATTTCCGTGTCGGAGAAAAATGGTGCAAGTTGTTATGGAACCGAGGGAGTATTTCTATTAAGAAGATCGATAAACTAATGTGTGATGCCAACCTGCATTTTGAAATAAAACTTACAAGATAGTTATACTTATTAACATACTCCTTAGAAAGTTTTGAACTTCTAATCTATGTACATATTGCTTGTGTCATAAGCTCATAAAGAGCTTGACAAGAAATACTTTAGATTCCAATTAATCAAATGGGGAACTCTTGGACACAGGAAATACCTAATACTCCGTACTCAGTTAAGTTGAGAACGCTATTTTGGCGAAATGAAACAATTGCGGATGGCAGTGATTGATTCCAGTCAGTCAATTTTTTTAATTTTATTTGTTTCCCGACTCATTTTTGTATTGCTGCTTGTTTCTCCATGACCGCATTCCTTTTCATCTATTATTGCTTATGATTTGACATACGTTGGTATCGGCCTATTGGGTGCAGACCCTGGCCTGAATTGGAATCACTTCAAATTGGGGCCTTTCATTTATTAATTTGTTTATTTTGATAGTATGGCAGACAATGCAGGCGTGAGTACTTCGCATGTTCCAGCATCAGAAATACTTTCTCAGACTATACCCGCAATCTTTGAGACTATTAATGCTGCCAACGCGGTACTTACCCAGAAGGAAAATTTCCAAAGATTTTCAGCTTACCTGGAAAAGATAACTTTATTCCTGAAAGAATTAATCGAAAAAGATGTCAGTACTGAACACTTGCATAATGCATCTGTGGTTCTTCATAACAAGGTTTTGGTTGCTAGGCTGCTAGCTCTTGAATGCTGTAACAGAAACAGAGTCTATCTCTTGCTCAGTTCTCGAAAAATTGTCAAAGAATTGGAGAGGAGTTCTAAAGAGATCAGTCGAGGTTTAAGCCTAATCAAAGCCTCTTTTGATATTTCATCAGGGACGGATGACAAGATTAATGAACTATGCAAGCTTATGTTGGATGAAGAATATCGAGTAGCTAGAACAGAAGAAGAGATTTTGGAGAAGATTGACATAGGTATTCGGGAAAGAAATATTGAGCGGGCTTATGCAAATAATTTGATTATCAGCATTGCAAAGGCCACTGGCATCTCGACCGAGCAGCCAGAACTGAGGGAGGAATTTGATAATTTCAAAAGTGAAATGGATAATGTTGACCTTACAAAGGACGTGACAGAAGCATTACAGATGCAGCAGATTATAACTTTGTTGGGAAAAGCGGATGTTATTGCGACTCCAGAGGAGAGGGAGAAGAAATATTTCAATAAGCGTAATTCTTTGGGTAGGCAGCCATTGGAGCCTCTCCAATCGTTTTACTGCCCAATAACAGGAGATATTATGGAAGACCCTGTGGAAACTTCCTCTGGGCACTCTTTTGAGAGAAGTGCGATCGAACGGTGGTTAGCAAATGGAAACAACCTCTGTCCTTTGACCAAGATCCCTTTGAAGGCATCAGGTTTAAGGACTAACCGAACTCTTTGGCACTCTATAGAAGAATGGAAAAAGAGAAACGCCATGATAATCATTGCTTCAATGAAAAATAGTATTCAGTCAAATGAGGAGCAAGAAGTAGTTCAGTACTTAGGCAAGCTGCGAGATCTTTGCATGGAAAGCGACCTGCACCGTGAATGGGTGGTAATGGAAGACTACATACCGGTTCTTCTTACTCTTCTTTCTTCCAAAAATTCTGAGATAAGGTCACATGTCTTGGTCATCCTTCGCGTTCTTGCAAACAACAGTGATGACAGGAAGGTACATTATACTTTTGTAAAGCTACTGGGGTTCATTCTCTCTTTTGCATCGACGGTGTGATAATGTTTTTTTTTCTTTCCCTTTTCTGTTGGTCCCGAGGGGGTGATGAAAGGGACTAAACTTGATATCTCACACTTTGTGAAGGCTCAAGATTATGCCCGATTGGCTTATGTAGCTCTATAGAACAACTATATAGAATGTACTCCCTCTGTCCCAAAATGATCCTCACTTTTTTTTTGTTAATACGAAAGTATTTGAGCGACAAATTTCGGTTGATTTAGTTATCCTAATGAAATTTTAAAACTTGTTATTAATACACCATTACAAATACTAACGATAACAATCTTTAGATATTAATTACGATAATGAAACAAACCTAAAATTATTGCTTAAATCACCTTCGCACGAACAACAAAAAAAGTAGGAAGATCATTTCGGAACGGAGGGAGTATATGCTGTTGAGGCGGCTCTGCGCCTTTAGCTTTAACTTGGTTCAACTGTGCCCACTTGCAGTGGAGCCACAGTCGAAGAGCTTTGTTTGTGAGTTGACCGTGGTTTGATTTATTTATTTTTCTCTTTCAGTTTGAATTGATCTTTATTCTTATCTTGGCAGGAAAAGATTGCTAACATGGACGGTGCTGTTGAGTCTGTAGTTTTCTCCCTTGCACGTAAAGTTGAGGAGAGCAAGTTGGCACTGGAATTGCTTCTGGAATTATCAAGAAGTGATGTAGTACGAAGCAAGATTGGCAGTATCCAGGGTTGCGTACTTTTCCTTGTAACCCTGTCTGGCAGTGATGATGCCCAAGCTGCTAAAGATGCCAGGGAGCTATTGCAAAGTCTCTCTTGCATCCATCAGAATGTTATACACATGGCAAAGGCCAATTATTTTGGACCTTTACTACGCTTTCTCTCTTCAGGTAACCTCTCTTCTGATAGAATAGAGCCATTGTTTTTGTATCTTAGGCATACCTAATCAAATACATTTGACCATAAGTCAATTGTATGAAATTGTGTGGGTGTGCTTTTGGAAAGTGTAAGATCTTCTTGCTGGCCAGCCACTTGTTGTGGGATACCCCCCCCCCCCCCCGTCCCACTCGAATTAGGACATTTTTTCATTTGGGTGTCCCGCTTGAAATAGGACAACCCCAAAATGGAAATGTTTTATTTAATGGGACCCACATTCACACTCACAACAACTTTCCACTCATTATTCTTTATCCAATTTTCTCTCTCCTACCCTACTTTTCATACTCACAACACTTACTCCACTAACACTTTTCCTTAATCCCCATGCCCAACGCAAAAATCCTATTTTTTGAGTGGGGGCGGAGGGAGTATGCATTTGGAAAATTTTGTAATCTTAAATTGTATGCATAATACATTTAAAGCAACTTGGTAGTCATAAACAGAAATAAACAATCTCATTCATGCAGGACCTGAGGACGTTCAGAAAGCCATGGCCAAGACTTTGTCAGAAGTCGAGATGACTGATTACAGTAAACTGTCTCTTTGTAAAGATGGGGCCCTAGTGCCACTTCTTCGCATGCTCTCACACAGTGATATAGAGATGAAGAAAGTGGCTATTGCTGCGCTTCAAAATCTCTCGAGCGTACGAAAAAATGCGTTGCAAATGATTAAAGAAGGGGCGGTGGGACCATTAGTTGAAATTCTCTTCCGTCAGAGCTTATCATTGCCAAGTTTGGTTGAACAGGTTGTGTCTACAATTACGCACCTTGCATTATCATTAACTGAGCAAGAAAGTGATAATGAGGAGATTTCATTCTTGAAATCCGAGGAAGATGTATTCAAATTCTTTTCTCTTATCTCCTTGATGGGACCCGAAGTACAACAAAATGTTCTTTGTACGTTTAATGCCATGTGTCAGACTCCTACTGGTTTATACATCAGGACCACGTTAAGAAAGGTATGCATTCCGTTTCCAGTCCTCATAAAGTTTGTATGCTTGTGTCTTTACTACTACCTCTGTCCCAAACTGAATGTCCGAATTTGCTCTTGATCAAGAGAAAATTTGGTCATTCATTTTGGGACAGAGGGAGTAGTATTTTTAAAATTTAATTCTCTCTCTCTCCTACCCCACTTTTCATACTCACAACACTTACTCCATTAACTGTTTTCCTTAATCCCTAAGCCCAACCCAAAAATCCTATTTCGAGTGGGACGGAGGGAGTATATAAATACACTCTTAGGATATTGGGCATATCATGCTTTTTTGTCTAATAAATGCTTAGGCTCGAGCATTTAGGAAACCTTTGTATGCTTGTGTCTTTACTAGTATTTTTAAAATTTTACTTTATTCTAATGGGGCATGAGAAGGGATCAAAGCGGAGACTTCACAGTTTGTAAAGGCTCGTGTCGACGTGGGGCATCTCTTAAGGGATTTTTGAGTAGTAACTTACAGTTCATTTTCCTGTGTTTTCTCATCAGCTATCTGCAATTCAAGTATTGGTTCAATTATTTGAACATGAAAACCAAACTGTGCGGGCGAATGCTGTGAAGCTGTTTTGTTGCCTTACAAAAGATGGAGATGATAGCACCTTCTTAGAACATGTGGGCGCAAAATTTATTGACACTTTGCTTCGAATCATAAAAAATCCTAATGACGTGGAAGAGCTCGTTGCTGCCATTGATATCATCTCAAACGTACCCCGAGACCGTCAGATCTCCCAGTGGCTCCTTGATTCTGGAACGCTTCAAGAGATTGTTAACTTTCTCACCACAGGAAATATAAACTTTCCATACAAACGTGATCTCATCATAGAAAGTGCTTCGGGTGCCCTTTGTCGGTTCACGGATCCCAATGATAAGGAACTGCAAAAGAAAGTAGCTGAAACTGGGGTTATCACCACTCTAGTGCACTTGCTAGCTTCTGGTACAGTTTTGACTAAACAAAATGCTGCCCGCTCACTCGGGCAGTTTTCAGAAAGCTCCTCTGCCTTGACCAGACCAGTTGAAAAGAAGGGTATTTTCGCATGTTGTTTTGTCTCCCCAGAAACTGTTTGTACCCTGCACATGGGTGTTTGTACCATAGAGTCCTCATTCTGTCTTGTGGAGGCTAATGCTGTAAGACCCCTAGTAAGAGTTCTTGGAGAGCCAGATAATGGAGCATGTGAAGCTTCTTTAGAGGCACTCTTGACATTAATAGAAGGCGAATTATTGCAGCGTGGGAGTAAAGTGCTAGATGAAGGGGGTGCCATTGCCACCATTATAAAATTGCTGAGTTTGTCTAGCCCTTACTTGAATGAACGCGCTTTGGGGGCCTTGGAAAGGATATTTAGACTACACGAATTCAAGGAAAAATACAAATCGCTTGCTCAAATGCCATTAGTTGAGATCACACAAAGAGGAAATGGTGAGATGAAGTCTCTGGCTGCCAAGATCCTTGCTCATTTGAATGTGCTTCATGAACAATCCTCATTTTTCTGATGGACCCTGCTGAAAAGTTGTCATCATCGTCATATACTGGTTAGTATTTCGCACTTTTACTCAATAATCTCTGACCTTGGCTTGCTTTTCAGATATGCTAGTGATTCTTTTATTGTATATAATAGTGATGGATCCGTAAATTTATAGCAAGTCTTATGATCTGTCCGTACTGAACTGAGCTCCTATTGGAGCTCGTTAAATATCCATGTAATCAGTTTGTACTCTACAGTTGTTGCTCTTGTCTATGCGTATGCCTCATATTGTTGGATAGTTTTACCATCTGCCATTCTGCCTCATATAATACCGTACTTGTTTCATTTGATGTCATAGAGTTCAAATACACATTAACTGATTATAGTACTGTTTAGGTTTGGAAGGCATATGACAGTTTGAGAACTATAATTTGTACTCTTTCCAAATAAATTTCATGATTGTGAAGATAATCTTGTATAAAAAAACAGTAATTACCATTAAAAATATTCAGGAAAATTATTTACAGCAAAAAACTTAACAGTTCACATCTAAATTCAACAATATCCACTTGAAAACTACCAAACCTAAATTAAACACATGAGCTTGAAACTAACTGAAAACTGGGCAGCCATCAACAACAATGCCTTTAGCAGTAGGGCAAGAAGCGAGTGGACACCCATCCAAATTATTCCCCCACCAATCAAGGCTAACACCCTTCGATTGCAGGACTATGAACAACAACACACTCATAAACGCAGTCCCAGCATCAAGACCACCCGACAAAACATAGTTGTAACGCTCCCACATCTTGGGCCGGTACCTAAAAACAACATACCCTGATAGGAATGCTACTAGGAGCCAACTTGTGTAATTGACAGCAGAAGCAGGAGGCATCATGGCTGTAGCACCTAGTAAAACTGGAATATGGATTAGGCGAATCCATTCATGCCTTGGGAATGCTTTGTGTGCTAGCCAAACTAGTATGGGTGCAATGGCCCCACCAAGGAAGAACCAGTTGATGTTAGAGTAAACACCAAGGTTTCCGAAAATTCTCTGGGGACCCACAAGACCCCAAATTATAGAGGCGTCCCAAAAAACACGGTCCATTGGACACTTCCATTGGCTATCCTTGGGAAGCATCGTGGTATCACAGAGGTGTGGAATAGCCCCCATCAGCCACCAAGCAGTTAGTTGGTATACAATAACCGATATAAAAGTCCCCAATACCTGAAAGAAAAATGAGGGTTTTAGTGGTTTTTTCATGAACTTTACTTAAATGGGAGAATCGGTGGTGAGAGAGATAAGTGAGTGTATGTGCGGGGGTGTGGAAGAGAACTAGGAACTCACTTGAGCCATGAACATAGCTCTTGGAGGGATCTTCATGTAATGACCAAGTTTGAAGTCTGATACAAACGTTAGGGCTTGAGTCATGCTAATGTATCCATACACCTTAAAGCACATATTAGCGACGGGCCTTCCTGGGTAAGCGTACCCAATAATATACTCTGTGATAATGTTCAGGCCAGGCATCTGCCCACAAGAAAAGGATTCTAATTAATATGATAACCCAACTATAGCATATTTATAGTACTGATTTTAACATGCTTAGAATTTTCACCTGATTAGTTGTTGCTGTGATGATGCCAATGGGAAGGGTGAACCCGAAAGCAATGGCACAAGCTAACAAGACACCCCACCAAGGCAATTGAAGAGTGTCCTTGTAGTGCTGACATGCAAAGAGGATGAGGGCAATGTTGGCTACAAGGATAAGAATAAACCACCATGTAGGAACTTGTTTGTATACGCTCATTAGCCTTGTGTGCACATCCATCTTCCTATTTTTTGAAAACGCCCCTCTCATTTGCTTCATGATATCTCTGCATGATTCAAGAATCATCATTTAGTTTTTACCCTTCTCAGACCAGAAACAAATGTTACTATTTTGAATCAAGATTGTGTTTTTACCCTTCTTAGACCCGTAACAAACGCTACCCTTCTTAGACCATAAACAAATGTTACTATCTTTAGGGTTTGAGTATAAGCTCGGGGTTGGCTCATTTGTTAGATATTAGATTATAGTCCAAATAATCAAGTTTGAGTTCTTACCTTCCATTGAAGATTAGGACATGGACCACAGTCGCAGCCAGAGTAGCAAATCCGAGACCATACGTCATAGCAAAGAAGGTGCTCATATACAAATTACCATTTTTCGCATAGGCATCCTTATCAAGTTGAAAGTTGCTATCAATGATAGCATTAGTATCATAAATCGAACCATCGATCTTAAACAGATCATTTGAATAAAGGGGTAGGTTTTTCGCGTGGTACAAATTGAACCAATAGCTGAGAGGTGTCATCACAAACATAACCAGGGCGAACCCAACCCCAACATTTGCACTAGCAAACCATGGGCTAGCAAGGGGACTACCTAGGTAAGATGAGATAGTTGACCAGTCAATCCCGATTGCACCAATCCCAAGGCCTTGTAACCCTGAGCCCAGTTGTTGGGCTAAGACAGACCTTGGAGCTAACCAACATATCCAGGAGAGTGATGTCAACATTGAAAAGAGGTAACCGGGAACTACATAGTAACAAAAACTGCATATCATGGATATGATGAAGAACTGGGTTCCAGTCACCCCACCCTTTGGTCTTTTCTCCTTTTCGTGCAAGGCCCTGAAAAAATGATAGGATTTTTATTATAAATTCAAAATTTGGCTCGGAAAAATAGTAGAAATAGCATGTATGAGTACCTGAAGAGGGAGACCTGAACAAGGTTAGAAGGCCACCACATTTCTCCTGGCTCCACCAAGAATTTTCTGAACATTCCGGCCCAGCCAAACCCCAATACCTAAAATTTGTGACACAGAAAGTTGTACATTTCAGATTGAAGGTGGATTTAGGAATAACATTTTTATGGACTGGAACAAAATTGGAATTTGTTCAGTTTCTATTAAGATTAAATAAGGAGCAGCTCTACAACTAGAACTCAGAAAACTATACTCCCTCCTGTAAAGATAGTCCACTTTTTTAGTGATCAATGTGATTGAATTTTAACCAAAAAAATTATGGAAAATTAATTATCCTAATGAAATTATAAAAATTGTTATTGATACACCATTAAAGATACCATCAATACTAATTTTTTAGACTTTCATCATGATGATTAAATTAACCTAAATTAACAGTTAATGTTCAATCAAATTGATAACAAAAATTGGGACTATCTTTCCAGATAAGAGGAGTGGAATATTCATAAATCCATTAATGCATTTTAAGTGTTTTACAATTCAACTATTGATGCATATGTTGATTTTAAAGATAAACACTTTAATGCACAAAAAAAATTATTTTTCTATATGCATTTATTTCTTATGTTAGTGTAGCATTAATCGTTGGAACCCAAAAAATTTCCAGACTTGTTGGTCTCATTTATATAGGCTAGATACTCAGTATCTTTTGAATAGAATGATATGTAATTTCTAAAAAATCCTTACTTTCAATTTATAGTATAAGAACACTATATCCACACAAGTGCTTGTGGTGTGTATGTGTGTGAGATATATATATATATATATATATATATATATATATAGAGAGAGAGAGAGAGAGAGAGAGAGAGAGAGAGAGAGAGGCAAAACCTGGGTAGTAATCATGAGCAGAAAAGCAGGAAGAAAACCCAAAGGCCTCTTAAAAAGGAGCTTAACAGAACTCAAAATATGAGTAGCATAAACAGTCCCAGCACCAGAATTAGCAAAAATGGTGATCAAAACATGTTCTTTAATATTAAACGGCCCCGGATTCAACGTAAAAGCCCACGATGAACCCTCATAAAACACCTTCTTAGTTATGGTCCGAGCCATCATGTGCCCAACTGGGACCACTGCAATCTGAGCCGCTATCGAACTGATCGACAGCGGCTCAGTCCGGTACCAGAAAAACTGGTTCACAAAAGATAACAACACACATGAAGTTATCCCAAGGAACCACATTCTAAATGTCAGAACCGGCATTGTCGGGTCATCGGTCCTAGGTACAGTCATTTCAACTTGCTTGACCGGACATTCATCGTCGGAGGTGGCCGGAGCAACCTCTTTCTCAGGCTTCTCAGCCATGATTGAAGATGGTACAAGAGAAAGGAGTTTGAGGGAAGGAATAAGTTTTATTAGTAGTAAGAAAGAGGAATGGGTATGGATATTTATTGTTTGAATTTGAATTTGAATTACATTAGGGGATCATAACAATCTTGATATTGGATTAAGATTTGGGATTTTGAGGTATCTTTTAATGATTACGTGGATGAATGTTGTGGTCCCATGGTCTAAGGCTAGCTGGATTTTCCTAATTTTAAGGTGGTAAAATTAATTAAATATCGCAAGTGTGACTATTTCTATACTTGAATATATATATATATATATATATATCATGTTCACATGATATCCCAAAAAATGTGGATATGAGTGATTCACTCCATTCCAACTCTGCAAGTCAAACAAACCAACCAAAATGGGAGTACATGGTTAGGGAAGAGCTATATTTTCAGTATAACAATTACTTATTCATTCATAATAAATTTTACAATTTAGTTTCTTTTGTCAATTTAATTAAATCTTGACCAAAAATTTATGACAATTAATTATCTTCATAAAAATCTAAAGGACAAACTACCCAAATAGTCCCCCTATTATGTATGTTTTGTGAGATTAGTCCCTGTACCCAAAAATTGAAAAAGTAGGTCCCTTTACCACTCAAATCAAATGCAGTTAGTCCCTCCGTCAAAATTCATTAGTTTTGAGCGTTAAACCAAGTTTGGTACAACTCAAATTACATTTACTATGGACAAAATAGTCATCACAATAAAAATAGTAGAAGGACTGATTGGGTAAGGCTAAGTTTATGTTAGTCATCATGTGTGTGTGTGTATATAGTATGAAATTATGTTTGATTTTCTTGTATGCTTTGTTATATAGTATATCTTAAATGACTTGGTTGAAATTAATTTTTTAACAAAAATAAAAACAAACAACTCAAATAGTCTTGTGGTGCTTAATGATCAGTTTTTTTTTTTTCCTTTTCCTTTGCTCCTTACATCACTTATATTGCCTTGTTCGTACCAAAAATGTAACAGAAAGTTAGCATTCAATCTACTAATTATTTTGTGGCGTACTAAAAAAAATACATGTGTTCCTTGACCCCATCCTTTGCCTTTACCAATCTTGTCTTGCTCAGTCCCCTGCTTAGAGTGAATTGGACCTTATAAATTAACTTTGTGAGGTTGGTGTTAACTTTTGGTGTGACGTGAAAAACACTAAAAAATAAATATTACTACCTCCGTCATAAAATGTTTTTTTTTTAAAAAAATACTCTTGATAAATAACAGTAATTTGATTTTTTTTTAATTGAACATTCAATTTGAGACGGGGTGAGTATTTCTTACAAATTAATCCCAATTAGTCCTTTTACAATTTTATTGTGATGACAATTTACCCATATTAAAAATAATTTAAGTTGTACCACACATGATTTAACGGCTCAAAACTAACGAAATCGGATGGATGGACCAATTACATATAATTTTAGTGGTAAAGGGACATTATTTTTCAAATTTTGGGTACATGGACTAATCCCATAAAATGCACATAGTAGAGGGACTATTTGGGTAGTTTGTCCAAATCTAAAAATTGTATTAGATTCTTCATTAAAACTTCTACAATTAATAATCTTTAGAACTTCATGATAATTAGTAATATTAAGTAATATTTTGGTCAAAGTTAAATCAAAGTGACAAAAAAATATTTAAAACACAACATTTTTTATTTGATAAAGGGAGTAATTAATTATGAGAAGGTCTCTGGTGCGGCGGCCGCATGGGGTGCGGCGCCGACCATACCTTTTTTTTTTTTTTTTTTTTTGCCCCCACAACCTTTTTTCCTCCCACCAAAAGTAACACTTCTTATAATGAAATGTAACACTTTTGTTTTTCAAATGTAACACTTTTTTTTCTTTCAAAAATGTACCACAATTTTGATGCAATAGATTAAAGATAACATAAAAATTAACGACTAAATTAATGTAACACTTTTTATAAAGGAATGTAACATTCTTTTTTCAAATGTAACACTTTTTTTTCAAAATGTACCACCCATACTTTTTTTCCTCCCAACAAAAGTAACACTTATTATAACAAAATGTAACACTTTTTTATTCAAAATGTAACACTTTTTTTTAAAAAAAATATACCACAATTTTGCTACAATAGATAAAGATAACATAAAGATTGACAACTAAATTAATGTAACACTTTTTATAAGGGAATGTAACACTCATTTTTTCAAATGTAACATTTTTTTTCTCCGAAAATAAAATAGGATTGACAACTAAACTAATGTTACATTTTATAAAAAATGAATGTAACATTTTTTTTTCTCAATTGTAACAGTTTATATTCCTTAATGTAACATTATATATGAAATGTAACAATTTTTTATTGAGAAAGTAACAATTGAAATGCAAACAATTTTTTTTTTTTGTAAAATTGATGTTACATTTGACAGTAGAAAAAGTGTTACTTTTTGAAGATGAAAGTGTTACTTTTATCAGAACAGAGTGTTACATTTCAGCTGGTAAGCACCTCAAACTTTTTTATGTGTAAAAAAATGTTTAAAAAAAAAAATAAATCAAACCATATCATGACCTATGTAGTTTTATTCGTCTCGTCGAGACGAACACAACGGTATTTTTAAATATTTTTTTTGACTTATAAATCTCAAGATATAGCATTTTAATTTTTTTTTTTTTTTTAACACACGTGGAAAATGGCGCGTCCGTCTCACGCGCCCGTCGCACGGCGTGAGACGGCCGCAAACGAGAATTTGCCATTAATTATTACTCTTTCCGGTTCAAAATAACTATTATTTTGGAGAAATCTTTGATTCAAAATAATTGTCAATTTTATTCAAATTCCCTATATTACGCTTACATTAGAACTATTCACTTACTTAATTGATTTGTTGTGTGAAGTAATAAAAGAGGGGAAATAAATACAGGTAAATTAGGTAGTTTCATCATTAAACTAAAACATTGATTGTATTTTGTTAAACTTGTTAAAAGTCAAGAGCGGCAATTATTTTGGATTGGAAGGAGTATGCAATGTTATTTTCTTATTTGGTGAATTCATTAAAGTTGTACTAGTTATATCCCAATGTAAATGCCACAATTTAAATTTTACATCTAATTTGATTAAAGTTAGACCATTTTTTTTACGTTTTATGTTTTTATGAAATTCTAAAATATTCATTTGAATGCATCATTAAAAATATTATTAATATCAATTTTTACAATTTCTTGGAAATTACTGACATTTGATAAAATATAAACGAGAATTTGCCATTAATTATTACTCTTTCCGGTTCAAAATAACTATTATTTTGGAGAAATCTTTGATTCAAAATAATTGTCAATTTTGATTCAAATTCCCTATATTACGCTTACATTAGAACTATTCACTTACTTAATTGATTTGTTGTGTGAAGTAATAAAAGAGGAGAAATAAATACAGGTAAATTAGGTAGTTTCATCATTAAACTAAAACATTGATTGTATTTTGTTAAACTTGTTAAAAGTCAAGAGCGGCAATTATTTTGGATTGGAAGGAGTATGCAATGTTATTTTCTTATTTGGTGAATTCATTAAAGTTGTACTAGTTATATCCCAATGTAAATGCCACAATTTAAATTTTACATCTAATTTGATTAAAGTTAGACCATTTTTTTTACGTTTTATGTTTTTATGAAATTCTAAAATATTCATTTGAATGCATCATTAAAAATATTATTAATATCAATTTTTACAATTTCTTGGAAATTACTGACATTTGATAAAATATTGATTGAAGTTCAATTCATTTGACAAACAATTTCAAGCATAACATTTTAAAATGGGGAGAATAATAAAATTTTGGTCAAACAATTAAATTGACCAAATCAAAGTATCTATTCAACACTATGGATTACTTTTCGAGCAAGTTGTGAAAATATATTTTGTACTAAAATGTATGTAAAACATTTAGTAAGCATTTAGTAAGCATGTAAATCTCCAACAAAGAAATATAAAAAATCTTTTATTTTTACATTTCTTAACATGTTTTACATTGTTTGTAGAGATAATTGCATAAAAAACATTGTACAAGTTTTTCCGTTGCAATTTAAAGCTCCAACATAAATAAATTGCATTAAAAACCTTGTGCATAAATTCTTGTTGCAATTCAAACATTCTTCCAGTTAGCTAGTTAAATATAGTTTCGAAAAATGCACTTTCACCCCTATAACTTATCAAATTTATATATTTCTTTAAAAGTCAGTTTTTTTTTATTTTATAATTTATTAATCTTTTACCAAACAAAAAATATAATTCACATTATTAATTAAATAAAATGCGTGTGATAATTTTAACATCACATATGCTAACATGGATTACATATTTTAACTTATTTCCTAAATCATTCTTTTACATATTTTTTAAAAGATTTAACACAAACTTAACATATTTCTTAAATCATTTAGTTATACATTTGTGATAAATTTATGCAAAATGAGTTAGATATTTCCTAAATCATTTTCATATACAAATTGTATTAATGAGTTACATATTTGTGTTAAATAATTTAGAAAATGTATTAAAAAATATAAATAGTTAAAATAATGTTATGTAGAATTTTTCACATATTTCTTAAATTATTTTGTTAAGAACATAATTTTATTTGTTTGTACATTCTTAAAACCACTTTTAAAATAATTATAAGCATGTATAACAGTTATTATATATCTCATAATGATAGTCCCACTTTTTAGTGATTAATTTGACTAAGATTTTACGAACATTGTAGAGAAGTTATTTTTCTAATGGAGTTATAAAAGTTATTATAAATAATATTTTTAAAGGTGTACCACTAATATGTTTTAATATTTTATTAAAATAGTTCACCACTAAAAATTAAAATTATAGTTTTAATACAAAGGGAGTATTTTAAATAATAATTTTCCAAAAATGATTTTATTTTATAAAATATTTATGATAATATTATCTTAAAGTCAAATTAAATTCATGAGAAATAAGTAAATTCTTGTAAATTATATTTAAATCCATCAAAATTCATTTAATTCTTTTAAAAATTATGTTAACAATAAATTATTAAATAGTCATACAATATTTTTTATAAAATATGTTAGAGTAAATAAAATTTGCAATCCATGTTCACACATATGCTGTTAAAATAAACACATAGTATATTTTATTTATTATTTATGTGAATTATATTTTATTTATTTGGTGAAAGACTAAGAAATTCCCTAAAAAAAATGAGCTTTAGAGGAATACAAGAAATTGGATAAGTTATAAGGGGTGAAAGTGCATGTTTTGAAACTATATTTAACTAGTTAACTGGAAGAAGGTTCAAATTACAACAAGAATCTATATACAAGGTTTTTTATGCTATTTATTTCTGTTGGAGGTTTAAATTGCAACGGCAAAATTTGTACAAGGTTTTTTATGCAATTATCTCTTATTTGTACCAGTCTTATATTTCTTTATCAATTTTCATGAATGTAATATTGTAGTAAAAAAATGGCTGGAACAGTATCAAATCTTACTTTTATCACTTAAAAATAGTACAATATATAATTTATCAATTTCATGAATGTAATATTTTAGAAGGAGATGTCGTGAAGGGAATAAGTTACTTCAATTGTCATCAACTGGGCACCTCAAAATCAACCCATGATTTACCAAAATTAGTACTCCCTCTGTCCCCCAGTCCCACACTAAGGTTATTATTTTCTTTTTTGGTTTGTCCCAGACTAAGGTTCTTAGTTGCTTTATTACTTAAAATGGACAATGGGACTCACTTGTCATTCTCACAACAAAAACTTTATACCCATTTTATCTCTCCTACTTTCTCCTACTTAACTTTTGATACTCATAACATTTAATTTTTCTTAATCTACGTGTAAAGTTAAACTAAGAACCTTAATCCGGGATGTATGGAGTATGTTATTTACAGTATTCAAAGATTTTAAGAATATGTTTTTTCATTTCGATGGTATTCTTACTTAATGTGTTCCATATTACTCTTGAGAAAATGCCATTAAATATTCTGAAAAACTTACAAAATAAAATAAAAAATGATTTGTTTTCGAGTCAGTCTTATGAAAAAACTTGTTTTACACTAAGAGATATGTAACGGTGCCAAATTTTATTGACTTTAGCAATATAGTAATATAGAAAAGACAAAATTGTTTCAAGCACCGACAGAACCGGAAGCGCTCCTTCTTTCAAAGAGAAGAGGATGGGTTATTCACATTTCACTTGATTCTTGGCCAAATTTTAAAATTTCATCTCTATAATTATATTAATTTAAAATATTATTTAAAATCTATTCACAATGACAGCAAAATAAAAAGTATTAGCCCCCGGGGCATAGCTGAGTTGGTGAAAGAGGCAACATTGCTGGGCTTGCAACCCAAGGGTGGGGAGTTCGAACCCTAGCACAAGCAACCGTAATGCCTTGGAGAGAGCTCCCTTTGGGCCAGGAGTATAAGGGGCGTTGCTACCCTGACCATCTCAGGCACATCCCGCGATTTACCTCCGCCAATCAATGAGAGGCCGGAGGCTGGTGGTCGAGGACTAGTCCGGCGGAGCTGGGCCTGGGTATCAAAAAAAAAAAAAAAAAAGTATTAATCATACACATGCACATGCATGTTGGAAATTTGTTAACACCAAATTGACATTGTGTTTTGAAGGGAAACATGTCCATTTGGTATTAATAAATACAATGTGGACGTTGATGCCCCACATATAAACGTCGCTGACAAGCGTGATATATCTCCACTCCACCACTGATTTGGACCACTTTTTTCCTTCTCTGTACGTTGTTCAATGCCTATTAGACTATCATATTCGGCACTTGCCCTGCATGAGTATGTTGGCGTGCTGCCTCCTCTTTTTCTGTTTATTCATTTTTCGTTGACAAAAACTCATGTGAGACGGATCCTCCATTGGTCAAAACCCGCCAGCTCATGCCCGCTCCAGTGCTCCACCCGCCTAGCCAATTCTCAATTCTTCCATCTTGCGCCACGTGTCCTCCATTTAAATAAAAAAATCTCCAATAACTTCAAAATGCTATATCTTGAGATTTTTTTTTTTTTTTTGAAGTTGTAACATATCATTCATTCGGATCGGGGTTCGGATCAGGCGGTTTCGGATCGGGTTCGGGAAAGGGAAAGGGGTTCTAATATTCGGATCAGGCCGGTCTGATCCGAACCCGACCCGTTGCCATCCCTATCTACACGCCTATCTACACGTCAGGAATGATGTTATCACTCTTTTTCTTGTTTGTTTCAAGAGCTTATGTTATGTTCCCAAATAAATTTCCTAATTTCTATTTTCATTTTGTCTCAAAATAAATACTACCCCCATCCCAAAATAATCTTCATACTTTTTTCACTGTTATTGCGGTAATAAAAAATTATTTTACATTATTAAGGGATGAATACATGTTTTACACTCATTTAATGTAAAACAAATTTTTCTCTAGCTTTTCACTTTGTTTCCTCACTTCAGCATATGAAGATTTTGGGAAATCACTCATTGATTCTAATTCTCCAATTCTGGAAAATGAGACTAATATTTTGAATAAATAAAAACTGTGACTAAAAACATTGTTGAAAGGAAGGAGTAATTTAAAAGTGATATTATCGTACTCCCTCTATAAAAGAAGTATAGTCTCATTTGATTTATTATGATAAAAAAACAAGTATACTTTGATCATATATAATTTTCAATTTAAACTCTAAAAATTGCCAAGTGATCTATTAACAATACTTTTTTAAAAAATTTAATGGAACAATTTGACTAAAATTAATGTTTGATCAGCATGAACTATAAAATCATTAATAATCAAATGAAATTATATTTTTAATAAGGAGGGAGTTAATTAGAAGTTGATAAGGTGAGAGAGAAAGTGATGGAATTTATCACCATTAGGATTAGGACCCGCCCGTTAACATTATTAGAAGGTCCTTATCTAGTTAGCCTTTTTCTCAGCTCCAAATACCACCAAAAGGTTAACTTTATAATTTCCTTATCTACTCAGTTTTTTTCTCAGTCCTATAAAACCAAAATGTAACTCTTCACCACACTAATTTGGATATAAAATATAAAGACTAGTTTTTGGAGGAATCTAGTTTTTTCATAGGTTATAAAAATTATATTTTTTTTTCACCATTTAACCCTAAACCCTATAAAAACAAGATTTTTAATAACTTATAGAGAAACTAGTCTCCCCCAAATTTTTCTGAAATATAAAATGGAGTAGGGTTGCCCAACTTCAAATATCCAATTTGAGTACCTATACACCGACAGAACCGGAAGCGCTCCTTCTTTCAACGAGAAGCGGACGGGTTATTCACATTTCATTTGATTCTTGGCCAAATTTTAAAATTTCATCACTATAATTATATTAAGGGGAAATGACAATTTAGGGTCCAATGTTAACAACGTTAGTCAATTTGAGGTTTTTTGACGGAAATGTTAGAAAAAATCGTTAAGTGGCCACGTGAGTTGCAAATGCAACTTAACTGGCGTTATTTGGGGATAAAATTACCAATTTACCCTTCATACCAGACCCTAAATTGACAAAATCCTAAAGTTTGGACCCTATTTTGTCATTTTTAAAAATTAACAAATTAAATTTTAAAATTTTCCACTTCACCGTATATTAGTTAAATAAAAAATATTTTTATGCATGTTTAATGTATTCAAATTTGAAATAAATATTGTATTAGATATAAATATATCATTACCCTATCAATAACTATAACATGAAAAAACAAAATAGAATAGTAATATTAAATATTAATGATAATATAATATATATATATATATATATATATATTCTTTAAATGTATACAATACATAAATAAAAATTACTTAAAGAAAAGATTTTTTTTGTAACAAATATATATTTTTTGTACCAAATATACTGATTCAAAGTAAAGAAATAAAAATATTAAATATTAAAAATAAATATTGTACTAGATATAAATATGTCATTACCTTATGTATTTCTAGGCCTATTGTGTAAGTTGTGCTATTTGATAATTCTTCATTATTAATTTATAACCAATTATATTTATTTGTAATTACAAACATATAGCCTTAAAAGATAAAGTCCAATAATACTACAAGGGCTAGAGAAATTCTTTAAAAAAATTACATATTTATATATTTAGGTACCTTATAACAATTATATTTATTTTTAATTACAATTTTTGTCTTTAGGTACTTTATATTAGTGTCTTTTATATTTTTAAATAATATATATACATATATAGATTTTATTATCTTGTTATCATTTGATATTTAATATTATCATTCTTTTCTATTATAGTTATTAATGGGGTAATGACATATTTATATCTAATACAATATTTATTTTGAATTTTAATACATTAAACATGCATAATTATTTTTTATTTAATTAATATACCATAAAGTGAAAAAAATTGAAATTTAATTTGTTAATTTTTAAAAATGACAAAACAGGGTACAAACTTTAGGATTTTGTCAATTTAGGGTCTGGTATGAAGGGTAAATTGGTAATTTTAACCCTAAATAACGCCAGTTAAGTTGCAAGTGCAACGCACGTGGTGGCTTAACGATTTTTTCTAACATTTTCGTCAAAAAACCTCAAATTGACTAACGTTGTTAACTTTGGACCCTAAATTGACAAAATTAAAACATCAGACCCCTATTGGCACACACCCCCTAAACTTTGGACCCTAAATTATCATTGCCCCTTATATTAATTTAAAATCCATTCACAATAACAGCAAAATAAAAAAGTATTAATCATACACATGCATGTTGGAAATTTGTTAACACCAATTTGACATTGTGTTTTGAAGGGAAACATGTACATTTGGTATTAATAAATACAATGTGGACGTTGATGCCCCACATATAATGGTCGCTGACAAGCGTGATATATCTCCACCACTGATTTGGACCACTTTTTTCCTTCTCTGGTCCAATGCCTATTAGACTATCATATTCGGCACTTGCCCTGCATGAGTATGTCGGCGTGCTGTCTCCTCTTTTTCTATTTATTCATTTTTCGTTGACAAAAACTCATATGAAACAGATCCTCCATTGGTCAAAACCCGCCAGCTCATGCCCGCTCCAGCACTCCACCCGCCCACCCAACTCCTCCATCCTTCCAGCTTGCGCCACGTGTCCTCCATTTAAAAAAAAAATCTCCAATAACTTTAAAATGCTATATCTTGAGTTTGTTTGTTTGTTTTTTTGTTTTTTTTTTAAGTTGTAACATATCATTCATTTCAAAACAATTGTGATCGTTTACAAATTCCTAAGTTCTCCACAATCTCCCCGAAAGGAGTCAAACCTGGGACCTCCACTATGTGGAGGCCACTTGTTATTGGGGATGGGGGGAAGGGGATTCAAACCTGAGACCTCCCAAAAGAGATCCCAAGCTCTATGCCACTCGGCCAAGGAGGCTTGGGTATATCTTGAGATTTTGAAGTCGAAAAAAAAAATAAAAATCGGTGTGTTCGTCTCGACGAGAGGAATAAAACTAGATAGGTCATAATATGGTTTGATTTTTTTAAAAAAAAAAATATTTTTTAACATACAAAACAAGTGAGCTGCTCGTCATAATAAAATGTAACACTTTCTTATGAAGAAAGTAACAGTTTAGCCTTAAAAAAGTAACACTTTTATTGTAAGATGTAACAGGAGTTTCGCAAATAATATAAATAATTTTTGTGATTAGGAAAAGTAATAATTGAAGTGTAACACAGTGCATATATGATTGTAATATGCTATATAGATGAATGTAACAGTTTTATAGAGTAATTGATACTTTTTTTCTTTAAAAAAAAGAGTAAAAATTCATGTATATAAGCGGTTTTGTATTTCAATTGAATGTAAAACCCTAGAAAAGTGTTACAATTGAGGAAAAAAATGTTACATTCATTTATTATAAAATATAACATTAATTTAGTTGTCAATCTTATGTTATCTTTATTCTATTTCATCAAAATTGTGGTACATTTTTGAGAAAAAAAAAGTGTTACATATGAGAAAAAAATATTACATTTCTTTACAAAAAGTGTTACTTTTGCTGGCGAGAAAAAAATGGCCGGGAAAAAAAGTTGAAAGGCAAAAAAAAAAAAAAAAAAAAAAGGGCTCGGCTTACTGATGGATGGTTTTTCATGTATATATTATCTACATCTTCATGTTATTTTTCTGGACTTTTTGATGTAATTTAGAATAGAATTGATGTAGTCTTGGTATTTATGTAATTAAGGAACTTTGTTAGGATTTGTGTAATTAAGGAACACTTTTAGTGTTATTATGTAACTACAAAGTCCGAGAGCTTAAAGTGTGGCAGACCAAGGTCGGGTCAACATCAAGAGTCAAAGTCAGTCGTGGTCAAAGTCAAGAAGGAAAAGCTGGAAACTAGTCCAAGCGCCCGCTTATACAAGCACAGGCGCCCGCTTATGGAAGTCCAGGCGCTCGCTCATGGTTCACCAGGCGCCCGCTTACATCAAAATCCGGAAAAGCAAAGTTTCTGTAATTTCCAGGCGCCCGCTTGACTAGGGATAGGCGCCCGCTTGCGTGATCCGTACGGTTTTCGGGTTTCCTGTTCCAGTCGGGTTTTAACTCAATTTTCCCTACTTTTGGCCCTAGTTTTCTCTATGTATAGATATTAGACTACAGCCTTTAGTTTTAGCATGCATTGTTTTAGGTTTTATTCAAGTTTCAAGTTGTAAACAAGATTTGGGAGATTATTCATCATCAAGCTTTTATCCAGGTTTATGATTTTTAATTATATTCTTGTGTTTATTGCTATGTCGATGAGTAGCTAATTTCTTTATTCATGGATTGGGAGTAATAACTATCAAATCTCTATGCTAACTGGGGCTTAATCAAATATTAATCTTGTTCTTGTTCATAAGAATAGAGCTTAATTAATTTAAAGAGTTCATTAATATGACTTGATATTTTTTGTCTTTAAATCATCTTGGTTTAGATTGTTTCACTAGCGTGAATAATTTAGATATTGAATCATATTCTTGTGATTAGATTTAATTGAGGACTTCGCGGAAATCAAGAGAATTTAAGATCAAGTGTTCCTAAGAACTTAATAAATTGTTTTTGTGTGTTGTTGACCTAACGGAATATTTCACATAGAGATAATAATAGGATTGCAATCCGGTGACCAGACCGTCCCAACTCTTAAATAAGTGAACGATTTCTTGAACAAGTTTAATAGTCTTTTTCATAAAATAGCATAGAGAGGAGATAGTTGTGAACCCCAATCTGTGAATCTTCGTAATCTTGAATTAAATCCTTGTTTGCTTAGTGATCTTTAATTTAGTAATTTATTTTCATTGTTTGGTAGTTAATTTAGGTTAATCAAAATCAATCAAACACCCCACTTGGTTACTTTTTGCACTAACTAAATTTACTTGTTTGTCCAACGAGTCTTCGTGGGATCGACCCTCGCTTTCGCGCGTTACTACTACGGTAACTAGTGCGCTTGCTAGGTATTTATTACTTGGAATTTTATCCATCAAGTTTTTGGCGCCGCTGCCGGGGACTTGTTTTGATTTACAAGTTAATTTAGTCGGTGTATGTTTGGTAGACGTTCATTGAACCCCGAGTTGGTTCCTTTGGACGATAATATCGATAGACTTGACAGGGGCATTCCCCCTATTTCTGAGTCTGAGTTTGAAGCTTCTGTCACCGAGACAGAGGTATTTTTAAGTGATTTTGAAACTTCTTCCACCGGGGGAGAAGAAATTGAAGTTGTAATGGCTAATCCCTTAATGAAAGAATATGCTAGGCCTAAGGTTGACACATCGGTGTCATGTATTGTCCTGACTGAGGCCGCTAAATCTTATGAGGCGAAGGGGCATTACTTTAGTCAGTTGCCCAAGTTTCAGGGTCTTCCCGCTGAAGACTCTTTGAACTTCTTGAGAGAGTACATGATGATCATATCAGGATTCCCTGTAAAAGAGGGGGTTACTGATGAACAATTAAGACTTAAGTATTTTCCTTTCTCTCTTCAAGGGGCAGCTAAAACTTGGCTTATGTTACTTCCTGCTAGGAGTATCACTACATGGGATGGGTTGCATGATGCATTCTTAAAGAAATTTTTCCCGCATGCTACTTTGGCCACCTTTAGACAGAAAATCATAGGGTTTACTCAAGAGGTAGGTGAGCCATTTCATGAGGCTTGGGATAGGTTCAAAATGTTGCAAGTGCAGTGCCCTCATCATGCTTTTCCTGAGGCCCTTTTACATCAAACATTTTATGGTGGGTTAACTGCAGCAGACCAAGCTATGGTCGACAATGCAGCAGGCGGCTTTCTAGGAGCCAAAACTGTTGACCAAACCCAAGAATTATTTGAGATGCTGGGGGCCAATTCGCAAGAAAAAGGCTCTAGAGGGAAGCCTAGGGGAGTGCATGAGTTGAGTGGTATGGATGAGTTCGCTAGGCAGGTGTCTTTGTTAAACCAAAACATGGCTAAAATGAATTCTAATATGTCTTCCTCAAGTGCTAATGTGGTATCTGATTTCTGTGCTAATTGTGGATCTAACACTCATGCTACTAATGGTTGTCCAGTTGTTGCACAGTTTGATTCTGAATAGGTAAATGCGATGCAAGGGTATCCCCCAAGGCAAAATCAAGGCGGTATGTATTCTAATACTTATAATCCAGATTGGAAAAACCACCCCAATTTTTCTTGGAGAGGTAACCCAGGAATTCAGTACCAGCAGCAGAAACCTCTATATCCTCCTCCCCCACAAGGGAATCCAGAACAGCAGCCTAAGCAATCACTGGAGGATATGATGAGGACCATGATGCAAGAGCAGCAACAAATGAAGATGATGATGGAGCAGCGTGAAAAGCAGCAGGATGCTGTCAACAAAAAGCTGGAGACCCAGATTGGTCAACTAGCTGTGGGTCAGCAAGGGCATAAACCAGGAACCTTCCCTAGTCAAGGGGAGCAAGCCAAGGCCATTATGACTCTGAGAAATGGCAAACAGGTAAGTAATGAGGTATGTCCTAACTCTCCTTCTGAATCTGCTGAACCGCCTGTTGTTGAGAATGTTGTTGGTAAGAGTACTAATGGCATGGGGGAAATTCCTGTGACTGATTCTTCCACCCCCAAGCCATATGTACCTCCTGTACCGTTTCCTGGTAGATTCATGAGAAGTAAGCTGGATAAGCAAATGTCTGATTTATATGACATGTTTTCAAAAGTAAACATTAATCTTCCTTTGTTAAATGTCATTAAAAATATCCCAGCTTATGCAAAGTTTTTCAAAGAACTTAACTCCAGGAAACCCAAGTATGTGAATGATGAGAAGTTGATTATGGGAGAAAGTGCTAGTGCTGTGGTACAACAGAACCTCCCACCTAAATTGAAGGACCCCGGAAGTTTTAACATTTCTATATCTATGGGGGACTCTAAAAAGGTGAAGGCAATGTTAGATCTCGGTGCTAGCATTAATTTGTTACCTCATCATTTGTATCTTGAGTTGGGTTTACCTGAGCTACAACCCACCACAATAACCTTGCAATTGGCTGACCGTTCAATCAAGAGGCCATTGGGAATTGTGGAGGATGTTTTGGTGCAGGTAGCCAATTTGATTATCCCTGTGGATTTTGTTGTGCTTGAGACTGTTAATGGTGTTGGGAATAGTCAGGATTCTCCCATATTGCTTGGGCGTCCATTTATGGCTACTACTAACACCATCATTAATGTGGGTGATGGGACTCTATCTATGTGTGTGGCTAATGAGAAAATAGAAATATCTGTGTTTGATGTCATGCAAAGTCCCTTAGATGATGAGTCTTGTAACTGTGTGGATATTGTTGAGGATTGTGTGAGTGAAGTCTTGTGGCATGAGAGAGAATGTGAGGAGTTAGAGTCTTTGTTGTCAAATGGCGGTGAGAAACTTAGGGATAATGCGGATGTT
Organism: Campanula takesimana; assembly: GCA_026119855.1. Taxonomy (NCBI): domain Eukaryota; kingdom Viridiplantae; phylum Streptophyta; class Magnoliopsida; order Asterales; family Campanulaceae; genus Campanula; species Campanula takesimana. The sequence goes on from JAOWBW010000026.1 coordinate 545,526, forward strand.
CAACTGATGGCTGTGGAAAAGGCCGACGAACACCATCCTAGTGATGGCCCGTTTCACCCCCTAGGCCACTTCAATGAGAAGTCGGTGCCTTCTATTGTAACTCCTCCAGCTCTTGAGCTGAAAGCCCTTCCTTCCAATTTAAAGTATGTTTTTCTTGGGGAGGGTTAGACTTTGCCCGTGATAATTGCCTCAGATTTGACCATAGAACAAGAGGCCAAGTTGATCAGAGTGCTTCGTGAGCACAAGCAGGCCATAGGGTGGACCTTAGCAGATATTAAGGGTATAAGCCCCTCCATGTGCATGCACAAAATTAATCTCATAGATGGTGCTAAGCCGTCTAGAGAGAGACAAAGGAGGTTAAACCCTCACATGGAGGAGGCGGTTAGGAAAGAGGTCCTAAAATTGTTGGATGCAGGCATTATCTATGCCGTTGCTGACAGTGAGTGGGTGAGCCCGGTTCAAGTCGTTCCAAAGAAATCGAGCTACACGGTCACCACTAATGAAAAAGGAGAAAAGTGCCAAAAAGGGAAGTGACTGGTCTGAGAATGTGCATAGATTTGCGCAAACTGAATGCTGCAACAAAGAAAGATCACTTCCCTTTGCCCTTTATTGATCAGATTCTGGAGAGGTTAGCCGGACATGAGTATTATTGTTTCTTGGATGGCTTTTCGGGGTATAACCAAATCCCCATTGCACCAGAGGACCAAGCCAAGACCACTTTTACTTGTCCTTTTGGCACATTCGCATTTAGGAGGATGCCCTTTGGGCTTTGTAATGCACCTGCGACCTTTCAAAGGTGTATGACATCCATCTTCTCTGATTTGATTGAGCGATGTGTCGAAGTCTTCATGGATGACTTCTCGGTATTTGGGAACAGTTTTGATGGGTGCCTAGAGAATTTGACAATGGTTTTAAATCGTTGTTGTGAGACAAATCTGACCCTTAGTTAGGAAAAATGTCATTTTCTCGTAAGGCATGGCATTGTGTTAGGACACTTGGTATCAAACAAGGGGATTGAGGTAGACAAGGCTAAAATCGATGTGATTTCAAAATTGCCTCCCCCTGTGTCGGTTAAGGGTGTGCGAAGTTTTCTAGGCCATGCAGGTTTTTATAGGCGTTTCATAAAAGACTTTTCAAAAATTTGTAAGCATTTATGTAACCTGCTGGCTAAGGACACCGAGTTCATCTTTGACCAAGAGTGTTTAGAGGCCTTCAATCTGCTGAAGGAAAAGTTGACGTGTGCCCCCATTCTATCCAGCCCCAATTGGTCTCTACCATTTGAGATCATGTGTGATGCATCAGATTTTGCGATTGGGGCTGTTTTGGGGCAAAGAGTAGATAAATTACCTCACGTGATTCATTACGCAAGTAGAACTTTAAATGATGCACAACTGAATTATACTACCACTGAAAAAGAATTTTTAGCAGTTGTGTTTGCTCTTGAAAAATTTCGTTCTTACTTGCTTGGGTCTAAGGTGATTATCTACTCTGATCATGCTGCACTTAAATATTTGCTGAATAAAAAGGATGCTAAACCTAGACTTCTTAGGTGGATGCTCCTACTGCAGGAGTTTGACATAGAAATAAAGGACAAAAAGGGGACCGAAAATGTGGTGGCTGATCACTTATCTAGGCTAGAGAACTTTACTTTTACTAATGTGATAGATGGTGCGATTCCGGTTAATGAAAATTTTCCGGATGAGCAACTTTTTGCGTTACATGTTCATGAGCCTTGGTATGCGGATCTTGTGAATTTCATTGTTTCTAATATTATGCCACCTAACTTCACTTACGATCAAAAACGAAAGTTTAGATCGGATGTGAAGCATTACATTTGGGATGACCCTTATTTGTGGAAAGTTTGCCCGGACAAGATAATTAGGAGATGCATTCCGGAGCATGAGCAAGCTAGCGTGTTGAGATTTTGCCACGAACTCCAATGTGGGGGTCACTTTAGTGGGCAAAAGACCGCTAGAAAAGTATTGCAAGCGAGTCTATAATGGCCCACTTTATTTAAAGATGCTCATGATTTTTGTGTGAGGTGTGATAGATGCCAAAGGACCGGCAACATAGGAAAGAGAGATGAAATGCCCCTACAACATAATTTAATTGTTGATATTTTTGATGTGTGGTATTGATTTTATGGGTCCTTTTCCCCCCTTCCCAAGGCTACTTGTACATTCTTGTTGCTGTAGATTATGCGTCTAAATGGGTGGAAGCAATTCCTACCCGGACTAATGATGCTAATATTGTTTGCAAGTTTGTGCGTGAAAATATCTTTGGCAGGTATGGAGTGCCGCGCGTCATTATCAGTGACCAAGGGACGCACTTCACAAACAGAATGTTCAATCAAGTGCTAAAAAGATATGGGGTAGGTCACAAGTTGGCTACGGCTTATCACCCTCAAACATCGGGCCAAGTGGAGGTGAGTAATCGCCAAATTAAGGCGGTGCTTGAGAAAACGGTGCGTCCAAATCGGAAGGACTGGGCTGACAAATTGTGTGATGCACTGTGGGCTTATCGGACTGCATACAAAACCCCCATTGGAATGAGCCCGTACCGGATTGTGTATGGAAAAGAGTGTCATCTGCCAGTGGAACTAGAGCACAAAGCATATTGGGCAACCAAGCAGCTAAACATGGAGTTGACTTTAGCAGGGGAGAAAAGACTGCTTGACTTGGATGAGCTTGCAGAGATGAGGCAGGATAGTTATGAGAGTGCAAAGTTATACAAAGAGAGGACAAAAAGATATCATGATAAAAACCTTAAACCCAAGTTTCTCAAACCGGGTATGAAGGTCCTTCTCTTTAACTCTCGCCTCAAACTTTTTCCCGGAAAACTGCGTTCAAGGCGGACGGGTCCTTATGAATTGGTTCGAGTGTTTCCCCATGGAGCTGTAGAGCTCAGAGATTTGAAAGATGGGACAACATTTAAAGTGAATGGACACCGAGTGAAGCCTTATTATGAGGGGCTGTCTATTTTGGAAGACATCAATGAAATTGATGTAATTGAGTTGACAGACCAGGAGGGAGCCACTTAATATTTATGTGGCATTATGTCGAGCCAAAGACTTAAAACAAAGGCGGTTGTTGGGAGGCAACCCAACCAGGTATCATTTTTATTGCTTTCTGTTTTCCTTTCAGTTTATCATCATTTTTGAATTGGGAGTGTGTTGTTCTTCAATGCCATGAGAACATAGCATGTTCTAAGTTTGGGGGTGGTGGTATTCATAAAAAAATAAAAAAAAAATATTATTATATTTACATATTTTTATTGCTTTCGTGTCTTTTATTTCTGGGTCGGTTCGAACTACGGTGACCTGAGCCCCTTATTGTCCTAGGGGGAACGTAGGCAACGAAAGTGCGGTCAAAAGTTTAGTCCGTGTCATCCTTCATGGATCTCTCCGAGTTTGTGGGTTTATAGGGGAGTGTAAATAGTGTCACCCTCCAAAAATATTTTTATTCTTTTAGTCATTTTTATTTTTATTTTTCATAATGGATATTACGCTTGTGATTTTTGTTTGTGGTGATGTGCAGAAAAGAAGTCCAACCAAGCGAGGCGAAGGTAAAAAAAAAAAAAAAAAAAAAAAAAAAGACCAAGCGCCCGCTTGTATTGAGGCAGGCGCCCGCTTACATGAGATTTTGATAGAGTAATGTTTCTGGTCAAAGCAAGCGTCCGCCTGGTAGGTCACAGGCGCCCGCTCGGAATGGAAAAACACAGAAATTTCGAGGTTAAAGCCCCAAAAAGTGGGTTTTCCCCCAAAATTTCATTAAAATCCCTCTCTCTCTCTCGCTCTCTCTCTCTCTCTAAAATAAACCGACCCTCCCTCCCCTTCTCTCTACAATTCCTCCCACAAATCACCATCTTCATCCCTCTAAATCACCAAATTCGAATTGCCCAACCTTCTTCCTCCATACATTGGAAGAAATCAACCCAAGAAGTCCATTGAATCCCAAGTCTTGAGGAGGTTTTGAAAGTTCTAAACATCGTAGAAAAGGGAGAAATTGGGCATCATAGAGTGGGAATTCGAGGTATTCAAGGAAGGAAAAGTGTTCATAAGGGAAAGCTTCATTTAGGTCGGTCATCTTCTCAAACTCCGGCGAGGTTTTCCAGCGACTGTCCGGTAAGAAAATTTCCAGAATTTTTAATTTTGTTGGTGAATATTAATTATGCCTCCCAAAGGAAAAGGCCGTGCTCCCCCTCCCCCTGTTGAATTGGATTATGATAGTGCTCGGTTTGTCTCGAGGAAGTCACAAGACTTCTTTGATTCTAAGAAGGGTAATGGGGATACAGTTGAAAGGGGGTTCGATTTTAAGAGTTGTGGGCTGCAAGAGTTGTTTGCTTTTTATAAATTGAATAAATTAGCGGCAAAGCCAGCCCAAGCGGGAGTTAGCTTGTTGGTGCGGGAGTTTTATGCTAATTTGCATTCGGCATCTGAGGCCGGGAGTGTACGAGTGAGGGGGTGTGATGTGGTTTTCACTGATGCCACTATAAACGAGTTATACGGGATGTCCATGGGAGTTGCAGAGGAGGAATGTGCCTATTGGAAATTGAGGGGTGAGTTGCATGACAATTTGTTGGGTGCGTATCCTAAACTATCAGAGGCCTTTGGGTTTCAGCTAGATCCCAGTTATTTCAAGAATGGGTATATGTTCCATGTGAGTGCTTTGAGGTTTGAGCTGAAAGCCATTTACAGATTTATTTGTGAGAGAATAATACCCACAGGACATTATCAAGAAGTGCACTGGACACGGGCCCCCCTGTTGTATGTGATGGTGAAGAGGTTGCCGGTGGATATTGGGGCCATAATGAGGAATGAGGTCGTTGAGAGGGCCATCAATATGGGTCACAGTAACTTCATTTTTCCAATCATGATCACTCGGTTAATGGAGAGGGCAGGGGTTTCATTGTCAGGGGTTCAGAAGAATTTGGTGGCTGGAACTACTGTGACGAAGACATCTATGGAGGGTGGTAGTTCACATCCGGTGGGAAGCAGGGGCCAGGCGGCCAATGTTGAGGAGGATATCCCGATGACCCAAAGGGAGTTTAGTCATGGTATGTTTGAGCGGATGCAGGGGTTGGAAGAGAAGATAGACGGGTACCACCAGCAGCAGCTCATAGTTGATTATCACAGGCAGAACCGCGAGGATGAGCATGATGAGCGGTTGCGGAAGATGGAGGAGGCATTTTATGGTAACCTTCAGGAGGAGCAGTATTACAGACGCCGGATGATGGCGCATCACTTCCCTGGGGAGCAGTTTCCCCCGACGTTTTACCCACCACCTCCTTCTCCGTTTATGCCACCTCCGAGCAGTTCGTGGGCTGGAGCTTCATGGGATGAGCCGATGAGTGGACCGGATCATGGGTCTGGTTCAGGTTTGGGCATGCTGGGTCCTTGGGACCATATTTTTGGACCGCCCCCGCAGTGAGCGGCGCGAGGTATTTCCATTCCCTTTTTCTTTTGAGCTTAGTTGTGAGAGCATTGGGGGCAATGCTCATAATTAGTCGGGAGGTGGGAATGCCTGTTTATTGGATGCATTTTATCATCACTTGTTGTAGAGTTAAAAAAAAAAAAAAAAAAAAAAAAAAATTGAAAAGAAAAGAGAGGCTAGGTGAAAACCCGAAAGGGCGCCCAGGCAAAAGGAGAGAAACTGAGTGATTTTTTGTTTTTGCTTGGCGTGGCGTCACAAGGGCGGTTTGGAGTGATTGGGTAGGACATGTTTGGTGTAGCAGGTATGGTTAGAGGCGAATAGGATAGAAAATCCTCATATTTCTTGTAGGAGTTATAAGGGGGCGTTGGAGCTTATCATGAGGTAAATCATTGCTAAGGATTATCCTAGCTTTGATTTCTGTTTGAGGGATGATGTAGTGTAAGATAAGCGTGGGGGAAACATAGGTCGTTTTAGTTCCCCCTAGCTTTTTGTGTGGGCCCTAATTGGATGCCGTTTTATGTTCTTATCATGGGTGTGCTATTAATTAGGGCCAGTCGTATTTGTTTTGTTTGGAGTTATAAGGAGCGGAGTTTCTTACACTCCGTGTGTGTTGCTTCTATCGTGACGTGTTGGATGGGGTTGTAGAGGTGATAGGTATCATTTTCTCTCATGCTACGCTAATTAGACCGGTGTTTAGAAGTGGGGTTAGGAATATTACTCAGGGACGAGTAATGGTCTAAGCATGGGGGAATTTGATGGATGGTTTTTCATGTATATATTATCTACATCTTCATGTTATTTTTCTGGACTTTTTGATGTAATTTAGAATAGAATTGATGTAGTCTTGGTATTTATGTAATTAAGGAACTTTGTTAGGATTTGTGTAATTAAGGAACACTTTTAGTGTTATTATGTAACTACAAAGTCCGAGAGCTTAAAGTGTGGCAGACCAAGGTCGGGTCAACATCAAGAGTCAAAGTCAGTCGTGGTCAAAGTCAAGAAGAAAAGAAGGAAAAGCTGGAAACTAGTCCAAGCGCCCGCTTATGGAAGTCCAGGCGCTCGCTCATGGTTCTCCAGGCGCCCGCTTACATCAAAATCCGGAAAAGCAAAGTTTCTGTAATTTCCAGGCGCCCGCTTGACTAGGGATAGGCGCCCGCTTGCGTGATCCGTACGGTTTGCGGGTTTCCTGTTCCAGTCGGGTTTTAACTCTCGTCCGTTCTAGAAAAATTATTTAGAGTCATTCCGTTCCAAGAATAGCACCATTATTGTTAGAGATATATTCATTCTTTCCGTCTCACTTTAATTTACAAAAATTATTATTTTAATTGATTCATTTTTAAATCTACGAAGTCTGAAAGTATTCCAAGTCAACCTACTTAATAATCTTCTTGAAAACGAAGGAGTGGCACTCATTTTGCCATTTCGGGGTACACTTTTATTTGTTACCCTCTACACGTAGGGATGGCAATTTGACCGAACCCGATCCGTACCGAAGGGAAATCGATCAGGAATTTTTGGATATGGTTTGCATTTTTAAGAGATCGGGTTCGGATCGGGTTCGGTAGAACCCCCTGATCCGAACCGACCCGAACCTATTAAATTTATAATTTTTTACTACTACCCCCCTCATGTTATAGAAAATACACACACCCTCCCTATATAAGAAAAAATCGAGGTTTAGGATTTTATTTTCCCTCTCAGTCTCGCCGACTCCCCCTCTCTCTCTCCCATCGCAACGCCGTTCCCTACTCTCTCTCTATGCGACGCTCATGACTCTCTCTCTCTCTCTATGCGCAGTTGCCGGTGTCTGTGACGGTGACGCCGTTCGCTCTTCTCTTGGCTCTCCTTCTCCTCGTATCTCCCTATTCAACGTTGCCCAAATCTAACCAAAAATCCGTCAAGCCCAGATCGTCGTTCCATTGACCAGGTCCAGCATCGTCGCCGCCACCCTCGTCTCCGTCGCCGTCCACTACAGCATCCTCGCCATCGCGTTCTCCTTAGAAAGTTAAAAGACTAATTCTAATCTATTGGATGGGAACTGGCAATTAGGGATTAATGGAAACTTGCAATTAGGGATTGTTCTTGATGGAAGAGAGATTACCCTTTCTTTTTTTTTACTGCCTCGGATCGGATCGGCGTTCGGATCAGGCGGTTTCGGATCGGATTGGGTTCGGGAAAGGGGTTCTAATATTCGGATCAGGTCTGATCCGAACCCGACCCGTTGCCATCCCTATCTACACGTCAGGAATGATGTTATCACTCATTTTCTTGTTTGTTTCAAGAGCTTATGTTATGTTCCCAAATAAATTTCCTAATTTCTATTTTCATTTTGTCTCAAAATAAATACTACCCCCATCTCAAAATAATCTTCATACTTTTTTCACTGTTATTGCGGCAATAATTTTAAGTTGATATAATTGTCGTAATGAAAATCTAAAATTTGTTATTGATAGTATTGTTGATGGTGTAAAAATAAAAAGTTTTAGATTTCCATTAGAACAATTAAATCAACCTAAAAATATTGCTCAAAGTTCTTTTACAATAACTGTGAAAAAAATATGAAGATCATTTTGGGACGGAAGGGGTATTATTTTACTAAAAACATAAACATAGAGTATACTCCCTCCGTTCCGGGTAAGTTGCAACAATTTGTTATTTTGGGCATTCCACTTAAGTTGCAACAATGCCAAATAAGGAAACTCTTTATTACTTTTATAATCCTCCACTCATTCACTCTCTTTCTCCCAACCACTCATTATTCGCCACTCATTCTCTCTCTTCCTCCCAACCACTCATTATTCTTCTTTCTTAATTTTTGTGCTTCCCCATCCATGTTGCAACTTACCCGGAACGGAGGGAGTATAAAATTAGAATATGAAGTTTAATGATTAGGCACAAACATTACAATTTCATAGGAGATGTCACTCTACCCAAATGAATAGATTGCGGCAATCAATGAAATACAACTAAAAGCTTAAGAACATTGACTTGTCAACTATGACATTTATTCCGAAACAAAAAGAGTAAAAATTAATAAATTAAACTAATAATAAAAGTAAGTATTGATATCATAAATAATGTTATATCAATAACATGTTTTAATTAAAATAATTATTGAACCTATTTTTACTGCTCAATATTCACTTAAAACAAATAATAATAAAAAGGTGAAAACATCATTGCGGGTTTTATTTTATTAAAAAAAATAGGTGGAGAAAGACCGGAGAAAATGAAGAAAACACTGCTGCAAGTACTAGTTTCTAGGTAGAAATCTCCTTGAAATAAATACAAGATGCGTATTAATTTTTTTCAATTCATTATTAAAAAAAAAAAAAAACCCATATATAACTATGATAAAATGTTAATACAGAATGTGTTTACATTAACATGCACATCCACATCTAAGGGTGAGTTTGGGATTGCTTCTAATTCTCAAAAATTGATTCGTTAAAATGATTATAGAATAAGTGATTATTCTATCATTAATTTATGAATGTGTTTGAATACGAGTTTTTAGCCATTTTGACATGCGTACTATTTGAGCGTAGTCAATGTGACATGCGTACTTCATAAACAGCAAATGTGTCCTGCGTACTTTAGTTTCGTTTTCAATTTGACCTATTTCTCTAACGCCAGTTAAATTTTAACGAAACAGTCAATGAAAGTTAACGTACTAGTTAGTTTGAAGTTGATTTTCCTTTTAAGGGATTCATTGATAATTCTATAAGTAAAAGGGATGTGAAAAAAAATTGAAACATTAATATTTAAAGCTTAAAATAAATATATATTTTTATAATTTTAATTATTTTTTAACGCGTCTTAAAAAACAAATATTTGGATTAAAAATATTTAATAAATGACCAATGTATCTTAAATAATCAAAAATGCTAATAAATGAACAATTTAACCTTGTATATAATTTATTTTTCCAAAAATTCAAAAACTCAGTTTAAAAATAATAATAATTGAATTAGGAAAGCTATGGCGGCGACAGTAGCACCCATAACATACCAAGCCAACACATCCGAGTTTTTGAATTTTTTGGAAAAATAAATGATATACAAGATTAAATTGTTCATTTATTAACAGTTTTAATTATTTTAGATACATTGGTTATTTATTAAATATTTTTTAATCCAATTTTTTTTAAAGATACGTTCAAAATAATTAAAATTATAAAAATATATATTTATTTTAAACTTTAAATATTAATGTTTCAATTTTTTTGTTCACAACCCTTTTACTTATAGAATTTTCAATGTAGCCCTTAAAAAGAAAACCAATTCCAAACTAACTAGTAAGTTAACTTTCATTGACTGTTTCGTTAAATTTTAACTGGCGTTAGAAAAATAGGTCAAATTGAAAACGAAACTAAAGTACGCAGGACACATGTGCTGTTTATGAAGAATGCATGCCACATTGACTACGCCCAAATAGTACGCAGGTCAAAATGGCTAAAAACTCGTTTGAATACCACATGTCCAAAATTGATTATGAAAGATAAATTCTCAAAACATCCCTTACTCTATACTATGAATATAATAAATGCACATATAAAAGGAAGGTTTTCGATGTAAAACATTATACAAAAACAACTTTTGGAATCACTTCTGGCAAAAGCTAGGTCATAGCTGCTTCTGTCAAAACGCAGTTTTCAGCTTTTTGATAGCTTAAAATCAGAATAAGTTTTGACATCCAAACGCTATGAAAGTGATTTTGGATCTGTGAAAGTGATTATAAGCCTAAAAAAAGAACTCCCAAACTCATCCTAAATATGCATACAATCCCATCTACAACACACTACCTTGAACAGCTGTACATAGTTTCAGGCCTTGATAATTCACATGAACTATAAAACATCTCATATGAAGACCTAAAACATGATATTTATCTCAATCTCCTAACAAGAAAAGAAGGGGACGGAGGGAGGGAGGGAGATTAAGACATACGAGTAAATATATTGCATAGTCACCATTAATACAAAAAATACTCCTTCCGTCCCAAAGTGATCTTCACGCTTTCTTCAACGTTACTACGAAAGAACTTTGAGGAATGATTTTAGGTTGATTTAATTTATCCTAATGAAAATCTAAAACTTGTTGTTTATAGTATTGTTGATGGTGTATCAATAACAAATTTTAAATTTTCATTAGGATAATCAAATCAACCTAAAATCATTGCTCAAAGTTCTTTCGTAGTAACTTAAAAAAGTGTGAAGATCATTTTTGGGGCAGAGGGAGTAAACACTTAACTCAAAAAGCAATACTACACAATAACACAATAACGAGCATCTTTTCCCATCATACACACAAGTCCTTCCCACTCATTTCATTTCGTGGTTAATTTTAAACAAAGATTTAGGAAAAATAATTACTCAAAAATGAAATTCTAAACTTGTTAATGTACACTAGTATGTATGCTCACAATCAAAATTTTAGATTTTCGTTGTAATAAGTTAATTTATACTAAACTGATGGACAAAACCGATTCAAATCGACAACTAAAAAGTGCGACTATCATTCCCAGGCAGATGAGGCTTTCCTCGGGTTTGAATGTTTGATAAGTTTCACTGTCTCAGCAATAAAAGTGCCCGCGGAAGCTTAGCTTTCATTGCTATTGATCAATAACTTGAGGATGAGAGTTTTCTAGGACTTACTTATGAACTACTCAGTCTCATATTTAATTATTTTTTGTCACTTTTGACTTTTGATGGTCAATACTAGTGAACTTTGACCAAATATTAATATCAATCTATTCATCCTAGCTAAAATTTGAAAAGTGGTATTGATAAATCACCAAGTGCTTTAACAATAACAATTTGTATAATTTCGTCGTAATGATTAGATTGACATTGATATTTGGTCAAAGTTCACTTATGTTGACTATTAAAAATAAAAAGTAGCCAAAATAAATGACGGGGAGGGGAGTATCTTAAGAGAGCTACATGAGTATATACAAAAATAATTTTGAAAATTGATAATGAGGAAGTCTTGTGTGAGAGAGTCCCACACATGAGACGGGCTTCGATGAGAGAGTAAATGGGCTTGCCGCACCCCACCCATAGGCGGGCAAACCATTTACTCTCTCAATGACACCCGTCTCACGTGTGAGACCGTCTCACACAAGTTTTTATCATTGATGATTGATTATTTTTTTATGTCATTCATGTAAACTGGTCACTAGCTGAAAAAGGACCTTGATCGTTGTCTGGAAGGTCGTCTCTACCAGTTTATAGCTTCCAAGAACTTTTCAAGACAATCAAAAAACTAGTCATACTCATGTCTGTATCTTTCAGCAAAAAGATCACTTTTTCCCCTTGAACTTTTTTTATTGAGAAACATTATTAGAAAAGGTGGAATATATGTTTTTGGGACGGAGGTATTTTGGGTCAATGTGTAGCTTATCAGGTGCATACTATATGTTTAAAATCTGTTTCAGCAAAATACAAATTCAGAAGAATAATACTCTACTATCTCTTTACTCTACTAGAAACATCGGGAAAAGGGTTTTTTTTTTTTTTTTTGGGGGGGGGGGAGTCAATGAGTTCAACTTATAAGGGTTCCCTATCCCTATATGAAAATAAGGAACAAACTAAATCTATCTATATATACACACACTAACATATAAGGAGTGCATATATATATAAAGAGGCACCCGATGCACGAAGCATCCGCGCAGCGAGAGTACAAGGAAGGGCCTCTTGTGGTTGAAATGTAGACAAACCTTACCCTAAACCTTACCCAGCACAATGCAAGAGGATGCTTCTAGGACATGAACCCGTGACCTCAAGGTCACACGGCAACACCTCAACTACTGAGCCAAGGCTCCCCTTCTATATATATATATATATTACTTGGTTGTTCAGCGAACAGTTTTTGCCCTAAAAGAAAAATCGTACAACCAACGAAAAGAGATAGATAGAGAGAGAGAGAGAGAGAGAGAGAGAGCGAGAGAGAGAGAGAGATGATAAGCTACCTACACACACATGTATTCTTGCGCGTGATCGTGTGGTGGTGGGGTTAGTGAAAAGCAGGTGAAGGAAGCATGTGCTCCCACATGCATGGGGTTCTGATAAGCAGTTACCTTACCAGCATAATTTCATGGTAATCCTACGATAAGCAAATTTAACATAACATCCTGATCCACATACACAAACACACACACACACACACACAAAAAAAAAAAAAAAAAAAAAAGAGTTTCAAAATGCTTCTAAATTTTAGTTAACAGCATGATTGTCCAGAAAAAGTCTACAACAAAAAAAACGAAGCTAAAGGTAAAAAGTCAACAAGCATCAAACTCGTACAGCGTCTCTCATCGCATCTCACCCGATTCAAGCTTGATCCTAACATATGTGCCGATTCAGAGAGTGATAGTGACGTTTTCTTCACTGCAGCAAACGGCCCTCATTAAACATCTCGGAAACTCAAGCGGGTCCTACACAGAAGTGTTGTTTCATAATTTAATTTGATTCTATAATGATTTTAAGAGGGAACCTAACGGCCATCAATAGTAAAGGCTCGAGTGTATGGGTAATAGCGTTTGTCACCTGTAAACAGTATTTTTAACGCCTTCCGCGATGCCCGCCACCTGACCTTGCGCCAGGATGGCGAGCGAATTGCAGCCGTAAACTAACCGAGTCTCGGTCCTGCTCATCAAAATTATAACCTGCAAAATTGAGTTCGACTATTTTACGTTGCGCAACTAACGACTTAAATGGTGAATCTGAGGCATCAGCAAAGGCTGATACTCGGCGTTCTGGTATATAACCTCCGAAAAATGTACGTAGTATATACTCCTCCCGTCCCACAATAAGAAGTACATATATGATAACATATTGATAGTTGAGTGGGTGCTGTGTGTATGAAAAGTAAGGTAGGGGATAGTTATATGACAAGTGAATGCCATTAAATAAAGAAATGTTGATCGGACTCTCTCGCAGTACCCGGAATCTTGGCGGAGAACGGCCTTTTTTTACAGTTTGGGTAGTGTGACTTATCAATGGGAAGCCTAAAAACGAAATTTGTGCCTCTTTTTATGGGACGGGGGAGTATTATTTTAGTACATTCTATGCAGATAAAATTATTTGTATGTATTATGCAGTCCAACATTCCCTATTATCTTCTCTCAAGATTTCAATCATATAAACAACAGGGATTCCCAATGCTGGATACCAAGGACCACCCTGGTTGTCAAGCCTGAAAAGCCAACTTTAACATTTAGTATTGTAAAACGAGCAGATTCAACCAGGACATGGAAATAGCAAACCCGATGTACAGATTATAACGCCCAATGCCTCCGCAAAACAGAACATCCTTCACTTTCAGTCAAAGCCTCCACCAAGTGAAAAAATCAAACAGCATGTTGCCATACTCAACAACTCTTGCCATTTTTATTATTTTAGGTTGGCAAGATGGTAAGTTGGTATTGCACGTGCTTTCGGAGCTCAGAGGGATGGTGTACGATATGGTCAAACAACTCACATGTAACCTCTCATATTATGCAGCACGTGGCTCAAGAATTCATGAGTAGTTCTCCAAACTAGAAGATCAAATTTCCTTCTCAAACTGCCATAGGATCATCATCATTACCCAAAAAACAAACTCCGCTTCATACTTAACGGATAGAAGATAAAATCACTGAAGTCATTTAAAAGTCATGTGGCTTGATCGTTGTAACTACTTATAAAGCTTCCTTCCCAAGAAAAAATAGACTACTGGGGATTTTGACAACTACCCACAAACCGAGAGCAGCTTCCCATCTAAATGGTTATTCCAAAGAAGGTGGGAGAAAATCTGACGCTAGACTAACGGAACTGGCCTGGAAGTAGATAATACTCCCTCCGTCACAAAATAGATGTCGTTTTGAGCACTTGCACAATTTTTAAGAAATACAATTAAGACTATGATGCTTTAAACCTACTAGCAATGCTGCTTCTTCGTTTAGTTATTTCCTTTCGTTATTTTCTTTTATTGTAGCAATGCTGCTTCTTCTTTTATTTATTTCCTTTCATTATTTTCTTTTGTTGTACATTGTTATTCTCGTTGAATGTTGAAAGGATTTCAAATTTAAAGCTTCAATTGAGAAGCTGACCTTGTAGACCATACAAGTAACATATACTAGGAGATACTGAGGTACGTGGATGGCGAACTAACCTTGCAATGCATCTTTAGCGGTGGCTGCCTCAGCTGGACTTTCGAAATCAACAAAACAGAGTACCTGCAAAGTTGACAGTATCAATATTAGAATCAAGTATTGACAAACACGCACATAAAGGATCGATGCACCATCCTAAACTCACATGTCTGGACTCCTTGTTAACCAGCCGCACTTCTTTATAGCCAACAAATGGGCGAAATATATCTAGAGAGTTGGGTGAAGGAATGAAACTAGAAAGACATGAAACAAACACAACACCAGAAAATGGATTAGAACAAAAGGATACGAGCTACTTCTCTGCGTGAACAATTTGAAGGTAAACCCTCCACAAAGAGTGTATTGGTAGCATCGGGAGGCAGAGAAATCGCAGGCCTCCCGCCACCCAGTCCTCGCTCTTTGGCAGCTAATGCTGGGTCCGTACCCCCAATACCCATCATTCGAGGATCTTCAAAAGGACGACCACCAAGTCCAGCACTCGTGAGTCTAGTAGACTCACCACCACCATATGGTGGAAATTGCTGTGGCAAATAACTAGTGAATTAGAACTTGAATATAGCTACATTACGACAATGATCAATGGGTTAATATCAAAATTGAAGACATAAACATGAAGCTGGAACTACCCCGCCGCGCAGATATCGGTCATAAGATGATCCAAGGGCATCAGAATCTCTACCCATACGGGCTGGTAATCTTTCATCATCACCAGCAAAATAGTTGGGCAGGTCATGGGCACCAGGAATATCTAGAATGTCAGTCATAGTCATGCAATCAGATTAAGGTAAATAAAGCCATGACAGCATCTTTGAGAATAAATGAGCGAAGTACATAAAAGCGGGATACTTTAACGAACCAGAAAATTTTGGGGGAAACTAATTTCTCCATAAGTTATAAAAATTCATGTTTTTATAGGGTTTAGGGTTAAGTGTTTAGGGTTTAAGGTTTAAGGGTACTACTAATATTAAAAAGTGGACTTTTTATAACTTATGAAGAAACTAATTTCCCCCAAAACCTACTCTTAACGAACAATGGATTATTGCAATCAGAAAGTATAATGCAAACTGAAGTTCTATACTTCTATTCCTAACTACACTAGATACTTTTTCCAAGAACTCTACATTTTCGTTCAGTTAGAGAATCAGGATCTCTCCTCCTTCTAGTTTATAAAGAGGCATCTTTGAGAGAAGATGAGCACAATACAAAAGCAGGACTACATCAACGAACAATGGATTATAGCAATCAGAAAGCATAATTCAGACTTAAGTTCTATTCCTAAATACACTAGATTGTTTTTTCCAAGTACTCTCCAATGTCGTTTAATGAGAGAGTATGGATCTTTCCTTCTAGTTTATGATGAACGCCAAAATCAACCATTTTCGATGAACGTATAAAGAACGCCAGAATCAACCACATTTTGTAAGAAAGTCCATTTCTTTTCAACAGCTTACCGTATAAATTAGACAATGCACACTCTTGTTATTACAAAAATGTACCCACGATTAACACAAGAGGTTCATAAACACACACCAATTATCAACCTAGTCCAAGTAAATATCAAACTACATCGTGAGTCATGCACTAAGCAGGAACAATACAGCAAACCACAGGCAGAGGTACACACATGCATATGGGGCAGTTGCCCCCATTTAACTAGTAATAGTAAAAAGATGCTAGTGCAAATTTTTACAAATTTAAGCGGTTTGGTGCAATTTATGAAACTTCCCCCCATATATGTAAAGAAAAAAAATGCACTAAATTCATTTTACCCCCTTTTAATTAGTGAGAAAGATTTTGCCCCCTTTTCAGAAAAAAAAAAATGATTACTTGGGGAAAAAAGGGGGTCAAGATTACTTGGGAAAGAAGGGGGTCAAGATTGTTTGGGGAAAATGGGGGGTCAAGATGATATCATAGCACAAATTTTATTAATAATAAAGGTGGTCGAAACAGACAAAAAAAAGTTTTTTTAGTGCCAGTTTCCAAAATTTCAATGTATTAAAATGGCATTTCCTAAAAGTCAAGGGGTCAAGTGACCCCCATTCCTCTCAAGGTTTCTTGGCCACTGGCCACTGCAACAAAAGCAAAATGAAAAAGGACATGCAGGAACTAATGACCCCCCCCCCCCCCAAGTGAGTGAAGCACAAACATAATATAGAAACAAAACAGAACATTCAAACAAGAGTAGCATCAATTCTACCATGAAAATCATCACTACTTTAACTAACAAATTAGCTTCAATTACAGTCAATGCTTGTGATTCTGCTAAGCTAACATGAAAATCAAGTATCAAAATCAAGTGCACCGATTCAATTAACAACGAAACCCTCGTTTTTCTAATAAAACTAAGGGATACAACAATTACAAGCGAAAAACACGAAACCCTAGTTTCTAAAATCAACAATAGACATGCAAATACAGGTATACATAAGAGAGTGGGAGAAAGATGTACCGTAGTCAGAGCGAGGGCGCTTTCCGATGAGGGGAGGCATAGCAACCTGCTGCTGGCCCCTCCCGTCGCCGTGCCTCCAGTAAGCGTCCCCCATTACTGCTACTCGATACGGTTTGTACGGCGTCGGTGACGGAAAAAATATCCCAATTTATTCCGGTCTATTACACTTCCTCCATGTCCCTTTCTTTTCTACGCTTATTATGTTGGGCCCGCCACTGGAAAGCCCACGACCCATTCACTCGGCCCGTTATGTCCCAGCCCGTTGAAAAGATTGTTTAGAAAGATTATTAGCCCGACCGACCAGGTCCTCATAAAGGGTTGGGTAAGTTTTTAGTGAAAATCTCGAGAAAATACTTGTTTTATACTCGTTTTAATGTAAAACTTGTTTTCATCCCTTAGGGTCTGCTCCAGAGTTTTAAAAATGAAAGAAAAGAAAAGAAAAGGGAGGAAATCTAATATATTTTCCTCTATCAAGTTGCTCCAGAGTTTTTTTAATGAGGAAGTGGATGGAAAGGAAAGGAAAATTTATTAGATTTTCCCTCCTATACATTCCTCTCAAAACTGGGAGGAAATGAGAGGAAAGAAATGTAAAATCAATGTAATTTTCTTTATTTTCCTCTCATTTTATTCTAAACTCAAGAGCATAGTGAGGGAAAGTTGACTTTTTCTCTTCATTTCCTTCCTAACCCGGGAGCATATTGGAAGGATCTTACATTCCTTCTCCTCCCTTTCCTTCCCCTCCCCTTCCCTCTCCTCCCTTTCTTTTCTCTCCCTTTAAAACTCGGGAGCGGACCCTTAATGTAAAACAGAATCTCTTAATGTAAAACAAGTTTTTCATAAGACTAACTCAAGTTTTTAGGGATTTATGGGGAATAATTCCCAGATTATATGGGTTGTTAAAGATGAGAAAGTCAGTAGCCTTGATATTGGGCCCATTGGACCATGGGAACTATAATTGCAGCACTGGGCCAAAACATTCTAAATCCACCTTCCACCTTGTCAATAAACTGGGCTCAAAGGTTTGCATGAACATATTTTCAGGCCCGAACAATGACATTAATGAGCCCAAAGAAAAATAAGAACATCTTTTAATTCAATATAAGTGGATTGTACACTTTGAATGAGCTTTACAATCATGAGTCCAAAAGAGTTCCAAATTCAAAAACATGAATTTCCTGTCTATTTGATTTAACATAATCCTACAAAAAAATGGTTCAATTCAAAGAACATTCATACAAAATGTTCAGTAGGGTATTCATGTTCATATGCATTGTAATCATAGTACAATCTCTCCCCTTTCTGTATATCTCTGTTCGCTATCAGCAAAACTCGACTTTCACCATCCACATCAAATCTCACACACTTCACATTCTGTTTCTTCTTCCCGTCCCTGCACAAAAGAAAAAATAAAAATTTAACCAAGAGTTTAGTATATCCCGTGTTGTGGGACCCATTAAGGGATCATGATAAGATATGTGTCAAAAGTGCACTTACGGAGTGTGATTATTGATTCCATTGATGAACCGAGCAATGTTGCTTCTCTTGTCAGGACAGATGACAAGGCTATTTGAAGGGTCAGAAGCATAAAGAAGGGTCATCATGCTATCTCCATCATCATTTTCCCGGTTTTTCAAGTAATCAACGTCTCCAACATACTCCGTGATTATTGTCCAGTCTTTTATCAATTTATCTGCCTCTACCGTGAATCTGTTATAAGCCAGCACATTTTGTTAGTGTTTTGAGCTTTTCCTTAATTGCTCCAGTTTAGACTTTTGTACGAGTAAACTCACCCTTCAACAGGATCAAAGACGACCATAAGAGGAGGCCATTCCCCTTTTGCCATCATATTCTTGCATAAGGTCAACGCTTCTGTACCTTCTTTGGATAAAACCTGAAAAAAACAGTATCCTTAATGTTTACTACCGTTTTTAAGGTAACACAACTTGAAAGGCTTTAGGATTTAGCTCAATATAACAACTGCTTAAATTAGTTGAGCTGCCGTAGAAAAATTATTAAGTGATGTCCTAATTATGCATTATAGGACTAATTTGAACGGCCTATTGAAGCAATATACTCACTCTGTCCCAAAATGATCTTCCCATTAGACTATTCAAATTTCTTCACTAGCCATGTTTTGTTTATGCACTTTTAAGCCTGCATTGTAGAAATGGAAAGATCTTTCTGGGATAATGAGAAATAGCAAATGGGGAGATCATTTTGGGACGGAGGGAGTATATTCCTCTTATACTATTTTAACAAGCTCAAGCAAATCAAAAACAACTCTTAGTACTTCACAAATGATATGTAAACAAGCAACACATCGAGTTACACTAGAGCCAAGGAATCTGATTTCAACCTTGTTAATAACTGGGCCCGGGCCAAGCCAAGCAAAATCAGTCTGGCTAAACAGCCCTTCGCTTGTATAGCCGAGATAATAAATGTGTACTTTCAAGAAGCTTCACTTATTTATCAGCACCATTTGAATGGGTTTCATTATGTCACTGACCAGCCGAACTTATGAACTACTCCCTCCATCCCAAAACAACTTGCACTAATTTCCTTTTTAGGTGTCCCATTGATAAGTCTCATTTCCCTAAAGTGTCAATTTTTATTGTTTTTTATTCACCCTACCCCGCTTGTCATACTCACACCTCAATTGTGGGTCCCACTCTCAAATCATCATACTCACAATACTTTTGAATATATATACTCTCTCCATAATTCTTGTGCATCTCTAAAATAGTGCAAACTATTTTGGGACGGAGGGTGTACATTTGTTGACAGTTAGACGAGTTGCAGAGATTTTCGTTCGTTATGTACCTGCATTCCTCCCTGTTCGAGAGAAGAACAATTTGCTGATCGAGGGGCCATTCCAGGAATATAAGTCAACTCATTACTGAACTCAGCACCAGTTGCCATCAATGCTGTGGCAAGTGATGCCATTTGCTCTAACCTCCTACTAGGATCTTCACTTGGACTGAATGGCAGCAACTTCCTCCTCTTCTTTGTTGTCCCAAAGCTACTTGTCCGCCTTCTTTTCTTTTGCTTATCTAGAAATGAAAAGCAGTGATAGGAACATGGTCACTCTGGGGAATTATGAGGGAGGAAAGTAAGAAAAATGGGAAACAAGCATAGTTGAAAAAAGTTGGATCTGTTTTGTACCTTGGGCTAGCTTTTGATTTGATTCTGAGGACCTCTGAATGCGGAAAAAATCAATAATTTTGGTTTGAATTAATGGGAAACCTGCATAAAGAAAAGGAAAATGGACTTTACTAGCGAGTACTATAGCAGAATTTCATGGCTAATGACTGTCTAATATCAGATACAAGATTACAGCGAACAATTTTCTAGACATGCCAAAGCGTAAAGCAATAACCTTACAATCCACAAGCTTTATCCCTAAATCATCAAACTCAAATCATTAATGGAAGATCTTAAGAATACTCCTTGATCTGATAACATACAGTGAAATTCCAATAAGAACACTATCAATTATGCTACAAGTTTTCCATCACCCCACCACAATCAGTCCCGAGATATAAATAAGGGTAGCTATTTTCATCATTAGCAAATCCATTTTAGAACCCTAATTGCTTTAAATTAGTCATATAACGTGATCATAAAATGCATTTGATGTAAACCAGAACCAGTTCATAAATTGATTTCTTTTTGTCCAATTTTAACAATACATCGAATTCAAATTCTAACTATCTTATAATCTAGCTCAAGTCTCAAGATAGCAGCTTCAACACATTCAAATGACAGTAAAATCAAGCAATTCTTTAAAATTAAAAGAATCGAAGCAAATCCAAAAACTACAGTCGAAAACAAAATTGAGATTAAATAAAAATAAACGTTATAAAGAAGAAATTTAATTACTTGAGGGCTTCTTCTGATGAGATGAGCAAGAAGGGCATAACCATGAGCTTTTGGGGACAGATACCAAAATGGGTCTGAGGCAGAAGAGGTGGAAACCTTTATCGCACCGGTCACAGAGAAGAAGCTCCGCCGCGAATTCGCCGGACCCACACTCCTCACAGCAGACGTCATTGTAGCTACCTCTCTTCGATTTGGGTTTTTTCTTCGACGGAGATTTTGAGGAGAATGGTTTTTGAGCTTGGATCCTC
The DNA here is from genome assembly GCA_026119855.1 of Campanula takesimana. Classification (NCBI taxonomy): domain Eukaryota; kingdom Viridiplantae; phylum Streptophyta; class Magnoliopsida; order Asterales; family Campanulaceae; genus Campanula; species Campanula takesimana. Next base: position 566,690 of record JAOWBW010000026.1, read on the forward strand.
CGTCTAGCCGCCACTTCTGGCTTAGAAGCCATGGATTATGACTGAGGAGGAGGAAATTGAAGCTGAAATGAGAGAAGGGGAATAAATCCGGAGGTTGGAGAGGGGGGTGGGAGTAAACCAGCTGCCGCGAATCGCTTTTATGGATACCACGATGAATTTGTTTCGCGCTCTAATTACATTGACTTTGGCGCCAAGAGTAGGTGCTGTGAATTTTGTTGCTAGAAGTCGAAAAGATACATTAAGCCCCTCGTACTATTTATATTTAGAATAATGCTAGGGACACAGAAAAATCATAAAATCTTGCTCACAAAATTTTAGGCGTAATGATTTAATTGTTGTTTTTAATTAGAGTGTGGTGGGTCCATTAACGATGCAACAAATAAAATACCGTCACCTCATTTTGTAAGCAAGATTATGTGACCTTATTTTGTAGCCCTAGCATTGCTCTACTATTTATTGGTTGCATCGATAATGGACCCGCCACACTCTAATTAAAAACACTAATAACATCATTACACCTAGGATTTTGTGAACAAGTTTTTATGAATTTTTTTGTGCCCCTAGTATTATTTTTTGTTGTTTTCTGCCATTATATTTCTTATATCTTTGATACTCGCTTTGTCCCGTAATAATAGTTTTATTTTACAATTCAAACATATTAGTAGTATCTTTTTTATTTTTATTACTATTCTTATTGAAGTCTAAATATTACTCCTAATAAACTTTCACTTGCTACGGTCATCTATCACTCACTAGATTCATCGCAAAGTTAAGCTTGAAAGTTCAAACATGTTAACATACTAACTTTATAAATCAGACTATCTTTTGGGATAAACATAAATAAAAATTAGAACATTAATTTTACAAAAACTACTTTATTGAGATAAACATAAATAAGGATTAGCATTTTGTGACAAAGTGAGTATATTTTGTATATTTCCCATTTCATTCCTATTTAATAATGATTTTTTTAAGCAAACGATAAATTCTTAATTCTATTTCATTTACTATTAAAAAAGAGATGAAACTCCACAAAGGTCGGAGGCTCACCCCAAAATTTAATAGTAGTTCCAACTCCTAACCTATTACGACGACAAATCCAATCTAAATCTTGAGATGTTTGGATTCCTCTCCAAGTAGAACTTGGACACTGCTTCAATTCGGCATTCAAGAAATTCCCCCTAAAATAGGATATTGCGTTGAGCACTTCATATGTAGAATTCAGGTTGACGAGAAATTGTCTACCGGCAATCTCAAAATTGACGAACAAGCCTTGTACGGTTAAAACATTGGCATTTACTACATTGTGAGAAGATATAAGAATCATCGCACTTGCAAATCTAAACAACAACAAACACACAAAGAAATGAACAACGACTCTTACAAGGGAGAGAATACAATGGCTCTTATAAAAGGAGAGAATTTTATTTTTGAAAAACAATCAAAAAGTAAAAAATCACTCTTAATTTAAACTTTAATCATTGAAATTCTTCAATGATTAAAGTTTAAATTAAGAGATAAAAAAATCAAATTAAGTTTAAGAAACAAAGAAGAAGAAGATTGTTGAAGTATTGGATTGGATTGATAGGGATGAACTTGTTGTCAAAATCAGAAAAGACAAGTTGAGAGAGAGGAAGAAGATGGAAGTTGAGAGAAGTTTTTAACTTTATTAAAAAAAGTTCCTATTTAATAATGATTAAAAAAATGTTTTCACACATAAATTAATAAAAATTTAAGAAATAATATTGATTGCTTTCAAACAAAAAAAAAAGAATCTTGTTTGTTTGAATAATACACTTGAGATTATACATATTCTTCAATTATTATCCATTTAATTTTGATTACTAAGTTGAGTACTGTGGCTCCAAGATCCAACTGTTTCCTTGCTTTTGGCAAAGTCAAAGTCGGAGAAATGCAATTCCAAAAGAAGACTACAAAATCTTGCTCATAAAATGAGGTGATGATATTTTATTAGTTGTATCGATAATGAACCCGCCACACTCTATTAAAAAACACCAATAAAATCATGACACCTAAGATTTTGTAACTTTTTTGTGCCCCTGGTATTATTCTTCCAAAAGTAACAAAAGAAATACGGTACCTTCATTTTTGTAGCATTTCTCATTTTCTGACTTTTTTTAACATTTCTTTGGGTTAATGACGGATTAGGGCCTGAACTCCAGGGGGGCCGTCTAAAAGGGGCCTGTTTTTTTTTTTTTTTCGCTAGATCAGGGCTAAATATCATAATTTTTCGGCAGTTAAGGGCTTTTTGATGGAAATCGTTAGAAAAGCCATTTAAATCGCATGTGCCTCGCACGTGATCATAAAAATGGATGGATTTGTAATGATATTAGTTAGTAAGGGCTTTAGTGAAATTTTGAAACTCAAATGTTTAAAAATGAAATAAATATTTTTTCTAAAGAAATAATCCTTTTTCTAAATAAAAAAGTATATAATAAAATAATTAGTTATCGTATATAAAATAAATTTATTAAAAAAATCAAAATTATTATACAAATTAATCTAATAGCTATATTAAATATAAAAGGATTTAGATTATTTTCTAAATAATAAATTTAAAATAAAGAAAATTGTAAATAAATTCAAATTTTATTCTATGAACATAATAAATTACTTTTTACATTCACCAAATTTAAAACAACATAAAGTAATTATCACCATTTACAAATATATACTCCCTCCGTTTTTTTAAGCTGTTCACACTTTGCTCCGGGCACTAGTATTAAGGAAAAATATTTTATATTAGTAGTTGAGTGGGTGTTGTGAGTATGAAAAGTATGATGTGATATGTGAGTGGGGTTGGAATTGTAAGTGGGATAGTTGTTGTGAGTAGTATGACAGGTGGGTCCCATTGAATAAAGAATAATATAAACCTTCATTTTTGGGAGTCTGAACAATCAAATGGGACACCCAAAATGGCAAAAAGTGAATAGACTAAAAAGACGGAGAGAGTATATATATATATATATACTCCCTCCGTCCCTAAATAAGTGTCCATTTTCAAGAAACTTTTGTCCCAAAATGAGTGTCTTTTTTAGCATAACTTTGTTCCTAAATGTTTTTTTTCGAATTTTTTTTCCCGGTCTCTTTATACGTACAAAACAAAAATTATTAAAACATTTCCCTTTTCATCATCTTCCATGAACACCCACCCATCCTCCACTTTAAACCACCATGCCACCACCATCTAACAACTCCACCGCTTAGAACCACCATAGCTACCACCGGCCGCCACCAACCACCCGTTGTAACTACCACAACCACCACCGAAAATTAACAGAGAAATCAACCCAACAAAATCAAACACACACTCACACACAAACTGAAACACATTCTCAATCAAACACATTATGTGTAAAAATTCACCGGAATCTGGAAAATTCGGGAGAGATGGATCAATCATTCTCCGTCAGTCACGCCGCCGCCTCCTCCTCCGCCACTCCTTCCTCGCTCCTCTCCTCCACCTCCGTCGCCCCTCTCCTCTTCTCCACCATCGCTTCCGTCCTCTCTTACCTCGCCTCCTCCCGCCCTTCCCCTCCTTCCTCCCCTCCCCCTCCTTCACCCTCCGCCTCCCAATTCTCCGTCTCCGCCACGCATCTGGGCCGAATTCTGGAATCGCTCCCCAGTCCGACAATGAGTTTTGGGAAAAATAAAAAATCATCAAGTTTGGGGCAAAATTAAATCTTGGTTTAAAAATAAAATCTGAGAATGGTGAGGGAGTGGATGAATAATATTTGAAGGGTGTGGGCGTGGTCAGAGGTGAGGGAGTGATGGTCGGCGTTGGGCAGGAGAGAGGAGAGGAAGATGATGCGTTGGAATGAGAGAGGGAGGGGAAGATGATGCGTTAAATGGGGAGAGGAGGGGTAGGGTTTTGTTTTAGATTTAACCATTCAAATTTTAAAATTTACAGTTTGACCCTTTTTGACAAATTTTCATTTCAATTTCATCCATTTTTATGATCACGTGCGAGGCACATGCGATTTTACTGACTTTTCTAACGATTTCCGTCAAAAAACCCTTAACTGCCGAAAAATTATGATATTGAGCCCTGATCTAGCGAGAAAAAAATCTCAGGCCCCTTTTAGACGCCCCCCCCCCCCCTAGAGTTCAGACCCTAATCTATCATTAACCCCATTTATTTAAAGAGATTTGGACCCATAAACCCATAAGAACCTATGGGGAAATGAAAATTCCAAATAAACCCTATCTAGTTAAAGGACAAAAATACCCTCCCCTATTTCCTCCCTGTCCAGCCCAGCGCCCCCTGCCTTACAGGCCCCAGCTCATTTATTGATCCAACATTTTGCTATGTTCACTCCTTCCTGAAAAATCAAAAGAAAATACCAATCAAAGTATGAAGAGTGAGAGACTTGAACTTGCAACCAACCATGTACACTAAACCTTAACCACCGAGACAAACACTCTTATATGTTCAGTTTGTAATAAACACAATTAATATTATTTGCTCAAATGCAGTCAAACTCTCATAACTAATATATAAAACCAATTCTCCTCTATAGTTAAAGTATAAAAGTCATTTTTTTTTCAAATTGCTATTTTTTGATTAAAAAAATTAATATCATTTGGTCAAATTCAGTCAAACTCTCATAACTGAAATATAAGACCAGTTCTCCTCTTATAATTAAAGTATTAGAGTAAAAAAAAAAAATCACTGTTTTCATTTTTTAATAAAAAATAAATTCATAATATTTGGTCAAATCCGATCAAGCTCTCATAACTGACATATAAGACAAGTTCTCTTATAATTAAAGTATAAGAGTCTTTTTTTCACTTTAAATAAATTAATATTATTTGGTCAAATCCGGTCACACTCTTATAACTTATGTATAAGACCAGTTCTCCTCTTATAATTAAAGTATAAGAGTCATTTTTTTTTTCACTTTGTCCATTTTTTAATTAAAAATAATAATATTAATTGGCCAAATCCGGTCAAACTCTTATAATTGACGTATAAGACAAGTTCTCCTCTTATAATTAAATGTACAAGAGTCATTTTTTCACTTTTTCCATTCTTTAATAAAAAATAATAATATTAGTTGGTCAAATCCAGCCAAACTCTTATAACTGACGTATAAAACCAGTTCTCATCTTATAATTAAAGTATAAGAGTTAATTTGTTTTTCACTTTTTCCATTTTTTAATTGAAAATAGTAATATTATTTGTTAAAATCTAGTTAAACTCATATAAATGACGTATAAGACCAGTTCTCCTCTTATAATTAAAGTATAAGAATCATTTTTTTTTCACCTTTTCAATTCTTTAATATAATAAATAAATAATATTATTTGGTTAAATCCGGTCAAACACTTATAATTGGCGTATAAGACCAGTTCTCCTATACTAAGATATAAGACTAAAATTGCTCTTATACCTAAGGTATACGAGTATTTTTTATTAATGTTGACTCTAATTTTCGGTCAAACTCTTATAAATATTGTATAAGACTAACTCGCCTCTTATAGTTAAAGTATGAGAGTCATTTCTTTCACATATTTTAACATAAATGAAATAAAAATTTATTTCTTTATTAATGTTGATTCTCCTATTTGGTCAAACTCTCAGAGTTAGTGTAAAAGATCAACTCACTCTTATAGTTAAAGTATAAGAGTAATTTTTGTTACATACTTTCACAAAATAAATAAATAAAATTATTTTTTTTTAATTAATGTTGACTCTCATTCGGTCAAAAAAAAATTAAAAACATGTTATTCTTAAGAAAATTACGAACACATACTCCCTCCATCCCAGCTTACTTGACACATATTTCCATTTTGGTCCGTCCCAGCTCACTTGACACTTCCCCAAATAGCTTACTTTTTATAATTTTATATTCACTATACCCTAACACTCATTCTCCCTTCATTTCCACCACTCAATTCATTCAACCAACACTACTATTTACCCAACTCATTTCTCTCTTCATTTTCTACCACACATTTTCTTTATTTTATTTTTTTTCCTCAGTTATTGTGCCAACGTCTTGAGTGTCAAGTGAAGTGGGACAGATGGAGTATTAATTATTACTACCTCCATCTCAAAATAAATATTTAAAAATATTTAATTTTTTTCTTGATTAAGTGCAAGTTTAATTTTTTTTTTCCCAGCATTCGTGTGGGACGGACGGAATAATATTTTTGTAGAAACCAAGCTCTAGATCTCAACAAATCTGGTGAAGATGAAGTCTCAAAAGTAGATCTAGGCAGGTAGACAGGATCACGTGTTGTACGGAAGGGTAATTTCGGAATCATGAATTTCATTAAATGGCTGGAGATCACGCGTTGCCCAGGCCCGAAAAATAAGTTGGGTTTTAGAGGAATTTTAATCTGGGCCTCTATTGGAAAATGGGTTTTTGGATCTCAGCTGGGCTTTTATGGAGAAAGGATCTGGGAAAAGGGCCTTGTGGAATTATGCCATCTTTAAATGTGAAAATGGTATTGTTGTCAAACGATGTCGTATAATAGTCATCCCGCCCGGTTACACAAAAAAAAAAAAAAAAAAAAATGGTTGGACCAAGTTTATAAAAGAAGCGGTTCAAATTCAACCAACCCCTCCCCTACCCACTGCACAGTCCTGAGCGTTGACGACGACGACGACGACGGAGGATTACGTCGGCTTCGATGATCGTTCATTGCTGAAGCTGATTCCATCAACGCCGTTAGATGCCGAAATTAAGCCGGAAGTGGACGCTCTACAGCCGTAAACACCGGTAAATTCACTTTATTTCATCTTTTTTTAATGCCGGAACATGATCCATCAAAGTAATAGGTTAAATACTTGAATTGCGAACCAATTTATCATGTAGTAGCTTGTAATTTTCGTTCATGTTCATTCATTCCAAATACTGTTAAAATTATGCATGCATTCGGTTGATGTTCTATTTTTTGGACTGACGGTCGCCCAATGCTAGCGCCGTCAAATTGGAAGAACCGGGGGAATGCATTGACTGGATTTCGGCACTCCCGGAGCCTATTATTCATCATATAATCTCTTTTCTTTCTGCAAGAGATGTGAAGGTAATCAGTGCTTTGTCTAAAACATGGTATCGGATTACCTCATCTTACCCTAATTTGGATTTTGATGAATCCATTATCATGATTGGGTTGAGATCTTATCACGGAGTTTCGCATTCGGAAGTGGAGGATCATCCAAATGTCAGTGGAAATTATGTTACTGAAGCACTGAATAGGTTTCACCGGGATAATCTTCAGCCAATTCGTAGATTCAGGGTTCATATAGCTCTCCTCCATTATAGATTGGTTCCACTTTTGGATAATTGGATTGGATTAGCTTTTGAACACGGAGTTGAGGAATTTGATCTCGACACCAGAACTGGTGAAACTAATTTCTACAATCAGCCTCAATTAGTGTTTTCATCCAAATCGATCAAAGTAGTCAAGTTAACGCGGTGCAGCTTGATGCACTCCTTCCCTAGGGACAGTATCACCAAATGCAGTGCAGCTCGATTGCAGAAGCTATGTCTCCAGTGGGTGGAACTGGATGAATATATTTTGAGGTCTTTAATTTCCAATTGCCCCTTGATCGAGGAATTATCTATTTATAGATGTCGGGGAATAAAAAGGATTCAGATTTCTCATCTGCTTAAACTTAAACTTTTGGAGGTTGAATGTTTTACGAGTATTGAGATGGTTGAAGTTGTCGCACCAAGCCTTCAACATCTCTCAGTTATCATCTGTAGTAATCAGCCACCGCAAAAGATAAGCTTGCTTGAATTTCCATGTTTGACAGACTTAATTTTGGTTGGTGTAGAAATGGATGCCATATGGTACAAAGACTTCCTATTCAGGCTTCCCTTCCTCCGTAATTTGAAGTTAAGCAACATATTTCTATTGCAAAGGCTTGAAATATCGAGTAATAGCCTCAATAGGCTTACTGTTAGTGGATGCAACCTTGGGGAGCTTGATGTTGATGCTCCTAATTTGCTGTCATTCCGATTTTGTGGCGGACCCAATACTCTAATCTCGTCAACGTATGCTGTAGGCAAGTGGGAAGCTTCCATTGATAATGGTTGGAAATCACCGCTCGACATTAGTTTTTTCATCAATTTGAGGGGTTTCATTTTTCACGCCAAACAGCTTATCTGTTTGGATATAAGTCTTCAGCATTGTGAGGTAAGCCTAAAGATGCATATTGTCAGTTTACTCTTGCATTTTCTGTATGTATTACTCTTAACTCCATTATATTCATGCTTGCTTCTAATGGCTTCTGAAGGTTTCTTTCGACGAACTAAAAGAAAGAGTTGCTCAACCAGTTCCCGATATTGAGCACTTAAGGCTGCATGCATTTACAACATCATCTCGGAGTTATCTTAATATTTTTGATTGCTTGCTTTGGAGTTGCCATCCTCACATCCTATCCCTGAAAGTAGATCCCAGAGAGCGAACCAACATTATGCAGGTAATGAGGTGTATTTCTTGTGTTTACGACCTGAATTTTCAATACTGGAGTTCAGGAAACTTTTCTGGTTACTGATAGTAATTTTCTGTGAAATGAAAACTTTGGCAATTTGACTTCTTTGAGGAGCTTGTACAAATTTTCAAAACAAGCTTCACAAGTTTCTTACTATGAGTTCGTAATATGAAAGGCGATAGGTTCCTTTACAGCTTAATGGAGTACTAATTTCTTGAATCTGTAGTAGTGTACGTAATGGCGCTATAGTTTACTGAACATTTTTTGTCTAGTAATAACTTGTTTTCAATAGTATTATACTGGAAACAAGACTGGCTGGTCTATCAATTATTATCTGAAAAATCTACCGTATAAATTGCCTTACCCAAGCAAAAGAGAAAATTAACAAGTTAATAAACTGATTGTTATTTTTTCCTTTACTATGTCATGTGCACAAAGAAACAGCTTCACAACGAACTGTAGTGTTATGCAAGAATTATACGCTCGAGTTTCATAGCTAATTTCTTATTCATAGTACGGTAAGAGAATCCAGGATCGTTTCTAAATTTGTCTAAATTTGTCTACTGATGGTTGAATAGCATTGACATTTTGGACTGTTACTACAGTTTGTACGCAATAATATAGTCAACTGGAACCGTTTGGTTTGTTTTACACGACGAAGAGTTGGAAGTTGGCTTCATCATCTGGAAGAGGTGACAGTTGTGGGACCTGACGGAACTGAATATCAACTGCCTTCGACTGGAAATAGTTCTTCTTCGCAAACTGATTCATGGGTTGAAATCAAATTTAAGTTTGAATGGTGAATTGTCTTTGTCAGGTACACTTCCTTTCCAGTTGCACTTTCATTATATTTCATATAGCTATTAGCAGGCTTCATGAAAAGAGGACTTCTCATATTATTCATTTTTACTATTGACAAGCTTTGATACGTTATGGTATGTTGCATAATTTTCAGTAGCGAGATTTGTAATTTTTACATGTTCGGTTGAATGAATGTAGACGTTAAATGAAAGCATTAGAAGTGTAACGGGGTTTCGATTTTTTAGAAATCAATCAACTGTGACTTGATTATGTGTCCTTAATCCTTCTCTGTGGATGAAAGTCTGAAGCGACCTTTGGCAAAGGGGATAGTTTGTGCCATTTTAATACCATACCTACTTTGTGAACTAAAATCTTTGGCTTTGCAACTCGAATTATCTTCTTTTACCAGCAACTGATGAGTTGGGAACGCGAAGAAACCAATTCTGGTGGTGCTGGCACGTCTCTGTCTGGGTGGGAGTGAGCCACATTGTTTTCAAATTTGCTCTTGATCAATCACACATTTGAAAGTATTTTGATCACTCATTTTGGCTGAATACTTCCTCCGTCCCATAACTATGTGCACAAATTGATAACTATGTGCACAAATTGCTATTTGAAAGTATTTTGATCAATCAACCTACTATTCTCTACCCCACGTTCTCTCTCTTAGTTCACTTTTCACACTCACAACAACTATCAACCTACTATTTATCCCTTAATTCCCGTGCAAAACACATTTTGTGCACATAGTTATGAGACGGAACGGAGGAAGCATTTCTTATCATGGAATGAGGGGCTCCTATAACATATTAACACTTAGAAAGAAAAAAATAAAAATTACTAACATTAGAAAAAAAAGGTACCATTATTATGAAACTATAATGAATTCATAATAATGTAGATCAACAGCAATTAGCAACCAAAAACAAGGCTAAACATTACAAAAGAAACACCCAACTGTATGATATCTTAACCAAACACCAAAACAATTTCTCATAAAACAATTGAACAAGAGAAAGAGAAATATTCGACAAAATCAATTAGTAATGACAACATTTTTCATATTATTTTTCTCCATAAAACTTTGAACAGAATTGACACAGCCTCACAGCCAATTCGCGGAGATGAGAAATAGGTACCGATCACCGGGATCAGACGGGAAGGGATTCAACGGAGGCGGAGGTGGTGCTGTGGGTAGAAGATGATTCCATGTTCATCTGAAAAGTGGTGAGCATGAGAGGGCGATCCTTGGCTTCTTCTTCGTTTTCGTCGTCGCTATCGGATGTGTTGAGATTAACACAAGAGCAACGTTCGAGGGAAGCGAAGAATGCGGAGGCGACGCTTGTCCCCACCCATGTTGCCACCCCTTCTAAATTTTCCATCTTCTTCTTTCGTTCGGTCGGTCGCCGGTAAGTGATCGGCGAAAGGGCTTTTTTTTCAGACGGATAAAAAATTAGCCCTAGGAGAGAGAAATTGGGGATTTGGGGGAATCGATCTGGTTTTTGGGAGAGGGAAGGTGAGTGCCTGAGTTGGTGCGTGAAAAGTCAGCGACACCCAACCACGTCATTACTTTGAAAGGGTCTTTATCTGATTTCTGAGTTAGGTGGTGTTTTTTTTTTTTTTTTTTTTTTTTTTTTTTTTTTTTAAGTGTTAAGTCCTGAAATCTGAATGCATATCTGAATTGATAAGAGGTAGCGTTTGAAAGCTGATTTCTGAATTATTCAAACTGTTTGATTATTCGTCTGAATACACATCTGAATTTAGGATTATGACATTGAATGAAGTAGAAAAATGACGTGAATAGTTGTTTATATAGTGTTTTAGTTGGATATCTTTAGAATTATGAGTTTAAGAAAAAATATAAATTGAAAAAAAATCATTTTAGAGGCAAATCAGACTTCATTTTAGGTCTGAACATTAAGAGGCAATTCAGACTTCATTTTAGGTCTGAACCTGAAAAAAAAAAAACAGACTTAATGCCTTAAGGTCTGACTCTCTCAGACATTCACCCCATTAAGTGGCTCTGAATGGGAAAACAAACCAGGCCTTATACTATTTCCCAATTTGATTTTGATTTACAAAAATTTAAGAAAATAATGACTTTTTCAGCCAAAGAAAATATGACTTAGTTTCAAGTAAACTGATATTAAAATTATGTGAAAAACTGAGAAAAATGTGTTTTTCCTTAAGTTCATGTAATACGTGTCTTTAAAAATGTGGCAGTTGCATTTTTCTTAATAAAGGGGAAGTTGTTTTAAAACAGGCGGTGATATTTTTGTAAATAACTGACGTATGTCGTAAGTGTCAATGTAATGACTGACAATTTTTAACACTACTAAAGGCACTTATGAAAAGTATCAGTTTCAATTTAAACACTACTAAAAGCATTTATGATGCTTGCCAGTTATTTAGAAAAATGTCGCCGCCTGTTTTAAAACTAACGCCCACGTGTTTTGAAAAAACACGTTTTCCAATCTTTAAAGAAAAACACGTTTTTCATGAAACCTACTCTAAAATTATTACTACATGGTTTTATTTTCCTTCAATTTATATTATAGAAAGTAAGAGGACAAAAATGCATCTCTTTCTTTCAATTGTTGGTCTTATAAAAAAATATTTTGAACATAAAAGAAAAACTAATTTTTATAAGCGCCGTCTGCAACTTATTTTTTCGAACTCTTGGCACCATCGTAAATAACAACTGAAACTTATTCATTTAAACCTGCAGTGGCACAATTGTAGATAATCGTTACTTATTAACACACCGACACTAACACCAATTGTCATTTTTTTAACACTACTACTGGCATACACAACATAATCTGGCACTCAACACGCTAAACACTAATACTAGCAATTAAAAACAATTACATTGGCGCCGCCAATGTGAGTGACAAAGAGTGTTAGTTCATGCGTTGTTTAGTGTCATGGCTTCTTCAGTCCTGAGAACTCAAATTTCTCGCTACTTCTCCCTCGACTACAGCAAGCTCGCGACTCTAATAAAAAGGACTAGAACCGATGGTAGCTCCTCGGATGAGTCTTGTCAGTAGATGTGTTATTGAGTGCCAATGCATGTTTATAAAGAGTATCAATACATGTGTTAAATAGTATTAATGCATGTATTAAAAGAGTGTCAATATTAGTGTTAAAAGAATGTCAATGTTAGTGTTAAACGAGTGTCACTAGTTGTATTAAAGAGTGGTAGTGTGAAAGAGTATCATGGATAATGTTAAAGAGTGTTAAGTTGCGTTAATAACTTCTGATCATTTGCAAAAATGTCACCTTAAAAAATTTCCGGTTAACAAGCTGCATTTAGTCATTAGCCGAGTACCTGTAATTTAAAGTAAACCTTTATTATTTTTAGGGATGGTAAATTTTTCTAGTTTGAGTATTCATCAACATGTTACCACAAGGGTCTCTTTATACATGTTAAACCTAACAAGTAACAACAGACTCCTTGTAAATGATAAACCTAATAACGTTCATTTTTGTTGGCTTTAATGATACTCTTATGTAATTGTTGTAAGCTTGAATTTCTTTATTTAAATTTGTTTGACGCTACACAATACGATAGTCGACTCCACGACTACACATATCTCAGAAGTTGAAATGCAAACTAGACAACGACATTTAAAACGTGTGCTACGCAGTGTAAAACATGTGCTACATAATGTAAAGTAAAAAAATGTTTCACGTTCTTAATTTTCGTTTTATATGCAGTACTAAAGAATTTACGTCACATTTTAGTACAAAAACGAGTTTTTATATTCGTTCAAAATATTTTACTTTATGTAGCACACGCTTTATTTTTCGTTGTCTGGTTTTCACACTGGAGCAGTTCCAAATCTCAAATATCTCGAACAAGAAACTAGGTGGTTGAAACCTAGGCTAAGGCACTAGCCTATACCTTGCTTTTAACCCCCAATTTTGAAAGACAAGAAGTATAGGACTTGTTTACAACCCTAAATTTGGTTGTTGGCACTTGAGAGTGAGCTGCCATTCCTTCCCCCCATCAACAGATATTGGGTAAATAGCACATTAGTGTCCCAAAGTTTTATATGAGTTGCAACTTAAGCCCTAATGTTCCAATTTTGGTAATTTGGTGCCTAATGTTCACATTTTGTGGCAAAATAAGTCTTTTTTGGATGATAATGAATGGAAGCTAACAAAATTAATAGAAAATCTAACGAGCTTTTTGAAACTTGCATTTCTTACCCATAAAACTTCAATAATTATTTGTGTTGACCCCAATTTGATAAAAACTTTACAACTCCTAAAATTATATATATATATATATATATATATATATATATACACACTATATATATATATATATAGGTAGGTGCTCAAATGAGAACCTAAATATCGTGAGAACCGTGAGAACCAATCATAACCATTAGATTAAAAAAAAAATTCAAGGGTCCATATGTTAGATACAATTGATACACTTAGATACATTACAAAAAATTCGATATTACACTTGGATACAATAGGTTAATAAGTATTGTATCTAAGTGTTGCACTTGGATACACTATGTTAAAAACTAATGTATCCAATTGTTTATCGAAAATTAACTAATGTATCCAAGTGTATCCAATGTATCTAACATCTGGACCCTTGATTTTTTTTTTTCTAATCTAATGGTTATGATTGGTTCTCACGGTTCTCATATAAAATGGTTCTCACGGGAGCGCGACCCTATATATATATATATTAATAAAAGAATTTATATATTATTTAACCCAAAAAAATAATAAATATCAAAGTAAAATATTGTTTATCATTTAAAATAATATTTTTATATAGCAGTGAAAATTATAAAAATTCCTTACACTAAAGTCATTTATATTTCTAATTCCTTAAGTAAAGGGATAAAATTATGTTTAAAAAAAAGTAAAAGGGCTAAATTTAGATATTAGTTCATAGATAATAGCCTTAAAAAACTTCTTTTAACCTGAATTTGCTTGAAAATTAAAATTTAGTTTACTTTTATTGGTATGATTATATTTTATTAAAAAAAACACTTTTATAAGTATGACTAAAAATGATTATTCAAACTATCACGAAAGTTAAAGTTTAATGTACTTTTATTAGTATGATTTAACATTATCATTTGAAAAGACCAAGAAAAATAAAAGCTTTCAACAAAAAACAATAGAAATGCAATTTTAAAGAAACTCGTTAAATTTTTTCGTTAGCTTCCATCCATGACCATCCAAAAAAGACCCATTTCACCAATAAAGGTGAACATTAGGCACCAAATTGCCAAAATTAGAACATTATGACCTAAATTGCAACTCATATGAAACTTTGGGGCACTAATGTGCTATTTGGCCACCACAGATATTCCAATCTCTTATGCAAGTCATAAATGACAAATGCTTAATTCTTATTTCCAGCAATACCCTTTGAACTTTAAACAAAAAAGATTGCCTTAGGGGCTGTTTGGTAATTTAAACCTGAGTACTATGTACCCTTTGTTTGGGTCGGGTCGGGTCGGGTCAGTGAATCAATGAATTTGGTCCTCACTTCTCCCCTCCATTATATCATCTCATCTGTACATAGTTCCCATTTATAACCATATCATCTGTTCCAAGGTCAGTTGCTCCTCCTCCACTCATACACCAAAATAGAAAGAGAGAGAGAGAGAGAGAGAGAGAGAGGGAGAGAGAGAGAGAGAGAGAGGTTTTGTTCTTGAAACATTTGGGCTAGATCCTTCATTGTAATGTTTCTTGCTCAAATGAGTATTCCAACAACAGGTTGTAGTGTTGTACGGCACAATCCATGCACATATGCCTAGGCTGCTGTTCCTGGGATGTTCATTTGAGCAAACAACATTAGAAGTGAAGGTTACGTATTGGAGCTACCATTCACACTTCACAGTCAAGAATTCAGCCAAGTGATTTTCTTTCTAACTTTATTTGCACTTATTGGAGCTACTTTTTTTTTTTTTTTTTTTCCACATATGATGAACTACAAGCTATACAAGTCTTTCTGGAATGGAGGGGGGAGTATTACCCCCTCGCCCCAAAATTATATTCACACTTTCTTTGTCATTACTACTAAAGAACTTTGAGCAATAGTTTTAGGTTGAGTTAGTTATATATTAATGAAAATCTAAACTTGTAACTGATAAACCATCAAGAACATTATCAATAACAAGTTTTAGATCCCTCTCATTAGGATAATCAATCAACCTAAAATTATTGCTCAAAGTTCCTTCGTAGTAACATCAAAATAAGTGTAAAGATCATTTTGAGACGGAGGTAGTACATATTTATCTTTTTATCTTACTGTGTGATTTGGTTTCTTATACTCCCTCTGACTCAGAATGATAGTCCCCCTATTTTCATGGGTTTTACGAAGGAACTTTGAGTAATAATTAAGGCTACTTTAAATTATTCTAATGAACTTTTTGAAATTGTTCTTGATACACCATTATAAATACTATTGATATCAATTTTTAGATTCATATTAACATAATTATAAGTAGCATTTATAACAGCTCAAAGTTCCCTCGTAGTAACAACGAAAAAATGTGGACTATCTTTCTGGGACCAAGGGAATTTAATGAAATAAAAATTCTCACTATGTTTTCTAGGCCATGGAACATATATACAGTGATTGAGATGAAGCCTCATGAAGGGATTTGAGAAATGAAGAAGGCTAGAAAGCAAGGATGATGGCCTAGAGATGGATTTGGCACCGGTCCTGCATTAATTGTGAGCATGGTTTAATGCGGCTTTATATCATCTTGAAACTTCTATGTATTTTACTTGGTTAAATGTTTTTGTAAGGACTATTATACTTGATTGAGAGACACTTGTCTTTCCTTTTGCATCATGATATTACTAAGACAAAATGACTTATACTCTCTCCGTCCCAGCTCACTTGAGACTTTTTGACCAAAACTGATCAACTTAAGGTCGGTTTGACCAACACTTTATAGAAATATTTATGTTCCAAAAAACTTTTTAAAAATTGTTATTGAGAGGATTTTTAATGGTGGTCATTTTACATTTTTTTAATTTTTGTTCGGATCATAAATATTTCTATAAAGTGTTGGTCAAACCGACCTTAAGTTGACCAGTTTTGGTCAAAAAGTCTCAAGTGAGCTGGGACGGAGGGAGTATTCATAAACATTGGTGCAACGTGAGACTATTTGAACCATTGTTAACTGATAATAAACACTTTCACATGCCCCATGTATTTTTAACCCTGTTTTGGCTTCCCACAAATCTCGAATAATTTTCACATGCCCCATGTATTTTTAAGGTTGGGATTCACATTTCTCACTCCTTTTTCCATCCTCTTCTTCTTCCTCCTCCTCATCATCATTGATGGTGTTTTTTCTTTTTCCCCTTGTTGTTCATTGGTTAGGCCTGACGTTACCCTTCGATGGCGTACCATCGAAATTAGCTGATTTCTCAGGCAACGGATTACCACCTTTAGCCTCAATATGTAACAGTTCTTCGAGCTCCATATTGAGCTCAATCTATTGAGCCAACAACATTTGCCTATCTTGGATGATTTTGGATTTTTGTCTAATTTGTTTTGGAATAAAGGGGGATATGGGAGATTTTGGTGCATTTTGGGACTTGGAGTTTACTATTTGATCCCTCAAATCAATCCCTCTTCTTCCCCTTTGAGAGTGAGTAAGATTGTTATGGCTATGAGATTTGCCAATCGGCCGAATGCAGAAGCAGCTCTAATATGAAGGACATTGGAAGGGCTAGCATGATTCGAATTTGTGTGTTCTTTTCCTGCCATTTCGAAAGCAGAAAGAAAGGAACAGAAGGAAGAACTCGGTTTGAGATTCTTGGAATAAATAAGAAAAGGCTCCAAAGAGTTTAAGAGATCTAAAAATTTAGTGTGTGAACAGAAAGATTGCCCTAAGAAAACATTTGATTCCCGACATTGTAACCACTTATGACGCCCTGACTTTTGGGATCAATGATTAAGATATCTGGCTTTGAACTCTTGAACCTGAAATCACAACACAGCCAAGAATACCGTTAGGACTAAGGTCGGGTTTGACTCCAGTTTAGGCCCTCGGAACAAGACGTAGAATGCCTTGAGTGTGTAATTAGGGTTAGAGAACGTACCTCACCCAAAGGAATGATGGGTGGTATTTATAGAACTCAAGAGAGAGAGAGAGAGAGAGAGAGAGAGAGAGAAGGATCGTTATCCTTGCATTAACTACCTTTGTCCTTGCAGGGACACGAGTCACGGCCTGATTGACTTGTCAGGAAAGGACACCAAAGTAAGGGAGCATGTTGTTGGTGGGATAAAGCATAGTTGGTCAGCGTTATGGTTCACCAATCACGACGCAAGGGAGTCATCCCTGCGCAAATATTAATGGTGACTGGAGCTCTGCTGACGATAGTACAATACTTGGTACGGACAGGGAGCCCGAGAGCTAAAGCTCGATCCTTGGGATAGCGGGAGGCTCGTGCCATAAAAAGAAGATAATACTCGAACATATTTGCCCGCAAAGGGTCGAGTGTCTTGGTCTTATCTTGAATCCGTGGGCTGGCACCCGTGAACCAGCTCGGTTCCATATGTGGGTAACTCGTTTCACCTCGGTCTATACGACTTGAGCGATCTTATTATATTATGTCAGGCCCAAACGGTCCGGGTTCATCATTAATGAATAAAACAAGTATGATCTGAACTTATTCACCTTGTTTATCTCTAATCCAATTAAAGAAAACGAAAAATTAGCCAAATATTTCCAAACTATAATAATGCTTAAAAATCAATCAACCAGTTAATTAAAATAATTATTAAAATAACAATTAAATATTTAATGTTAATTTTTAAGGATGTCTTAGAAATTTGTGATTGAAGCATTTTAATAACATCGCATATTGCATCATGAATGTGAGAATTATAATTTGTCATTTGTTGATAAAAAAATATTATTTTTTTTTTAAAAAAACCAGCAATTCTTTATTTAAAAAATAATCATGGAGTAAAATATAAAATGAACAGCGAGGGCCTTTATGTACATAGTCAAATGACTGGGGGCACATTTGTACCATTTTGCCCAACCAGTGAAGCTACCACCGGCATACCAACTTAAAATTCTCAACTACCAGCGCCACCCTTCACCACCGTCGGCGATCACCTCGGTATGAACACCAATCTAGGGTTTGTAATCTAGCTCAACCTCAAATTACAGAAAAGTAGGACTAACAGAAAATATTCATAATCTGTTTCCACGATCATCGTGTTCATAAAACGAGATTACGGTTGCCTGAATTTGTTTAGGGTTTCGTAAGTTTTTGTAGCCATGGATGATTGGCAACAATACGTCCAATCAATAGTTTTCGGATTCATTTTCTCTTTCCTTCTTGCAAAACTCTTCTCCGTAATTTTTGCTTTTCGCGACGAGAATCTCCGAATTACTCGCGCCGATTCCAACGAAGAAGATGAATCGAGTAAGCCATTGTTGATTGAACTGGACGAGGACTATTTCGGTAATTTGACCCGTAAAGAGATTTCTAGGGCTAGTAATGAAAAGGAACCATTGTTATCTGAAGTGAAGAAAAATACTAGTAGTGATAGTGATGATGATTGGGAAGGTGTTGAGAGTACTGAATTAGACGAGGCTTTTAGTGCTGCAACCACATTTGTGGCTGCGACTGCTGCAGATAAATCTTCGCGTAAAGTTTCCAATGATTTGCAGTTGCAGCTATATGGACTGTACAAGATTGCTACCGAGGGGCCTTGTAGTGCACCACAACCATCTGCGATTAAGATGACTGCTCGGGCGAAGTGGTAAATTCTTCATGAATTCTTGGTTTTGATGATTATCGTTTCTCAGTTTGTGCAATATTTTTTCAGTATGTTGATTGTTTTGGATTATCTGACTAAGAATGTGAAATGAATGGGTTATGATTGTAAATTGTTTATGTAGAGATGAGTCCATACACTCGTAGTTAGACTAATTAGTTGGGGGGTGATATAAATATGTGTTACCTACTATGACTCTTTTTGGATGTACTTAATGTATAGCATTGGGAATTTCACATTTCCACTTTAGCAATAGCAATATAGTCTATCAATGAGCCTTCTAGTTTTTTTTTCATTTCTCCTTAATGTTCGTTTACCTAGCAATGATGAAAAAAGGAGTCTATTTTGCAAGGGGTTAAGGGTTTTGTGTAGATTCCTAAACCATCTTATGTTTTAAAAATAATGTCTCGATCAAAGATGAATTGAATAAGCAATGTGCGAACAGATTATGTCAGCACGTAAGCTTTAGTTTTTTTCTGTGAAGGTGGTGGCATTGCATATCTACTCTTAACTAATTGTTGGAATGATTTCATTTGGCATCATGTGCTAGGCAAGCATGGCAGAAGTTAGGCACCATGCCCCCAGAAGAAGCAATGGAGAAGTATATTGACATTGTTACCGAATTATACCCATCATGGCTTGATGGTTCAGTTGCTGTGAGACCATTAATTTTCTGCTTTAGTATGTTTCCTATTGTGGAGTTTTGTGCTTGCTTGAAACTGATTTCTCTTTCATGTTCCTTGGTTTGATAGGCACGGAAGAAAAAAGCTGGAGATGGTAGCGATCAACCAAGTTCAGACACGAGACCAATGGGACCTGTTTTCAGCTCTTTCATATATGAGGAAGAGTCTGGAAATGAGTTGTAAGGTTCTTGGAACTCTTAAATGTTTTAGTTCTACTGCTTCTGGATTGTTTTACTTTATTTGACCTGATAGATGCTCTGATAACAGTCACGGCTTTACGTAGATATTCAACACCGTATTGTGTCTTCACCTAATGGTAATCTTGATGCCAATAAAGAGAGAATGCTTGGATCTGGATCAAATATTGAAAAGTTTCAGAAATATGCATATTTTGCTACTATTTAGTTTCCATTAAGGCATTAACCATGCACCTTAGAAGTCTAGCATTCTTGACCGGCTAGCTTATCCAGTAATGATATGTATGCATTGCTTATTGTTGGTTCTTCTATTTCTTTTTTTAATTATGAAATGTAGATTTCTACGTGTCAGAAATAGTAATAAAATAAATTAATAACTGAAAGTATTGAATAGGCGCTGCAAACATTTTCTTTTACTAATTGGTTGTCTCCAAGATTTTGTAATGTGACTATAGATATGATCCGTAATCTTTGCTTGGATTCACTGAACCTTGTCACTACAGGTTTCAATCATCTAAATTAGTTTTAAAAGACCTACTTCCTAATGTGATTAGCAATTATAACATGCTTGTGCCTACAGTTTTAATATGACCAGTCACATGCCATTCCTCTTGCTTCTTTTCCCATCTGTCCTTTTTACCTCAATAAGGTAAATTAGATAGAATTTAATTACCATTGCGGTGACAGATGTATCTTTCAAAACCCTGTCCTTTTGGGTGTATATCTGTTTATGGGCTTATCAACAACAAAAGAAGTACCATGTTCTTTGAAAGCCATCTAGTGCATCAACTTAATATATTCTCTTCATTTCAGAAACATGGATGCCATACATGCCTTTGCTAGAGAAGGAGATCTTGAGAACTTGATTAAATGTGTTGACAGTGGTGTTTCAGTGGACCTCAAGGGTAAGTAATTTCCAATGTAATATTTCTGCTTTAATTTTTTGTTTTCCCTTCGATATCATTTGGGTTCACATGTAGTATCAGTGGGGTCAGTCTAGTTTGTTTAATAGAACAACAGACCAGATAATAGGTTACACTCAAATGGTATGTATGAATTATAAAGCTAAGTTGTCCAATTTGAATACTTCTGCATAGCTCATGCTCATTTTCATTTGCTATAAGAGCTCCATTTAGATGTTTGGTGACAGTTGAGGGCTTGCTCTTGTCTTTCTTAAGCTCTTTTCTTGGGGTATTACACTTTGTGTGTATGTATGGGAGTGGGGAGAGGTGTGTGAAGATTTAATAGAGAAATAGAGAATATCATCAAATAGTGCGTCTGGTGTTCTTGTGAGATTGATGTTCTGTGCTTAAATGCTTTGCATAACGTTAAGAACTTTTTATTCAATTTTGTCACCTGTAACTTTTTCCTCAAGGGAATATAAAGAGCACTTTTTAACACATTTCGCTTTTTATGTCAGTCTTATTGCTTTGGTCTGTAATAAATTAGTAATATTATTCGTACTATTTATTACAATATTAATCCATCCCGTTCATGTAAGGAGTCTACTATTCCATTTTCGGATGTTCCTTTAAAGAATTCACAGTGAAACATTATGCTTTCAGTGTTCAGTCTCCATAATCTTTCAAATTTAACCTCCAAAAATAATGTAAGCATCTTCATACATTCTAGTAACTCTGACCAACTCCACTTATACTTTATCCCTTATCAGATTTTTCAAACGTGGACTCTTTTTTACCGAGTTAGATGGAGGCTTCAGTTTGTATGGCTCTAACAGTTATCCCAAATTTATTTCAGATAGCGAGGGTCGGACCCCATTACACTGGGCTGTTGACCGTGGCCATCTTGACATCACAGAGTTGTTGCTTAGTAAGAATGCTGATGTAAATGCGAAGGTAACTTAGATCAATGGTTAGCACTTCTTTTGTCTTTATTCAGGATAATGATTGATATGAGCTTTCTGACATGCGTGCTACTGATATTTCTTATGAATGGGTATTTTCTTTATGTGTCTGGTTGGACTGTCATTTGGGTTGCAACTACAAGCCCTTGTATGTTTGCTCGTACCTAGGATACCTTAGTCGTCTGGTAGTTTTGTTTGGAGCGTGAGGCAAGAAAAAAACCATACCCCTTCTGTCACTAGTAAGTTTCCGTTTTCAGCAGAAAAAAAAGAAAGAAAAGAAAGAAAATCCCCAAATGACTGTCCATGTTCTAGTGAAGTTACTAAATCCACCTTTGTCAAGTATCGGCTTCTAAATTTACAGTTGTAATCATTAGTGTGAGTGGCGGACTTTGAGTTCAATTAGAGCGGGTGCACAAATTACACATAAAAACATAAATGTTGGTAATGGGACTTGAACTCAAGACAAAAAAATTAATGTTGTTAACGAGACTCGAACTAATGACCACTAGGCCAAAAATTCGACACTATCTCACCGAGCTAGAAAGGTTTATTTGTCACTAGTGCACTTTCATTGATTATATTCAAAACCATTTTTTTTTTTTAACTAGAGCTGGGATTTCACTGGGTGCACTTGCACCCCCACCTATAGGCATAGGTCCACCCCTGAGTGTGATCATGAAAGTATTTATGCACATGTAATTTACTTGAAAAGCTAAAATGGACACTAATTAGGGACAAAGGGAGTACAAACTATGAAGATAAACTATTTTCAGATCGATTGACCATTTGATCAACAGTCTCTCCTATGTTGTTTGACAAAAGCGAACTAAAAGAAATTCAGAATTTTAAAAAAGTGCATGCTGAAAATCAAAGACAACAAAAGAAAATGTATTTTCCCATGTAGTATGTCGGTCAAATCAATGATTATCTTCTCAAAACAAAAAATAGATAGATCCTTTTCTAGTTAGAATTCTATCAATGGAATGGAAGAACCATCCTCTCCTATTTATTTGTCCTGTCAGATAGAAAGAAAATGAGATGGAAAAGAAGAGAGGGTTTGACTTGTATCAATGTAATAGATAGATTCTTCTTCTACTTGAACCAAACTCGCACCAGCCCAAAAAAAATTTAGAAAAAAAGAGAGGGTTTGACTTCTAAAATCCTAGATGTGGTGCAGGTGCGGGTTTGACTTCTAAAATCCTAGATGTGGTGAAGGTGCAGCCATAAATACTTGCTGTATATTTCTGACAGAACTGATACTTTCTCTTCCTGAGTGCAGGACAATGAAGGTCAAACGCCACTGCACTATGCTGCTGTGTGTGAGAGAGAAGCCATTGCCGAGTTTCTTGTGAAGCAAAATGCTGCCACAGATGTGAAGGATGAAGATGGGAACTTACCTCGTGATCTTTGTGACTCCAATTGGCCTTGGTTGCAACACCGGCTGGCATGACGACCCTTTGGCATCAATGATGAAACCATCACAACTCCTGGTTCATGTACATGCTACATATAGCCCATCCATCTCTTCTATAGAATGTAATACATACATATGTCCCAAAAATATAGACTCATTTAGTTTTTATGGTTAATAGAAGTGAAACTTTTACCCAGCATAAACTAGTGAAAATCTAAAAATTGTCATTAATAAATCATTGTGTGATTTATCATTAGCGTTTTTTTATTAGAATGACTAGATTGGCACTAATGCTAAGTCAAAGACTACTTGTGTTGACTATCAAAAACCAAATGAGACTATATTTCCGGGGAAAGGGGGAGTAATACTGTCCGAGGACATTGGTATCTCTTCGGCTTCGTTTTTGTTTTGACGCTGTAGTTCTTTCTGCGGCTTCTTGAATTCAGAAGGTGAAGTAGAATAATGAAGACCTGTCATCTTTTTGAACCACTGTACTATAATGAAGCTCCAATTTTAACCATCCATGTAATTTTTTAGAAGTTTTAACCATCTTACTATATATACGCATTTAGTTCCACCATACCCCTTAACAACATCCAAAAAAGTTAGCTTTTGCCAATAAAACTTAACGAAACTAACGATAAGTTGCCAAAAACTAACTACATCCAAAAAAGTTAAATGTTGTATTGGCCGAATGTAGTGGATTGATTGGAGGAGAGGGTTACAGGGTGTTGTTTGACCTTAGTGAACGACGGTGGCGCTTGATGACAGATTAGGTGTGGCTATGGATTATCCGAGTCCTATGTTGGATCTCACTAGCTTTTAACGGATTCTTGTTAGGTGTGTTAAGTTTTAGTAACAAAAGCTTAATTTTTTGGATGTTGTTAGAAGGTGAGGTTAAATTCAATGCGTATATAAAGTAGGGTGGTTAAAGCTAGAAAAATGTTTAAAAGCGAAGTTTCGTTATAGTGCAGTGGGTTAAAAGGGCAATAGTACTTTTTTGCCATTTCGAAACAGATTGATTCAAATCTCTATACAAAATACAAGGGCAAGAATTTATTCAAAACTTTTTTTTTTTTTTTTTTTTCACTCTCCTCTTCCAACCAATTCCATTAGAGGCTAAACATCATTTGTATATCCTAAAGTTACCCCTTAACCTTAACAAACAAAAAACAAAACTAATCAGACTTTGTTTATAAATTAATTAATCTAGAGCTCGTCATTAACAACATCATCTTCTTCTTCTTCTTCGGCTCCCTCTGACGGTGGGCTCCCACCGGACCTCTGATAAACTGCTGTAACAATCGGGTTGCACACTGCTTCAACCTCCTTCAGCTTTTCATCATAATCTTCTTTCTCACCCGTCTGATTATCATCCAGCCACTCGATCGCTTCCTTCACTGCCGCCTCAATCTTCTCCTTCTCTTCCGCCTCTAATTTGTCAGCAAGCTTGTCCTTGTCGTTCACTTGGTTCCTCATGTTGTACACGTAAGTCTCCAATTTGTTCCTCGAATCTACCCTCTCTTTCTCCTTCTTGTCTTCCTCTGCAAACTGTTCCGCCTCCCTAATCATTTTCTCAATCTCTTCCTGACTTAACCGACCATTGTCGTTCGTGATTGTAATCTTTTCAGCTTTCCCTGACGCCTTGTCCTCCGCTTTAACGTTCAGAATGCCATTAGCATCAACCTCAAATGTGACCTCAATTTGAGGAACTCCTCTGTTTAGTTTAAACAACATAAAATATTTTTTTTAGTAAAAAAAGTTCGGAATGAAATGATCGTTGAAGCATTGGGAAAAGGAAAACCTTGGAGCAGGTGCTATTCCAGATAAATCGAATTTCCCCAGCAGTCTGCAATGCTTTGTGAGCTGACGTTCACCTTCAAAAACCTGCAAAGAAGTTACACAAACATGAGAGATATGCAAATTAAGCTTCAAAAGGCCATATAAATCATCTAGGCCCCCTTTGTATGGTAATCCCATAAGTACCTACTCCCTCCGTTTCAAAATGATAGTCACGTCTAAAACATTTTAAGGTTACATTATATCTTGGAAATTCAGTAATTTTGAAGCCTTCATTTAGGAAATGGGACTAACTTTCTAGGACAAACAAAAAGGGGAAATGTCACTTATCATTTTGGGATGGAGGGAGTTTACTCGTGTTTTTGTTCACTTGGGCATCGTGGGAAGAATTTCCATCATTTCCAATGGAGCCAAAGACTCACTATTTTTTGGCTTGGGAATATGATGGAATAAAGCAAAATGGGTCACTAAACTGTCTGGGCTTCTTTGTGATGAAGCAGCAGTCAGTCCATGCAATTTTCGACGCAATTTTCATCATGGGTCATCTGGAAACAGCCTCTCTGTGCTTTAATACAGGGGCAAGGCTGCGTACATCTGACCCCCCCCTTACCCCACCATAGGTGGGAGCCTTTGCGGCCCTGGGGTAATGTTTTTGTTGTTGTTGTTGGGCATCGTGTGAAGAAGAAAATCGTACCTGAATAGTGACTGTAGTCTGTTGATCTTGGTATGTACTGAAAACTTGAGATTTCTTGGTAGGGATAACTGTGTTTCTGGGGATCAACTTGGTCATCACCCCACCAACAGTTTCAATACCGAGGGTAAGAGGAGCCACATCCAAAAGAAGAATATCTGATTCAAACATAAAAAATTTACTCAGCCCGTAAAAATGAAAATCCAAAAAAAAAAATCCAATTTCAAAACTGATTATGATGACAGAAAAAAAATGGTAAAGAGGAAACGGGATGAAATACCTTTTGTTTCTTCACCACCCTCGCCACTCAAGATACCTCCTTGTACAGCAGCACCATAAGCAACTGCTTCATCAGGGTTTACACCCTTGTTTGGCTCTTTTCCATCAAAATAATCTTTCAAAAGCTGTTGAACTTTAGGAATCCTGGTGCTTCCACCAACAAGGACAATTTCGTCAATTTGGCGCTTCTCTAATCCCGCATCCTCCATGGCCTTCTTAACGGGTCCCATTGTCTTTCTGAACAGGTCGTTGTTCAACTCCTCGAAACGAGCTCTTGTAAGTGGTTCAGAAAAGTCAACTCCATCAAAAAGAGACTCAATCTCCACTCTGACCTGATGCTGACTGCTCAAAGCTCTCTTTGCACGCTCCGCTTCTCTTCTCAGTTTACCAAGAGCTCGGTTGTCCTTGCTAATGTCCTTTCCGTGCTTCTTCTTAATCAATTTGATGAAGTATTCCATAATTCTCTGATCAAAATCCTCACCTGCAGGGAAAAATGATCCAATTTTAAATCTGAAAAAAGAAAGCAACAACAATTAAACGTAAGAAACAATAAATTACTGGCAAATTAAAAGGTATTTACCTCCCAAATGGGTATCTCCATTTGTGGCAAGAACCTCAAAGACACCATTATCTATAGTCAAAATACTGACATCAAATGTTCCACCACCAAGGTCAAAGACAAGGATGTTCTTTTCGCCACCTTTCTTGTCCAAACCATAGGCAATGGCAGCTGCAGTTGGTTCATTGATGATTCTTTCAACATTCAGTCCAGCAATGATACCAGCATCCTTTGTAGCCTGTCTTTGTGCATCATTGAAGTATGCTGCATAAAACATATAACGAAGGAAAGTCAATCTCAAGAATCATATCTCAGTTTACATTTTGAGATATTGTGAAGATATCACTCATTATAATTTAATAGAAACCAATTCTGAAAAAAAAAAAAAAAAACATACAGTATAATTATACCTGGAACAGTAACAACAGCATCTTTGATTTTCTGTCCGAGGAACGCTTCTGCTGTTTCCTTCATTTTTGTCAGAATCATAGCACTAATTTCCTCAGGACTGAAGACTTTCGTCTCACCATCTCTAATCTTGGCTTCAATATAAGGCTTGCCATCTTTATTCACAATCTTGTAAGGA
The DNA here is from genome assembly GCA_026119855.1 of Campanula takesimana. Taxonomy (NCBI): domain Eukaryota; kingdom Viridiplantae; phylum Streptophyta; class Magnoliopsida; order Asterales; family Campanulaceae; genus Campanula; species Campanula takesimana. The sequence goes on from JAOWBW010000026.1 coordinate 593,833, forward strand.
AAAAGCTTCATATCTTTCTGAACCTCTTTGTCTTCAAATCTATTAAGTAATAATGATCAGTTAGACACCACAAAACATATTTTATTTCACATGTAGAAAATAAAAGAAGAAATAAAGAATTAATGTTGTAGTATTACTTTCTCCCAATCAGTCGTTTAACATCGAAGATGGTTCTATCGGGATTAACTGCCGCCTGATTCTTTGCTGCTTCACCAATCAATCTTTCACTATCGGTGAAGCCAACCCATGATGGGGTGATACGGTTACCTTGGTCATTTGCTATGATTTCCACATGCCCATTTTTATAAACACCAACACACGAATAAGTTGTACCAAGATCTATGCCGATTACTGTTCCAATTTTGGCCGACTCCTCTTTTGCAATTGAAAATGCAAACAGTGTTCCTGTCGTAAAATAATAATAATAATAATAATAAGCCAAGTTAATTGCATTTGAAAGTCGATCCAGCTAGAACTAACAACAAAATCAGGCATGCCAAGTTAATTGCATTTGAGAGTCCAATATGCATTTTATATGAGTGATCAGTTAAACACAGCACATTTCCAGACTGAATTGCAAAGAAACATGTATCCATGCAGATTTTTTTATTTTTTTTTTCAACCATGCATCAATTTTTTCCTCCACATATCAATTAAGGATGGGCCTTTGTCGATCATCAAACAAACTCATAAAGAGACATTATTTATTAATCAGAAAAATCATAAACTAGGGTTACAAAACTTTAATTTCTGATCAAAAATTGCAGAAATTCGGATTATCATAGCGTTACAAAATCATTGATATCAACCTATCTACTACGATGGCATTGCTGATTCTGAAAGAAACCGCATTTCCATATAACAAAATGGAAAGACAAAAACTCATGTGAGACGGTCTCAGACATTGAGACTGGTCTACAGTAAACGGTTTGCCCTTATGGGCGGGCGGAACAAGCCCATTTTCTATCTCGTTTCGTTGAGATCCATTTCATGTGTAAAACCGTCTCACACAAAACTTCCTCAAATGGAAATCATGCTGAAATTGCAAGTAATCAGAAACACAATTCATCTACGCTACTATCATAATCGATTCAAGTACACATAAATAAATAAATCACAAATACCGCTTTGTTACGACGATTGAAAAAAAAAAAAAAAAAAACTCACCGGAAAGAAGAATGCTTAACACGATCAACGACGATCGATTCCTCCACGACGCCATTTCCGACCACCTTCCTCCGATTCGAAGACTGTGAGAGTGACGACTCTTGTTTCTGAAACGGTTGAGGAAGACAACCCTTTATATAGGAGATGGTTCCGCATGCTTTGACTTTACGCGACTTTTTTTTGGTCATATTACATGACGTGGACCAATCAAATTTTACATGTTTACTTGTAGCGGCCAATCGGATTTTGTCTTGTGTTGGGATGATCCTGGCCGCTCGTTTCTGTGTTTTTGCTGGAAAGTTGAAGTAATTAATTACCCTTCTTATTTCTTGAGATTTAGCAAATTTGTTATTTAAAGAAAATAAATTACTCCCTCCGGTCCAAAATAACTGTCTTTTTTGGCATTTGCACAACTCTTAAGAAATGCAATTATTATCATGATTTAATGACAAAAGTTCCAATTTTACCCTTGTTAAGTGTTCAACTTTCTTACATTAATGTCTCACACTAAGACAACTAATAAAAGAAAACAAGTTTCAATGCAAGGATAAAAGAGACATTTAGCTCAAAAGTGATAATTATTTTGGACCAAAATTTTGGTCAAAAAGTGACAGTTATTTTGGACCGGAGGGAGTACACTTAACTTTTCTTGGAAACTGATTTATCTAATTTTAATTTTTTTTTTCTTCTTTTTTTGAAGCAAGGATTCTATTTTAGTTCATAGGAAAAAAAAAATACAAACTAAAACGCATGAACTTATCATTTTACCCAATTTTTATATAAATCTCTCATTTCAAAATATAATTGATATAAATATGTTGTAGGAGGACCAATCAATCAAATTGATAATTTAAATATTTTAAAATAGTAAAGATAATTTTATCAACATCTTTGATATTTTACCATGTGTCAACAATCTAAGTCAACTGTAATTACCGCTCATTTGTAACTACCAAATAACGATTTACATAGAGAAAGTAAAAGAGAGAGAGAGAGAGAGAGAGAGAGAAAGAAACAACAATCTCGCTTTTTATTAGAAAAAAACCTTACAAGAAAAGATGAAGGCGTGGGTTAAGACCCTGGTCACCTCCGCCTTCATCTTCACGTACATTGTCGGACTTCAATTCATCACGACAATCGAAAGTAGAAATAATCGAGGATACAAAGGTCTAGCTCGTCGTTTGAGTTACCACCATCCACCTCCAAATTTTGACCCGCTCGTCGAGAAATTAGAGAGATCATCATGGTCAAATGGGCGACGCAACGATTTACCATCTAAGGCATATAACAACTACAACGAAGACGAAAATTATTTCAATGATGGGAGATTGAACATAACACTAAGGTTAATGATATTGTTTCCAGCTTTAGATATGACGCCTAAAGATGGAACGGTTGACGCTAAAGAGCTCGAAGCATGGATGCGGCAACAAACGATTAATCGATTGCAATTTAGAACAGAGAATGAATTGGACTATTATGATAAAAATGGTGATGGTGCCGTTTCATTCTCTGAATATATGCCTAAGTTTTCAAATGAAGATATTGGTAAATTCTATTTTACTTTTGTTTTTTATTTTTTTTCTTTCAATTTTTTTTTTCCTTTTTTACGTGGCCATTGTTGTTGCCTAAAAAATGGAGGAAATGCAACAACTTCAACTCAATAGAATTGATTTTAGCTTTCAATGTTTGACTAACAATTTCATTTTTGTATTCAAAATTTAGGGCTCATGTGGTGCATACATTTTTGAATTTTTTGTTTTGAAAATATTCTTTGGGACATAAATTTATTTTTTCAAGCATTTGGAAAATTAGTGGATTTTATTTTTGTTTGTTTTAAGTTGCAATTGGGGCATTTTAAAGGGGGTGGGGTGGGGGAATGAAACCTTTCTAGAATGCTCCATTTGTAAGCAAACAAGTCACGATTTTAGAAAGGCAAAAAATAATTACATCATAAAAATGAAACTAAACAAAATTGAATAATGAAGAGAGAAATTTCTTCCAACAGGTTAATGATACTAAGAATGTGAAACAGAGAGGAACGACATGGAGCACGGTAAAGCCGGTTGGTGGATGGAGCAATTTGTTAACGCCGATGTTGATAGGAATGGAAAGCTCAATTTATATGAATTTCGAGAGTAATACAGTCTCTTTAATTTTTACTTTTTTAATGTTGTTGTTTACGTATCGACATCTAACTTATATGAGAAGTTATATGCAGTTTCTTGCATCCAGAAGATAGTCGAAACAAACAAATTCATAGATGGCTATTACGACAAAAAATAAGGTCTACTATTATAGCTAGAGTTCAATTATTCTTTTTTTCTTGACTGTGAATGTATAAATCAATTTAGTTATTTATTTATTTGAAGGCAAATGGACTATAATAAGGATCAGAAACTTGATTTGGATGAATTTGAAGATGGAGCTTATGATACATACTACAGTTACATGGGGTATGAGACTAGAGGGGAAGATATAGTTTCACCCCAAGTTATATTTGAAAAGCTTGATTTCAACAAGGATGGGTATGTTATTTTTTCTGAATATATTTTGGTTAAAAGTTATTTTTTTAATATATATATATATATATATATATATATATATATATATATATATATATATATATATATATATATTATTAATAGTTATAATAACTTATTATAGTGTGAATACTTACTATTAATAAGTATCACATTTGGCTTGTCAGTGTTTTAAGAAATTTGGTTTTCTTTTTTGTATACATTACTTGTATTGTACCATGGTAAATCACAATTATATTATTTATTAAAAAAAACGACGCTTATTTTGTGTCAAACTAAAAAAGAAAGCGTGACACTTATTCCAAGTCAAAAAATATAATACGTACTCATATTATTTTTAATGTAAAACTTGCAGATTCTTGAATGTGGAGGAGCTCATACCTATTCTCAAATATCTTTGTCCAGGAGAATTGTCCTATGCCAAGTATTATACAATTTATTTGATTAACGAGGTAATTAATTTAACTATATAACTAATTTGTACTCCGTACTATATTTGACTTTTTAAATTAATGAGATTTAGAAACTTTTAACCATTACATATTTTGTTTGATATAGGCCGATGAGAATAAAGATGGAAAATTAACAATTGATGAGATGCTCAGACACGAATTTATATTTTACAACACACTTTATGATGGAATTGATGGAGAAGATATCCGTGATGAGCTTTGAGTTCCTTGAGACGTGCTTCGATAGAAACGTGATTATTCAAAAAAACTTCATTAGAAATGTGATTAATCGAATAGATGTGTGATGTTTATGTAAAATAGAATGATCTAAAATTGACTGTCCTCCATTGATACAAATTTTGTTTATGATAGAATTTTGAAATCATTAGATAGATTGTTTAGAGGATGAGGATTTTTTTTTCCCTTTGCCCTTTTTGGTTTAGCATATAGGAGGATGTACTTTTAGCTACCCTTATTTCCTTTTTTTTTTTTTTTTTTTGATATTAGAAAATTTGAGAGTTAACTTCCCTCAAGTATGCACAATTTTTTTAAAAAAAGTGTCATTGATAAGTCTCATTTCATAAAATGGACTAATTTATTATTATTATATTTACTTTACCCCGCTCATCATACTAAGAAATATAAATTGTGAGTTCCATATGCAAGTCATTTCCCACTATTCACAACCTATGTTCACTAACAATACTTTTGAATATATTAACTCTTTAGTTTGTATGTCTATCACTCACAACCTATTTTCACTAACAATAATTTTGAATATATTATCTTTTTAGTTCTCATGTCTAAAAGTGTGTGCATATAAAGCTGAGACGAAAAAAATATTTGGTTTATGCTAGGATTTCTAAATATAAGAGATTAACCTCTTTTGATACTATATTTTATTTTTTTTTATCTTATATTTTAGTTAAAAAGATGCTTCATTCAATCTAAAATATTTATCTCTTTACATCCGAAAAAACTGATTGAAAATGCGCTTAAATCCTTCAATTCAATTTTTACCCCTATATTGGATCTTACTCTACTATATTAATAACCACATCTCTTAAAATCGATAAAAACCCCTAAAATAACAAATACTCCTTCTGTCTTAGAGTAAAAGCCTTAGTTTCTTTTTTGGTACATCCCAAGAGTTCATTCCTAAAATGAAAACTGATGAATAGTGTTTTCGACACATTTATCCTTAAAATGCTTGTGTTATTACAAAAAATCAACACTTTCAACCTGTTTTTTAACTGCTTACATAATGAATAGTGTTTTAGACAATTATACCCTCAACCTAGTTGTATTATTTACTCATCTTCTATTATTTTCTTAATAAGTGTACATAGCTAATGTAAAACTCTTATTTTAGGACGGAGGGGTATTTGGTATTGAAAGGGTACTATAAATAAATAATGTGTCTTGCATAATACAACACCTATTATTATGTTAGAGCATCTGGTTGAGTTATTTTAAAAGGTTTTTTTTATGGCCCTCCATAATCCATGTGCCACATCCTAAAAAAAATCACCAAACAAAAAGCTTATTAATTTTCCGACAATGATAGAGCTCTTTTTGTAACATAGAAAATTGGTGAAAATTAATGCTAGTGTTTTTAAAAAGAGATTTTTAAGAGCTCTTATACAAAAAGCTACTCCTTAATAAAGAGTTTTTTTAAAAAAAATCCCAATTATAAAAAACTCTATTTTTTTTAATAAAAATAAGGAACTTCTAAAAACTTCCCATGTCAATGTTCTTAATATGAGCATATTAAATCACATGATAACATTCTTAATGCAATGTCAACTTCTCACATTTCCAAATAAAATTATTATCATTCTCAAAATAATAAAAAAATATTATTTTGAGATATTTTTTTTTTTTTTTTTACAAAACTGAGTGTAAATAAGAATAGATCTACATATTAATTGCATCACATATGCACTCCATTCATAAAACAAGAATTTTATTGTACATTGCACACATTTAAAAAACAGGAGTGTGTTTTGGAGGAAACTAATTCCTCCATAAGTTATAAAAAGTCTTGTTTTTAACCCTTAAACCCCAAACCTAAAACCCTAAACCTTAAACCTTAAACTCCAAACCATAAACCTTAAACCATATAAAAACAAGACTTTTTATAACTTACGGAGAACTAGTTTCCCCAAATATTTCTCAAAAAACAGTGCCTCCTTTTGTACGTTAGTGAATTGTATGATACAATTGTTTTATTTAAATATAAAAATTATTTTGAGATAAATCGAAATAAAAACCGAGACTAGTTGATGAGATGTGCGAAGTATGATACTAAAACTTAATGAAGTATATTAAATGCTTAAAATTAGGTAAAGGCCATTCGTATAACTACTTTTTTTTCTACGAGGCAGTTACTTCCCGTTTGTTTTCTTCCTTCTCTGATCTTCTTCCTCAGTCCATCTCCATCTCCATCTCCGTCCGTTTTCCGTTCGATCTTCGGTTCGGTTTGTGTTTTTTAATTTCCTAATTTAAACATTAATTATTAATTCAATGATTAATATTTAAATTAGAAAAAAAATTCTGCTTTTCAATAATAATTAGATTGGATCAATTTCTAGATTTGTAGTTTTTTTTTTCTTATTAAATTGTTGAATACATCATGTTTTCATTGTATTATATGTTATCTCCCCTATGTCGGGAGCCTTTGTCTTCTCCTCTTTGTTAGGAGCCTCTTCCTTCTCTCCTATATGAGAGCCTTAAAATGATTTTGATATTTGTTATTGGTGCAATGCTTGAGATGTTTGGTTGCGCATTTACTGCCGACTCAAATGCGTCACTTTCTTGTGTCTTCAAAGCCAAATTCTTACCGTCCGAAGGTTTATTAAAGGCCAGTATTGTGCCGTGTCCAAGTTTTAATTGGAGAAACATTTGTGTATCACATGTTATGTTTTCCAAGGACATTTATTGGAGATTTGGTTCGGGATTGACTATCATTATTCAAGATGTGTTAGGCAATCTATGTGTAAATCTTAATTGCAACAATTATATAATGGACGAGCCTTCGTCGTTTGTGAAACGCCGTATTTTTAAATTTTATTAATGCAATTATGTATTGTTTGCTTTTAAAAAAAAAAGTGGTCTCCCATGAGAACAAGGGGATCCGTCTCATGTATGAGACGGGTCGCCCCATGACCCATGGGCATGACCCGCCACGTGGCAGTCTCCCGGAGGTAATTTTTTATTTTTTTTAGTTTTTATATTATTTTTTCGGCTTTTCAGCCGTTGACCAAAAGTAATAGTTACCATAACTTAATGTAATGACTGAATACTTATAAAGTAATATTGTTCATAAGTAAACGTAACACCTGTTTTACAAAAACAAAAGCTCATTTTACCCATTTTTTCAAATGTAATACTAACTATAATTACATGTAACCCAAACAATATCTAAATGTAATTATCATTTATACTGAAATGTAATAATGCTTTTGCAAAAATGTAAAATATTGTGTATTTTGATTTAATTTTTTGAAAGAAAGTAACATTTGAAAAGTAACAAACTCATATATATATGAATGTAATTGTTTGTACAAGTAAATGTAACACTTTAATAAAAAAAATTATAACATATTTCTATAGATAATGTAATACTTTTACATGTAACACTAATCAAGTGTTTTTAGCTCTAAAAATGTAAATGGTTGAATTATTACTTTTTCTATACATATGTGTTACAATTATGTATAAACATTATTACATATAAGTAACGCGTTCGTTACAATTTAGTTGTAATAAGTATTACTTTTGGCAAACGAAGAAAACATAAAAAAAACACTGTTAGTTTTCTATATATATGTATTATTTTTATGTATACAAACTGTTACTTTATATGTATACAGTCATTACATTATTATTATTTTTTTACTTTAAAAAAAGAAAGATAATTGAGATATAAAAACTGGGTGAGTTATTTTTTTTAGTGTGGCCCACTTCCCTCCAACACTTGTTGATTAGCATCAACACCTTCCTCAATGGTCTCAATACGTTGACCCCCATCCAATAGGCAATTAAATAAACCATTGCAAATGGCCTAACAAACAAAAAAGGACAATGATCATGGCAATAATAGTTTAATAACAAATTTCAGAACGAAAAAAAAAAAAAAAAACATAATACCAATAGAGGCATGATTAGAAAATTAAGAATTATGAGTGGACCCTAACTTAATTAGTGGGTCCCATTGAAAACAAACACGATTTTTTTTCTTTTTCTTTTTGAAACTAAAACAAACACAAATTTTTGATGCGTATACATGCGATAATTACAGTGGTCACCAACTAATCATTGATCTAACTGAGCCAATTCGAAAACAAGCTACTCCCTTGGTAAGTTTAACGTTTGATTGATGAATAGTATTTTGAACACTCTTGTCTTCATAAAATTCATATATTGCAAAAAAAAAAAAAAAAAAAAATCACTTACATATCTACTTGTAACCCATTTGCTAGGGACAAGTATATCCTCCCCACGCTACTATAGTATTATTGCTGACTCAAATTTGTTTTGGTTTCTAAATAAGCGTTCAAAGTCAAACTAAGAACCTTAATTGAGACGACTACGAACCTTAAAAACTGGGACGAATGGAATTTATAAATAAAAATTAAAAATTAAAAAATTAAAAAATTAAAACATAAAACATACTACCTCCGTCCCAGCTCAATGTGCACACTTGCCTTTTAAGTGGGTGTCGTTGATATGTGCACAATCCAAAAAAGGAAAGTCTTTTATTATTTTTATATTCAACTAACCCCACTATTTAACCCCTCATTCTCTCTCTTCATTTTCTACCACACAATTTATTCAACTAACACTACTATTTACCCCACTCATTCTCTCTCTTCATTTTCCACCACACAATTTATTCAACTAACACTACTATTTGAATATAAATACTCTCTCCTTAAATATTGTGCCAAACAGTAAAGATGCACATTGAGTTGGGACGGAGGTAGTATAAATTATAAATTATAAAATTATTTAATTTTGATATAGAGTCCACCTTTGCATTGTCTCCGACTACTCCCTCTTTCTTTTCTCTCTCCTCTCTGTTCGTCTTTTCTAGGGTTTCAGTCCGCCGCTGCTGTTAATTTCGCTGATCGGAGACCCCAGTTTCTCCGACATACTCAGTCACACCGACGTCGTTATACTTCCGGTAAGTTTACCTGTAAGCTACCAATCAGTCTGTTTAAGTAGTGCTAACTATTTGTTTGTCATTCAATTCGGAATTGATGCACTAAATTAGGCGTTTTGATCCATTTTCTTCGATTAAATTCTCCTTATCTTTCCTTGATTTAGATGAATAGACGAACATCAGTAAAAAAAATACGCTCTCGCGGTTTCACGGACTCTGAATTTATTAGTAGAGTATGCGATTTGGTTGAGCCGATCGGATTTAGTTTGATCGGTCTTTTAATTTGTGGATCCATTTGGATTTGAGAAGAGTTACTTTAGATGGTTAAATTAGTGATTTTGATGGATTATTTTGAGGTTGCACTGATGAAGATTTGGATTTCATATTAATTCTTCTATTTCATGCGTTTTGAATGACTATTATCCAGTAATCACAGTAGATGTGGCTGCATTTTTGGGGTTGTTGTATCCGAATAAATGACATTCAGTGAGGCAGCTTGTTTCATTTGATTGGTCAAGTGTTGGTTCTTAGATTTGTCGTACTGATGTATCTATCAGTTTTGGATTATTCTTCTCTTTCGCCGATCTCCTTTGGAGGTGCTAAGAGAATGAATGCATGATTAATTTCATAAATATTACTCCCTCCGTCCCGAAATGATTTCTTTCTGCAAAATGTTATCCCAAAATGAATATTTTTTTTTCTAGAAAATGTTATCCCAAAATGAATGTCGTTTTTCTAAAAATGTTAACCATTTTTATTACCATTCATTATATACCTGCAAATCTAAAGATTTAAATATGGTGGATATTAAGAATATTTATGCATCTTTGACATTAAATTTTGTAAAAAAGTAAACATTTTAGAATGTCCCTTTGATTAAAATTAGACTCTAATTTGGGACGGAGGTTTACTTCTCAGGAGTACTTTTGCTTAGGATTTGGCAATCCTATCATAATCTTTTGCACTACTTTTTACTCATTGCTTTTATATTTCAACGCTCCGGTCTGTATTACGAACATTCTAATTGTGAGTGCTGCATTTTGCATAATACGGTTGTGGGATGGGTGATTTGAAATGCATTATTTTTCTTACCGTTCTCTATTTATTAGTGTATGCTTGATTCATAACCTATCTATTTTATCAGGATCAACATGGCGATGGAAGTCACCCAAGTTCTGTTGAATGCACAATCAGTGGACGGAACTGTGAGGAAACATGCAGAAGACAGTTTAAAACAGTTTCAGGAACAAAATCTTGCTGGGTTCTTGCTGTCTTTATCTGGGGAGCTCGCCAACGATGAGAAGCCCGTCGATAGTCGTAAATTAGCTGGTTTAATTCTTAAGAATGCCTTGGATGCAAAGGAGCAGCATAGAAAATTTGAGCTTGTTCAGAGATGGTTATCACTAGATGGGTCTGTGAAGACACAAATAAAGACATGCTTGCTACAGACCCTTACTTCTCCCGTACCTGAAGCACATTCAACTGCATCCCAAGTCATTGCCAAGGTTGCTGGCATAGAGCTACCACAGAAACAATGGCCAGAACTTATAGGCTCTCTCTTATCTAATATTCATCAAGTTCCTGTTCATGTCAAGCAAGCCACTTTAGAAACTCTGGGATACTTGTGTGAGGAAGTTTCGCCAGATGTTGTTGATCAAGACCATGTTAATAAGATTCTCACAGCTGTGGTACAGGGTATGAATGCAACTGAAGGTAGCAATGATGTGAGGCTTGCTGCCACCAGGGCATTGTATAATGCTCTTGGTTTTGCACAGGCAAACTTTAGCAACGATATGGAACGTGATTATATCATGAGAGTTGTTTGTGAGGCAACTCTATCTCCAGAAGTTAAGATTCGGCAGGCAGCTTTTGAGTGCTTGGTCTCCATTTCATCAACATATTATGAAAAATTAGTTCCATATATCCAAGATATTTTCAACATCACCGCAAAGGCTGTGAGAGAGGATGAGGAGCCAGTTGCCCTTCAAGCTATTGAATTCTGGAGCTCGATATGCGATGAGGAAATTGATATTTTAGAAGAATACGGTGCTGATTTTGCTACTGCTGTTTCTGATATTCCTTGTTTTTATTTTATCAAGCAGGCTCTACCTGCTCTTGTACCTATGTTGTTGGAGACTCTTTTGAAGCAAGAGGAAGATCAGGATCAGGATGAAGGTGCTTGGAATCTTGCGATGGCTGGGGGAACTTGCCTTGGTTTGGTTGCACGAACTGTTGGTGATGATATTGTCCCACTTGTCCTTCCATTTATTGAAGAGAATATAACAAAACCTGATTGGAGACAAAGGGAAGGGGCTACATATGCATTTGGTTCTATTTTGGAGGGTCCTTCGCCGGACAAGTTAACTCCTATTGTTAATGTTGCTCTAAGCTTCATGCTTACAGCTTTAACCAAAGACCCAAATAACCATGTCAAGGATACTACTGCATGGACTCTGGGAAGAATATTTGAATTTCTTCACGGCTCAACTATCGAGACACCGATCATTACTCCTTCAAAACTGCCAGCAGATCATTACTGTCCTTCTCCAGAGTATGAAGGATGCTCCAAATGTTGCTGAAAAAGCTTGTGGCGCTCTCTACTTTCTTGCCCAAGGTTATGAGGATGTGGGCCCATCATCTCCCTTACCTGCTTATTTCCAGGAAATTGTTCAGTCACTTCTCACTGCGACTCACAGGGAAGATGCTGGAGAGTCGAGATTAAGGACTGCTGCATATGAAACATTGAATGAAGTAGTGAGGTGTTCAACAGAAGAGACATTTCCCATGGTGTTGCAATTAGTTCCTGTCATTATGATGGAACTTCACCAGACTCTTGAAGCCCAGAAGCTTTCATCCGATGAGAGGGAGAAACAAAATGAGTTGCAAGGGCTTCTTTGTGGTTGCTTGCAGGTCATCATTCAGAAGCTAGGTTCATCAGAGCCATCTAAGTACGTCTTCATGCAATATGCTGATCAGATAATGAATCTCTTCCTTAGGGTTTTTGCATGTAGAAGTGCTACCGTTCATGAAGAAGCAATGCTTGCTATTGGAGCACTTGCTTATTCAACGGGTCCAGACTTTGCAAAATACATGCCTGATTTCTACAAGTACTTGGAAATGGGACTTCAAAACTTTGAGGAGTACCAAGTGTGTGCTGTCACTGTTGGTGTGGTGGGTGATATATGTAGGGCTTTGGAGGACAAGGTTCTGCCTTATTGCGATGGGATCATGACTCAACTTCTGAAGGACCTGTCAAGCAATCAGTTGCACCGTTCTGTAAAACCTCCAATATTTTCATGCTTTGGCGATATTGCACTGGCAATAGGAGAAAATTTTGAGAAATACCTGATGTATGCCATGCCTATGCTCCAGAGTGCAGCGGAGTTGTCTGCACAAGCTGCTAGTGCTGATGATGAAATGTTGGAGTACACCAACCTTTTGAGAAATGGCATCCTTGAGGCTTATTCTGGAATATTTCAGGGGTTCAAGAACTCTCCTAAGACCCAGCTACTGATTCCTTATGCACCACACATCCTCCAGTTTCTCGATAGCATTTACATGGAGAAAGACATGTGAGTTGTTTGCTTATCTTTTGCAAAATGTTTCATATGCCCTTTCTATTTTTATTTTTATTTTTCTAACTTCATTCGTATCTGATTACCAGGGATGATGTGGTTATGAAGACTGCCATTGGGGTTCTTGGAGATCTAGCTGATACTCTCGGAAGCAATGCTGGGTCTTTGATTCAGCACTCCATTTCGAGCAGAGACTTTTTGAATGAGTGCTTGTCCTCAGATGATCATTTTATCAAAGAATCTGCTGAGTGGGCCAAGTTGGCTATCAGTCGGGCCATTTCTGTTTGAGGTGCCGCCACTTGGTATATATAATTTTTGCATTTAGAAGTCCCTGCATGCATATCGGTTTGTCGAGTCTGTCCGGGATTGCATTCAACGCGTCAGGTCATCACCATTTTCTGATAATGGAAGTGGGTCAACTTATGTTGTCACTAACTCTTGCATCAGCACCATTTTGGGAGGGGGTTGGAGTCGGGTGCTTTGTCACGAGCAAAATGGTGATATATCTGGTTCTCGAAGATTGACGTTGGCAATGAGGAAGGGTTGAAGATGTAGCTGCGCCATGCTGAATAGACAACATCTCAGACTGCCAGGTCATTGACTATCCATTTATCTGACTACATATCATGTCACATGAAGTGCCCTGTGTCAGTCACCATGTGTCATTTTTACAAAAATCAGAATTGGTTTTAGGTGTTTGGAAATAGAAAGAGAAAAAAATGGTCAATATTTGAACACACTAAACCCACCGTGGTGCTTGGTTTACTAACCCCGTCTCTATCACCTTTCAGTATCTTCCCCTTTAACATTTTTATTTTTCATTTTGAGTCTTGAATCAGTCCAAGTCATCTGTGTCTTGTTTGTCACAGTCGGGATTTGCTATCTCACTTTATTTTTCTTCTTTCATATACTCAAATTGGGATGGGGCTTGTTCACATCTGAATTTTAGGCATTACATTCATTGTTCATTTTAATCAGTTGTTTAAAAAAGTAGTGTTTTGTCAGTCAAAAGTGTTGAATACAATGCATCCATGAAATCATGTTCTTCCCCCATATGTTCATGTTGTTGAAGAAGTATATATAGGAATTTATTTTTAATTATGCTTTGGCAATGTATAATCCTATTTTGGTTATCTACATGTAGAGAATGTGTCATTCTTGTGATGACATTTGAAGGATTTGGGAAATAGATTGAATGGGTATTGGGTTTGTTGGGGGGGGGGGGGGGTGGGGGGGGGGGTGGTGGGGTGGGGTGTTCACTGGTGGAGGGGCGGGCACTATGTTTGTGGTTGTGCCTCTGTATTCTTTGCTCTCAAGTGAACGCTACAATGATATGGATTCTTATGAATGCCTTTGCTTTCCCTTGTAATTTTTTAATTTGTGGCTGTGGCTGGTGTTTATTGCTCTATAAGATGAATGCGAAAATTCATGTATACTTTTGTGGTTTCTGCTCTCTAAAAGATGAACTTCGGTAACCACAACGAAGAACTTGGGAATTGTGATTGAGCCCCCTTTTGAACTTGTATATCTGCTTTGTTGTATTATTTGTTAACCCTAGTACTTTGCCATTTCTATAACTCCATAATTCTAAAAATGCTACTTCAGGTCTTTCCACTAGTTGGATCCCTGGTTTTAGGTAACGGCCAGAGAGTTTCAATTCAAATGGAAAGAGATACTCCCAGGAAGTTTGTTTCGTTTAACTTTTATGGTCAATATACGTTCATTTTGATCATAAGT